>JAVSCE010007445.1:0-100330 GCA_032199065.1 Smutsia gigantea | reverse complement strand
TTCCAGAGATCTGTTCAAACGCAATAAGCAAAATTAAACTAGGATCTTCAAAGGGAGGAGGACAATATGAGAGCCCCCATCTTTACTTTCTCTACCAATTTCTACACCAGGCAGCCTGAGCCTCCCTTTAAAGAAGCCTTAAAGTCACTATCGCCTGACAAGCCAGATTTGGAGCGCGGGGCACAGAAGGACGATCCACTGTTTTCCTTAGCACCACCCCTGACTCACCTGCTCACACTCCCTAGGAAAAACCACAGTACAAATGGAGCCCAATCAGCACGAGGATGAGCCAGCGTGCCACATGCAGCTGTGCCAGTACAGAGACTGAGGTGTGTGTGGAGAAACCAAGGCTGGGCTCCCTCTCTCAAAGGTAAACCCCCAAAGTGCGCGCTTTTCCCGCCTGCAGCTTTTAGATCAGTAACAACAGCCAGCGAAGAACAAAGCGCTCACACAAGCTACCTTCCTACTACCCAATTTCTCCACCCTTCACCCCTGCACCCCAAAGCCCTCCCCCGGCTCCGCACCCAGAGCGGCAGCCTCCCCGCTGCGGCCACCAGGAGCCCATTAGAAACACGTGCTCTGCGCCTTCAAATGTCCTACAACTTCCTTCAACGGAAACCCACCGAGTCCCAGGCCAAGACGACAGTCACCGGCTCCCAACATCAACCTGAAGCCGCGGTCCGAGCCCCCAGGAAAGCACCAGCAGCACAGCCTTGCCCCTCAGCAACGAGGCCGCGGCGACGCCAGGCCACAGGCACTCGCCGCCCTCCCCCGCCGTCTCCGCCGTGACACATGCTTTCTCCGCTCAGGGCGCCGGCGACCCCCGGCCGGCGGCCCGTGCCGCCGAGCGCAGCGCAAGCCCCCACCCCTCGCCCGTCTGGGCAGTGACTGCGGCGGCGGACGGCGTTCCGCTAAGTGCCCCAACGCCCGCCGGGCCGCGAGCACCACCCAAGCTCGCCGTGCGGGCTGCGGGACAGGTCCCGCTCCTCTCGCCCACTCCCGCGCCGCGGCGACGGCCACGACAGCGCCAACTCCGACGCCGCTCGCGGTCCGCGCGGGCCACGGACCGCCTCCTCCCGGGAGCACCGCAGACAAAGCCTGCACGGCAGCAGCACATGGAGGAGAGGAGGAAGTGGCGACGCGGGCCGCGGCCTACTCCCAAGCAGCCCCAGTCAACGTGCTCCTCTCCCCCTTGGAATCCATTTTCCAGAAAAGCCGGTTTCTCCCCACACCGCCCTCCCCCAGCTCACTCCACAATGTCACGGACCTCCCCTCCCAGACCCGGGTCCTGGCGGTCGTTACCTCCCCGTTGGGCTGCGGCAGAAGAATCCTGTCCGAGGAGATCGGGTTGGGGGAAACGCGTGCTCTCTGCTCCCTGTGTCCGGCGCGAGTGGATCTGTTGTAAAATGGCGGCCGGAGCTCACGCCACTGGCAGCAAACCCGATCCAGTTCCACTCGCCTCCGAGCGCGCTCCCGATGCGCGCGCGCGCCCCCGCGTAACCCCCCCCCCTTCCCTCCCCACCCCTCCCTCGCGCGTCCGCTTCTCACTCCCTCAGCCCTTGCCCTCTCCAGCTCCTCCTTTTCCCCCTACCACCGCCACCAGCCTCCGTCCGCCTTCTAACGGTCTTTCTTCTTCCCTGCTCTGCCCCTTTCCCCCACCGTCTTCACTCCTGTCCGCGGCCGCTCAGGCACGAGTGGCCGCCTTTCCCCTCTCGTTCAAACGCTCGTTCGTTCGCTCCCTCCCCGCTCGCTCTCTCAGCTCCGTCCCCCAGTCCCTGCCGTGTAGGCTCCGCTCTTTCTCTCTCCCGCGCTGACGTGACGACGTAGCCTACGCCTCGGGACGCGCGCCCGCGGGCTCCGCCCACACACCCCGCCACCTCCCAGACTTCTCACCCACCACGGGGGGCGCGAGACCCCGCCCTTCCGCTCCGGCGGCGGCGGCGGTAGCGGAGGGGCCGAGAGTGAATGAAAGGCCCGCCCCTTCCCCTCGCGACACTCCCCCTCCCGCTCCCCTCCAGGCGGGGCTGGGCAGGCTGGCTCAGCGTGTCCCACTCGTTCTCCTTTGTCAAGAGACGGGCATCTCCCACCCCGCCCCGCCGCACCCCACCCCCACCGCAGCACCACGCGCACGCCTCCCCCACCGAGCTTCGGCCGGTCTAACGCCCGCCCCGTCCCGGCGGCCGGGCGGGGGGCGCCGTACGCGGCCGCAGCTCCGCCGAGGGCACCCACCAGTCTGTGCGCGCCCGGCCCCCGCCCCCCGGCCGCGCAGCAGTTCCAGGCGGTGTCCACGCTGCCGCCGCCGCCCGCACTCTCCTGGCTCTGGAAGCTGCAGGCGCACGTGTCCCCTGGGGCGGGGCGAGGCAGACAATGGGGCGGCGGGGGAGGGGAGCTGCGCGGAGACCCGCGGACCTTTAGTCAACCTGGCCGGCGGGACCGGGTGGGGAGTACCCCCGGGGAGACGAGGTTTCCTCCCCCGGACAGTCGGACCCCCGAGGCCCAGTGCTCGAGCGCATTGACTCTTAAGAGCACCCTGGGCGGAGGGAGGGGCACCCCAGGCTCGGACGAGGAAACCCAGGTTCTTTGAGAGGGAACGGGCTGGCTCCAGTGGAGCGAGGAGCGGCTCCCGGCGTGGGATGATAGGAAGGCCAGATTTGGAAGCGAAACCGTCCGGTGGTGAAGAGTTGTGCAATACTGTTTCAGTCCCTGGCCTTTTAAGCAGTTAAGGGCTTCCTCGCAGCACAATTTGAGCAACTTGAAGCAGCATAAAACTGCGTGGTTAGGGCAACTGTGAGGAACATATCATTGTGTTCTTTAAAATCTTGGCAACTACATCTTATGTAAACTGACATTTCCTTTGTAACTGTTAAGTAGGTACAAGAAAGACAAGACAAAGGCATTTGAATTTCAGACACGATATACTAATTTTATCCAATGCAGCTGTAATGAAAAATAGAAAATAGTGTCCTTTTTTGATTAAAAAATAAGCTTATTTTAAAGAGCTCTCTGGTTCCCGGAATAAACTGTATGCTATGAGAAATCAATGGTTCCAGGAAAAGTTAGATGAGCACTCTTCAAAGTGCATACGCACGTCACATGCCAGATTATCTTCACAGGTATGTGAATCAAAATGAAATATTTGATCAGAGTACTACCTACCAACATGTTTAGCAAGAACCTGAGATCACTAAGATACTATCAAACATGAACTGTTATGGTATTCAGCTTATTCACCAACAGGGATTTTGGTTCATAATACAAAGCTAGTAGATAATACTATAAATGAAAAGCAGCCTAATGTTTAATACAACCTTAGAAAAAAAATAGTCCTATGGATTAAAAAATGAAAATAATAGGTCTGAACCTTCCAATACTTTTTATTTAGACCTTCCTGGGGATCAACTTTAATTAAAAATTTTTTTTTAAGATTTGAAGTGCTTCTACATAGGTAATGTTATCTACCAGATAACACGAATGTCCCAAATTAAAATCTCTGGTTCTCTGAACTCTTAGAATTTCTTTGTCTAATAACCCCCTAGACCTTCATGTGTGGCCTTTAGGCGCTCCAAATACACATTTCAAAAATCAAGTACAGTATCTTTACTCCCTATCTTCCATCTTTAGAGTTCCCGTCCCAATGAACATCACCCACCTGGACCCGGCAGCTTGCAGGAAAGCTGAGTGATCCCAGACACTTCCTTCTCCCTGGGTTCCATATCACTGTAAGTCTCGTCAATTTTGTCTTCCTAATATCTCCACTTTTAAGTTGCAGAGTACAAGCCACCGTCTGGACTAGTGATACAGCTGCTTCATTCGTCTGCTCTTGTAGTTTTCTAAATGCCCAAGTGTGTGTTTCCCCCACCCCCTACCCCTTTCCCTTTTAGTTGCAAATAAGACCCAACTCAGCATTGCTTAAAAACTTTCACTAGCTTCACATTACACTTAGAATAAAAGCCAAAATCCTTAACTAGATCAACAAAGCCTTCCATGATCTGTCCTACCTGTCTCCCCAACCACACACATCTCAGCCACTCTCCCAGCTTTGGCTGGCCTTCCCTTAATTCTGCATTTTTTAGGTTTATACATAGAGGACCTAGACAAGTGACTGATGCCTTCAGCAGGCCCTAGAAAAAAGCAAATCAGCCATGTTCTCCATTTGACATCTTTCTGAGTGAGACAATAGTATAATTTTCCTCCTGACATAGATCTTGTTACAGGCTTGACTTCAAGAATTACTACCATTACTGAAACATGAGGAATCCCTAATAAATACGTTTTTTTAAAAAACCAAACTAGTAGATGGATTGAGTCACTTGGTATGATAGATACAATATGAAAGATCTAGCACAAGAAAGTGCTCAATAAATATTTGTCCTTGCTGAATCCTCTTTAGTACCTAGCACATGAATAGATGCTGAGTAAATATTTGCTGAATAAAACCAAAGGACAATAGGCTGAGATCCAAACAACTTTGGTTCTAATCCTAGATCTGCTACCAATGGATAGTGTGAGCTTGGATAAGTCATTTCACTTCTCAGATTTTTCCGTATCCTCATCTGTAAAATAATGCATTGAAAAAGATCATTTTTAAGGAACATTTTATAATATATAAAAAAATGTCAAATTCTTTCTCTGACTTCTCATTGCTTAAAAATACTTAATCATCCTATTTGCCACTTAAGATCTTCCCCATTTGAATCCCAACTTTTACAATAAAAGTGCCTGTTACTCCCCTTATACCTTTGCTCCAAACAAAATGACAACAACAAAGATTGAGAATATTCAGTTTTGGGTATCATCCCCAGCATGGATGTGAAGAAATCAACATTCACATTCATTGTTAGGATAAATTCATATAGCTTTTTTACAAGATTATTTACCTGTAATAATTTATTGTGATGTTCTTTGAAATATATAAATGTTTTCTATGTATGTGTAAAAATATATACAACCTAAACATCCTGTAGTAGGAGACTGGTTGAATAAATTATAGTGCATCTATACAGTGGATTATTCTGGAGTCACTGAAAAGGATGAAGTAGATATAGATGTCCTTATATAGAAACATATCCAGGTTACCTTCTGAAATTTAAAAGGTTTTTTTAAAAAAGCAACCTACAGAACAACATAGAGCATGACATTTATTCATTCAGTTGAGCACCTTCTGTGTACCAAGCTCCATGTATGTCAAGACAGATATGTGATCCCTGACTTATGAAGCTTTCAGATGTGTTCATGTGTATTACCGAGAAAGCACGGATATGAGGGTTTTTGTTTCTACAGAAAACAATTACAATTAGAGAGAAGGATGAGGTGGAGAGAGACCATCACTTTTTACTTCATACACTCAGGTGATACTTAACTTGTTATAATAAATATGTTTTTAAAAGTTAGTTATTTAAGTACCTCATTACTGTCTCCATCCATGTAAGCTTTGAAGCAGGGAGACAACAGGCATACCTTATTTTATTATGCTTCACAGATACTGCATGTTTTACAAATCAAATGTTTGTGGCAACCCTGCATTTAGTTATCTTATCAGCACCATTCTTCCAACAGCATTTGCTCATTTCATGTCTCTGTGTCACATTTTGTTAATTCTATCAATATTTCAAACTTTTTCATTATTATTGCATTTGAGTGGCTGCAATCTCATTATAAAACTTTAGCAGATGAGGAGTTGCTTTTTATGGATGAGCAAAGAAAGTCTCTCTTCAAAAGGAATCTGCTGGTAAAGATACTGTGAAGATTGTTGAGATGACAACAAAGTATTTTAGTTTGGATAAAGCAGCAGCAGGACTCGAGAAGACTGACTCCAATTTTGAGAGAATTTCTATCTTGGTGTGGGGAAAATGGAAGTTCCTGTGGCTAGGATCCTCACCTGATCCTAACTTGATGATGTAGTTCACCTGCTGCTAGGCTAATGCTCCCACACCCATTGGCGATGAGCTATTATTGACTGAGTCATTACATAACGAGCTCTGCCCAGTGCTCTGGATGGAGGCAGAAACAGCAGTGGATTACGGACCTGCAGACTGCTGGACGCAGATGTGATTCTGATGCTCAATTTACCACCATGAAAATAAAGCTGGGTATAAAACCTTTTATCGCAAGAATGTTCTGTTGTTATTTCTTGGTCTTACCGAATCCATAGTGAACCTTCCTGGGTCTGAAATCCTCAGGCAAGACAATTGGCAGAGTCAGCAGGATTCGAAGATTAGACGGAAGAATGGAACAGGCTGCCCTCATAGGAGGGGTGCTTCAGCAGGCTGTCCCTATGGATGGGGATACATTTGAGTGTCCCCCAATGGGCATGTGATCTGAGGTGGGAGAGGACTGAGAGAGGTGGAGGTGATGCTTGAGGCAGTAAAGTTGGCCCTCGGCATAATAAGGAGGTCCTTTGAGAAATTGAGTGCCCACAAAGCAGTGGAAACTGTGGGTTGGCTGTTTCTCACAGTGTTAGAAAGGCTGCAGATGGATATGCTCATGTGAGAGACATGAGAAATAGCAGCACAAGAATGCAAGCTGTGAAGTGCTGTGGAGGAAGTAAAATATTTGTTGAAGAATGAAGTGGAGTTGCTGTGAGACACTGTGGTGGAGGTAAAGCCCATGAAGGAGAGGGACAAACTCCCGTGAGAAGCAGAACTCCAGCTGGAGGTATTGAGGTGAAGGTAAGAGAGCTGTGAAAGACTGAGCTAGCATTGCTGCAAGGCACTGTAGAAAAGTTAAAGGGCATAGCAGAGGAGGTACCCAGGGGAGTGACGAGAAAGCTGCCATCAGCCCCAGAAATGGAGGAGGAGCCAGGAAGGATGAAGGGGTGGTGTCAGAAGCACTGACTCTGCCTCTATTGAAAGCACACCTGGTTGTAGTCAAGAAAATAAAGATGTAACAACCTTGAGTTCATCTGGGAGAGGTGCAGCCCCCTCCCCCAGATTGTGGAGCACTCTTTCCTCTGCCCTATACTCTGGCTGAGCTGTTGGATTTGGGCTCCCAGTTTTGGCAAAAGCACTAGGAGTTGATATCAGCTTAGCTCCTGCATCTTTGGGATGTAGGGGTGGATGGAATTATTCTGTCTGGAACAGAGATGGGAAAGCTGACTTCTCTGACAGATCATCCTGCCTTGAGGCAGTGAATATAAAATACACATCAGATCCCAGAAAATCACTCCCTTCTCAATTGGATTACAGCAACACTTCACACTGTATGGCCCAATCAGGGTGATTTACTATCTTCACCCACTAGATGGCAGACATATGCTGAACTTCAACAGATGTTAGAGGAGTTGGGCATGAAAAATGCCATTTAAAGTTCAGAGAATTATGGCCAAGATGAGGAGCTGTTTACTGTGGGGATGAGAAATGTGGTGCTTCAGATGGCTCCCACATCCCTCCTTGGGCCTCTAGTGGCCATTCTTGCCCCTCACATAGGGCATCCCATAAGTGAAATTACTCATATTGTAGCAGACTTTGGAGAGGCTGAAACAATGAAAGCACAGAAGGAAATATGGTCCACTACTCAGAGGAAGAACTTAAAAGGCCCCATGAAGGTCATGAGAACCCAGATGTGGGTCAATTTAATAGGGGAAGGAGCAGACAGAGGGAAATAAGTGTGTAGTGGGGGGAGCCCCTATACTCCTTCGTGTACAGATGGTACACACATGGCTCCAGCCATGGGCCCCAAAATGGAGGGTCATAGCATTCTATCCTAAGACTGAGACAATATGGATGGAAGATGGTGCGGGGAAGAGCAGTCAATGGGCAGAGTTGCAGGTAGTGTTGTGGCTTGTGATCAGCAAGGAGCCCTCACCAATAGTTGTCTGCACTGACAGCTGGACCATCTATTGAGACTTGACTCCGTGGCTACTGACATGGTACCATGCCAGCTAGTTGGGTGTCACCAACCCTTTTGGGGGCAAGAATTGTGGCAACACTTATGGGCCTTTGATCGGACTAAAAGTTACAGTATATTATGTGACAGGTCATTTGCAACTGGAATCCCAAGGAAATGATGAAGCAGATGAATTGGCCCAGGTACGTTGGCTAGAAGGAAAGCCTGCCTCTGATGTGGCCCAATGGTTACATCAACATCTATTGCATGCAGGGCAAAAGACAGTGTGGTCTGTAGCCTATCAGTGGGGCCTGCCTTTGAACTTTGAAGAAGTCAGCAGAGCCTGCCAGAAGTGCATTGTATGCTCTCAAAGGGACTTACACCAAGTCCCACAGCAACATGGGACAATAGATAAGGGGCCAATACTCCTCATCAGGTGGGGCCTCTAACTATGTCAGAAGGGTACTGATATGCCATGACTTGTGACAACACAGCTACTGGACTTCTGGTTGTTTTTCTTGCACGTTGTGCAGACCAGCAGATGACCAGAAGAGGTGTGGAGTGTCTCTTTGCAGCCTATGGCCAACTGTAGGCAATAAAAAGTGACAAGGCACCCACTTTATTGGACATGTACTACAAAAATGGGTACACGAATTAGGGATAAAATGGAAATATCATGTACCATATAATCTTTTCAGGGCAGGCATGATAGAGAGGTACAATGGTTTGTTAAAATCTGCCTGAATCCAGACACCAGTAGTTTATGGGGATGGTCAGTCCACTTATGGACAGTGCTATGGCATTTGAATGAGAAGCCCCAGAGCCCTGTAGACATGCTAACACACATTGCTGCCTCCCTTATACAACTCCAAGTACAAACCAAGGAGGAATTGTTGAAGCCAAGGTTTGGCCAGCAGAATAATATCTTGTTGCCAGAATCAATTTCAATAAACCCTGGAGACTCCATTCAGTGGACATGGTTTTGAACATTTTGACACATGGACCAGTGATGACTAGCTCCCCTGGCACCTTCGGGACAAGGTCTGGAAGTTGGCCTCCTATGTATTTCTGGAGTAACAGCAGAGTGTCCCCTAAAGATCATGGTAGTATATCCTAAACAATTGGGAGGTAAGATCATTTCACCAGGGAGTTTTGTTTTATCATATGGCCAGTGCATGAACCTCCAGGAGCACTATATATAGACCCCTCAGTGAACCCCACAGGGAGAGGGGTAAAGGTATGGTATACTAGACCTGGATGGGACCCCCTTTCTGGCATGTCCTAACACAGTACCACTCTCTTTCAAGCATCCTACCTGATGGGCAAGATTTGACTATGTTAGTGTCATTAAATCATGTGTCTGATCACCCTTAAGGTTAATCTCCTCTAACATCTTTGTGTATTGGGCACACTCCCTAGCAAAAACTGCCACTTGCTGTGTGTGCATGGAGCTTCCTATCACTACCACTACCGGCCTCCCATGGAAAGTGCAAATTGGGAATTGGAACCAGTTTGAGTACAGCTGGGATGACCACTTGGTAGCAATTGATCTCCTCAGGTTTGAGGACAATTCTATTATTATAATTTTTGTTGTTAAAAGGTTCCAGATTTTTCATACAAGGAACACTGGAGAAGATTGATTTCTCCTGTAAAAAGTGTAAGGTCATGAACTCATCTGAGTAGAACTGGTTAGAATACAGCTGGAATGACCGCTTGGTGTCATTTGATCTCAGGCTTGAGAATTATTATAATTTTTGTTACCTGTACTATAATCTTTGCTGTTATCCGTATGTTGTTGTTATCCTCCATTGCTATTGTGGTTAAACTGCTAAGCTTTCTCACACAGGGACCATCATGGAAGATTGAGGGCATGTACATTGTGAGGCAGAATTTTGGAGGGGTGGAGTGAGGGGAAAATGGAAGGTTTTATGACCAGGATGCTCACATGACCCTAAACGACTTGATGATGTAATTGGCCTACAGCTAGTTTAATGCTTCCATACCTGTTGGCAATGAGCTATTATTGACTGACTCACTATATAAAGAGCTTGCTCTGGGCTGAGCAGAGGAAGAGGTGGTTTAAGGACCTGCAGACTACTGGATGCAGTCATGATCCTAGTGCTTGACCTATCTCTGTGAGAATAAAGTTGGGTATAAACTCTTTTACCCCAAGAACATTCTGTTGTCATTTCCTGGTCTCACTGAATCCATAGTGAACCTGCCTGAGCCTGAAACCCTCAGGCTAGATACTTGGGTAAAATGCCATCAAACAGCATTATATGCTACAGAGAAATTGTGAAGGGAACAGTGATTCAATGCAGTGAAATAATTATCTTATTTTAAGAAACTACCATAACCACCCCCACCTTCAGCAACCCCCACCCTGATCAAACAGCAGCCATCAACACTGAGGCAAGACCCTCCACCTGCAAAATATTATGATTCATTGAAAGGTCAGATGATGCTTAACACTGTTGAAAATAAAATTTATTTTATTATCATTAATCTACAATTACATGTGCAATATTATGGTTATTAAACTACCCCTTCCTCAGGGACCCCCACCAACCCCATTACAGTCACTGTCCATCAGCATAGTGAGATACTATAGAATCACTACTTGTCTTCTCTGAGTTGTAGAGCCCTCCCCGTGCCCCCCCAGCATTACATCTGCTAACCGTAATGCCCCCTTTTCCCTCTTATCCCTCGCTTCCCGCCCATTTTCCCCAGTCCCTTTCCCTTTGGTAACTATTAGTCCGTTCTTGGGTTCTGTGAGTCTGCTGCTGTTTTGTTCCTTCAGTATTTTTTCTTTATTCTTATACTCCACACATGAGTGAAATCATTAGATACTTGTCTTTTTCGGCTTGGCTTATTTCACTGAGCATAATACCCTCTAGCTCCATCCATGTTGTTGCAAATGGTAGGATTTGTTTTCCTCTTATGGCTGAATAATATTCCATTGTGTATATGTACCACATCTTCTCTATCCATTCATCTACTGATGGACACTTAGGTTGCTTCCATTTCTTGGCTATTGTAAATAGTGCTTCAATAAACATAGGGATGCATCTGTCATTTTCAAATTGGACTGCTGCATTCTTAGGGTAAATTCCTAGGAGTGGAATTCCTGGGTCAAATGGTATTTCTATTTTGAGTCTTTTGAGGAACCTCCATACTGCTTTCCACAATGGTTGAACTAATTTGCAGTCCCACCAGCAGTGTAGGAGGGTTCCCTTTTCTCCACATCCTCGCCAACATTTGTTGTTGTTTGTGTTTTGGATGTTGGCCATCCTCACTGGTGTGAGGTGATATCTCATTGTGGTTTTAATCTGCATTTCTCTGATGATTAGCGATGTGGAGCATCTTTTCATGTGCCTGTTGGCCATCTGAATTTCTTCTTTGGAGAAGTGTCTATTCATGTCCTCTGCCCATTTCTTAACTGGATTATTTGCTTTCTGTTTGTTAAGGTGCATGAGTTCTTTATATATTTTGGATGTCAACCCTTTATCAGATACGTTTTTATGAATATATTCTCCCATACTGTAGGATGTCTTTTTGTTCTACTGATGGTGTCCTTTGCTGTACAGAAGCTTTTCAGCTTGATATAGTCCCACTTGTTCATTTTTGCTTTTGTTTCCCTTGCCCGGGGAGATATGTTCATGAAGAAGTTGCTCATGTTTATGTCCAAGAGATTTTTGCCTATGTTTTTTTCTAAGAGTTTTATGGTTTCATGACTTACATTCAGGTCTTTGATCCACCTTGAGTTTACCTTTGTTTATGGGGCTAGACAGTAGTCCAGTTTCATTCTCTTTCATGTAACTGTCCAGTTTTTCCAACACCAGCTGCTGAAGAGACTGTCATCTCCCCATTGTATATCCAAGGCTCCTTTATCAAATATTAATTGACTGTATATGTTTGGGTTAATGTTTGGATTTTCTATTCTGCTCCACTGGTCTGTGGGTCTATTTTTGTGCCAATACCAAATTGTCTTGATTACTGTGGCTTTGTAGTAGAGCTTGAAGTCAGGGAGTGTAATTCCCCCTGTTTTATTCCTCCTTCTCAGGATTGCTTTGGCTATTCGGGGGTCTTTTGTGGTTCCATATGAATGTTAGAATTATTTTTTCCAGTTCATTGAAGAAAGCTGTTGGTAGTTTGATAGGGATTGCATTGAATCTGTAGATTGCTTTAGGTAGTATAGCCATTTTGACAATATTTATTCTTCCTAGCCAAGAGCATGGGATGCATTTCCATTTCTTAGTGTCCTCTTTAATTTCTCTTAGGAGTGTCTTGTAGTTTTCAGAGTACAGGTCTTTCACTTCCTTCGTTAGGTTTATTCCTAGGTATTTTATTCTTTTTGATGCAATTGTGAATGGAATTGTTTTTTGATTTCTCTTTCTGTTAGTTCATCATTAGTGTATAGGAAAGCAACAGATTTCTGTGTGTTAATTTTGTATCCTGCAACTTTGCTGAATTCAGATATTAGTTCTAGTAGTTTTGGAATGGAATCTTTAGGGTTTTTTATGTACAGTATCATGTCGTCTGCAAATAGTGACAATTTGACTTCTTCTTTACCAATCTGGATGCCCTGTATGTCTTTGTTTTGTCTGATTGCTGTGGCTAGGACCTCCAGTACTATGTTGAATAACAGTGGAGAGAGTGGGCATCCTTGTCTTGTTCCCGATCTTAGATGAAAAGCTTTCAGCGTCTCGCCGTTAAGTATGATGTTAGCTGTGGGTTTGTCATATATAGCCTTTATGATGTTGAGGTACTTGCCGTGTATACCCATTTTACTGAGAGTTTTAATCAGGAATGGATGCTGAATTTTGTCAAATGCCGTTTCAGCATCTATGGAGATGATCATGTGGTTTTTGTTCTTCTTTTTGTTGATGTGGTGGATGATGTTGATGGATTTTCGAATATTGTACCATCTTTGTATCCCTGGGATGAATCCCACTTGATCATGGTGTATGACCCTCTTGATGTATTTTTGAATTCGGTTTGCTAATATTTTGTTGAGTATTTTTGCATCTATGTTCATCAGGGATATTGGTCTGTAATTTTCTTTTTTGGTGAGGTCTTTCACCGGTTTTGGTATTAGAGTGATGCTGGCTTCATAGAATGAGTTTGGAAGTATTGCCTCCTCGTCTATTTTTTGGAAAACTTTAAGGAGAATCGGTGTTATTTCTTCTCTATATTTCTGGTAGAATTCAGAGGTGAATCCATCAGGCCCAGGGGTTTTGTTCTTGGGTAGTTTTTTTATTACCAATTCGATTTCGTCGGTGGTGATTGGTCTGTTTAGTTTTTCTGTTTCTTGCTTGGTCAGTCTTGGAAGGTTGTATTTTTCTAAGAAGTTGTCCATTTCTTCTATGTTTTCCAGCTTGTTAGCATATAGATTCTCATAATATTCTCTTATGATTCTTTGTATTTCTGTAGGGTCCGTCGTGATTTTTCCTTTCTCATTTCTGATTGTGTTTATGTGTGTAGATTCTCTTTTTCTCTTAATGAGTCTGGCTAGGGGTTTATCTATTTTGTTTATTTTTTCAAAGAACCAGCTCTTGGTTTCATTCATTTTTTCTATTGTTTTATTCTTCTCAATTTTATTTATTTCTTCTCTGATCTTTATTATGTCCCTCCTTCTGGTGACCTTGGGCCTCATTTGTTCTTCTTTATCCAATTTCAGTAATTGTGTCTTTAGACTATTCATTTGGGAATGTTCTTCTTTCTTTAAATAGGCATAGATTGCAATATACTTTCCTCTTAGAACTGCCTTTGCTGCGTCCCACAGAAGTTGTGGCTTTGTATTGTTGTTGTCATTAGTCTCCCTATATACTTTGATTTCTGTTTTGATTTGGTCGTTAACCCACTGATTAATTAGGAGAATGTTGTTACGTCTCCATGTATTTGTGAGCCTTTTTGATTTCTTTCTAAAATTTATTTCTAGTTTTATACCTTGGTGATCTGAGAAGTTGGTTGGTAGGATTTCGATATTTTTGAAATTACTGAGGTTCTTTTTGTGGCCTAGTATGTGGTCTGTTCTGGAAAATGTTCCATGTGCACTTGAGAAGAATGTGTATCCTGTTGCTTTTGGGTGCAGAGTTCTGTAGATGACTGTTAGGTCCATCTGTTCTAGTGTGTTGTTCAGTGCCAGTGTATCTTTACTTATTTTCTGTCTAGTTGATCTGTCCTCTGGAGTGAGAGGTGTGTTGAAGTCTCCTAAGATGAATGCATTGCTGTCTATTTCCTCCTTTAATTCTGTTAGTATTTGTTTCACATATGCAGGCACTCCTGTGTTCGGTGCATATATATTTATAATGGTTATATCTTCTTGTTGGACTGACCCCTTTATCATTATGTAATATCCTTCTTTATCTTTTCCTACTTTCTTCATATTGAAGTCTATTTTGTCTGATACAAGTACTGCAACACCTGCTTTTTTCTCTTTGTTGTTTGCATGAAATATCTTTTTTCATCCCTTCACTTTTAGTCTGTGTATATCTTTGGATTTGAGGTGAGTTTCTTATAGGCAGCATATAGATGGGTCTTCCTTTTTTATCCATTCTGTTACTCTGTGTCTTTTGATTGGTGCATTCAGTCCATTTACATTTAGGGTGGTTATTGATAGATATGTACTTATTGCCATTGCTGGCTTTAGATTCGTGGTTACCAAGGGTTCAAGGGTTGCTTCTTTACTATCCAACAATCTAACTTAACTTTCTTGTTAAGTAATTGTAAACACTGTCTGATGTTTCTTTATTTCTCTCCCTTCTTATTCCTCCTCCTCCATTCTTTCTATACTAGGTGTTTTATTCTTTGCCTTTAGTTAGTGTTTGGATAGTCTGCTTTCTTTGCTATGATTTTATTTTCTCTGGTAACATCTTTTTAGCCTTAGGTGTGCTTCCATCTAGAGCAGTCTATTTAAGATATCCTGTAGTGGTGGTTTATGAGAGGCAAACTCTCTCAACTTTCGTTTGTCTGGAAATTGTTTAATCCCTCCACATATTTAAATGATAATCATGTTGGATACAATATTCTTGGTTAGAGGCCCTTCTGTTTCATAACGTTAAATATATCATGCCATTCTCCTCTGGCCTGTAAAGTTTCTGTTGATAAGTGTGATGATAGTCTGATGGGTTTTCCTTTGTAGGTGATCTTTTTTCTCTCTCTAGGTGCCTTTAATACCCTGTCTTTATCTTTGATTTTTCCCATCTTAATTATTATGTGTCTTGGTGTTGTCTTCCTTGGGTCCCTTGTGTTGGGAGATCTATGAGCCTCGGTGGACTGCGAGACTATTTCCTTCCCCAGCGAGGGAAAGTTTTCAGCAATTATTTCTTCAAAGACACTTTCTATCCCTTTTTCTCTCTTCTTCCTCGGGTACTCCTATAATGCGAATATTGTTCCGTTTGTATTTGTCACACATTTCTCTTAATATTCTTTCATTCCTAGAAATACTTTTATCTCTCTCTGCCTCAGCTGCTCTGTACTCCTGTTCTCTGATTTCTATTCCATTAACAGTCTCTTGCATCTCATCCAGTCTGCTGTTAAGCCCATTGATCGCTTGTCTGATTTCTGCATTGTCTTTCCTCAGTTCCCTCACTTCCTCCCTCAGCTCTTGCACATTTCTCTGTAGGTCCATCAGCATGGTTATGACTTTTATTCTGAATTCTTTTTCAGGAAGACTGTGCATTTCCATCCCTTCAGGCTCCCTCTCTGGGATTGTCTGGTTGATTTTGGTCTGAACCTTATTCCTCTGTCTTTTCATGGCTATATAATTGGTCACTGGTAGTTGCCACGTATGTCAGCTGGGCTCTTTAAGACTTTAAGAAGAGAAAAAAAAAGAAAAAAAGAAGAAGGAAAGAAAAAAAGAAAACAAAACAAAGTTAAAAAAACGCCCACTGGGAGTAGATTCTGGGGGAATGCTGTAGGTGGCGCTATTGCCCCACTATTCTGCAGCCGTAGCTGTCAGCTGTGCCGCTCTGCAGGGCCCTTTATTGCTCTGGCCGGGGTGGGAACAAATAGGAGGCTGTTGATCTCAGTGAGAAGTGTAAGTATGGCTACACTTCCCCAGTCCCCATGTAAGGCATCTGAAACTCCCCAGGACTCCCACTCTGCTGGCCTAAGTGTGCTGAGGTGATCCGGCTCCTCCACTGGGCTCCTGTCTCTTTAAGGCCGCTGAAGAAATTGTGTGCTTTTTTTTTTCCTTCCCGGGAGCCGGCTGCAAGCACCCTGGCACGTTCCCCACTCAGATCTTGCCCCTCTGTCTCTCCAATGTCCGCTGCACTGCGCGATGTGGGTCAGGGCTCCCCACGCAGATCACCAGGGCTGGCTACTTCGCCGGGTGTACTTCCACTCCCTCCCGGCTCTCAATCCTCTCCTCTCGCCGGTATGCCGGGGTGGGGGAGTGCTCGGGTCCCGCCAGGTCACGGCTCCGTATCTTACCCACCTCTTGGGGTGCCGAGTCCTCTCGGGTATAGCTGCACGCTGTGCGCTTTCCTGTGTATTCTGGTCTCTCTTTTAGGAATAGATGTATTTGCTGTGTTTTTGTAGATAAATATAGTGTTGGGAGGAGATTTCTGCTGCCCTGCTCACGCCACCATCTTCCAGGAAGTCCTCCGATGCTTAACACTTTTTAGCACTAAGGTATTTTAATAAAGGTATTTGTGGATAAAATGAGAGTTTCTGTGGCCAGGATTCTCACCTGGCCCTGGTTGTCTAGCTCACTGCACACCTGTGGGCAATACATGGCTGTTGACTCTATATAAAGAGCTCCACCCAGTGCTCTGGGTGCGACACAGTGGCACAGGAGAGCGGAGCAGAGGCTGGAGTGGTGGCAGTGCCAAGGACAGAGGCCCAGAGGACGGCTGTGAGGGACGACTGTGCAGAGATGCCCAGAGGACAGCTGTGCAGACAGAGGGGCCTAGAGGCAGAGACCAGATTGCTGCATGCAGACTCGCTCTGAGTGAACAGGATTTTAGTGACTGACCTGCCACCATGGAAATAAAGTTGGGTATAACCCTTTCACCCCAGAAACATTTTGCTGTCAATTTCTTTGGTCACATAGAATCCATAGCGAGCTTGTCTGGGGCTGAAACCCATTGGCAAGACAGTATTACACTGGTTTTTCAGATATAATGGTATTACACAGTTCCGTATAGTATAAACATAACTTTTATAAGCACTGGGAAACCAAAACATCCATTTGACTCACTTTATTGCAGCACAGTGGAACCAAACCTGCAGCATCTCTGAAGTATGCCTGTAATTTCACTGCATTTAATGAAAGGCAGCTGTACAGGCATATGCCAGTTTGGATTTTTTACATGTCCTCCAATATCCTCCCACCTTCTCAGTGCCACTCTGACTTTTAAAATATCATATTTGGTTCTCTTCTACATTTTCTAAACTTTCTGTAATTAACATATATTAATGATATAATGGGGGCTAGAATTCATATGAAAAAAATTCACAATACAACATTATCTTTTGTACAGAAACATAAAAACCTTGAGTCAAAGAGACTGTGGGAGTTATTAAGTCCTATCTTTCTAGTAATCAAGAAAGTTTTTGCAGTACCTCTCACATCTTATTTTCATGGTAATTTTAAAGCTGATGTGTTAAAATTAAAAACCTCTGCTTTGTAAAGACACTGCAAAAAGAATGAAAAAAAAAAAAGCTCCAGACTGAGAGAAAATCTTTGCAAAACACATATCTGTTAAAGAACTAGTATCCAAAATATACAAAGAACACTTAAAACTGAACAATAAGAAAGCAAACAACCCAATTTAAAAATGAGCAAAAGACCTGAATAAACACCTCACCAAAGAAGTTGTATAGATGGCAAGTAAACATATGAAAAGATGCTCAACATTAGATGTCATTAGAGAATAGTAAATTTAAAAAGATACCATTACACCCCATTATGGACAAAATCCAAAACATGAAACTAAATGCTGGTGAGGATGAGAAGTAACAGGAACTCTTATGCATTGCTGGTAGAAGTACAAAACGGTATAGCCAATTTGGATGACAGTTTCGCAGTTTCTCACAAAACTAAACATACTCTTACCATATGATTCAGCAGTTGCATTCCTTGGTCTTTACTCAGATGAGTTGAAAACTTAAGTCCACACACAAACATACCTGCACATGAATGTTTATAACAACTTCATTCATAATTTCAGAACTTGAATGCAAACAAGATGTCTTTCAATAGGTGAGTGGGTAAACAAACTTTGGTGTCCATATAATGAAATATTATTCAGTGCTATAAAGAAATGAGCTATCAAGCCTCTATGAAAAGACATAGAGGAATCTTAAATGCATATATTGCTAAGTGAAAGGGCTACATACACACTGTATGATTCCAATTATATGACACTCTGGAAAAGGCAAAACTGTGGAGACAGTAAAAAGACTAGTGGTTACCAGGAGTTCAGGGCAAAGGAGGTAGGGAGGGATAAATAGAATGAACACAACAACTCAACACCAAAATACCCCCAAATAATCTCATTTAAAAATGGGCAGAGGAACTGAATAGATATTTTTCTAAAGAAGACATACAGATGGCCAACAGGTACATTAAAATGTGCTTAACACCACTAATCATCAGGGAAATGCAAATCAAACTACAATAAGGTATCACCTCACAGATGGTCACTATCCAAAAGACAAGAAATAACAAGTGTTGGCAAAGATGTGGAGAAAAGGGAACACTTGTACACTGTTGGTGGGAATGTAAACTGGCAGCCATTATGAAAAATATGATGGAGGTTTCTCAAAATACTAGAAATATATAATCCAGTAGCTCCACTTAGTTAAAACAGCCAAGATATGGAAGCAATATGTGTCCATCAATAGATAAATGGATAAATAAGATGTGGTATATATACACAATGGAATATTACTCAACAGTAAAAAAGAATGTCTTGCCATTTGTGACAACATGGATGTACCTAGAGGGTATTATGCTAAGTGAAATAAATCAGACAGAGAAAGACAAATAGTATATAATTTCACTTATATGTGGAATCTAAAAAACAAAACAAGTGAACAAACAAACAAAAACCCAGAAACAGGCTTATAAATACAGAGAACTGGTGATTGCCAGAGGGCAAGGTGGTGTGGGGGATAGGTGAAATAGGCAAAGGGGATAAGAGGCATAAACTTCCAGTTATGAAATAAGTCATAGGGATGAATAGTACAACATACAGAAAATAGTCAGTAATATTGTATTAACTTGCCAGGGTGACAGATGGAAAACATTTTATAATATATATAAATACTGAATCACTATGTTGTACACCTGAAACTGTTATGTCAACTATACTTCAATAAAAAAAGATGGAATGTGGGGAATTTTTAGGGCAATGAAACTATTGTGTATGATACTAAAGTAATGGATATATGTCGTTATACATGTGTGAAAACCCATAGAATGTACAATATAAAGAATGAACTCTAATGTAAATTCTGTACTTCAGTTAATAATAATGTATCTATTTTGGTTTGTCAATTGTTAAATGCATCAACTAATGCACAATGTTAATAAGAGGGGAAACTAAGGGTAGAGGAGGGCTGGGGGAAAGGGTACATAGAAACTACTTTCTGCTCATTTCTCTTAAAAATGCTCTAAAAAATAAAATCTATTAATTTTTAAAAAATGCAAAAGTTTAATTAAATACACTTGAAATGCTAGACATTCTTTCTATTGCTCTTAGCTTTTTAAAAATAAGTAGTTCAGTCTCATTTTAGCTGTTTGCATTTTAATTTGTATAATGGAAGGTGATGGATTAAATTATAAGAAGCCATGAAGTTTATACAAGTAACAACAAAAAGAATGAAGATTATATAAGCCCAAACAAGGCTTTATCAAAACATTGAAACTCTATTCTGAATGGAGTACCAGCAATTCTCAGCTATTCAGATTTTCAGATGAATCATGGCCCAAAGTAAGGAAAATTTAGTAATAACTCTCTCATTGAACATGTCCATTATGGTGTCTCAAAGCTCTTTCCAAGGTAACCTTACCCAAAGTCCCTGTTAAGGGAGCAGCATAGGCTGTCATACTTGTACTCTGCAACACCACTCCTCCTTGCCTCGCCACAACTAATAAAACACAAATAAGCAGAGCTAAGAGGAACTCACTCACTATATTCATCATCCACAAATATATGTTGAGCACCAATTATGTGCCAGGCACTGAATTAAGCACTAGGTGAGTATAGCAGAAATGTCTCTTGCCTTGTGGAGGTTACAGCTAAGTGAAAAAAAACGAAACAAAATGTTTACAAAATGTGATAAATGGAAGAAGAAGTTAATATAGTATGACCTTACAGAATAACAGGGAGAATCTACTTAGGCTAGTCAATGAAGGCGCTTTCAAAGGAAGTGTTGTTGAAACCAAGACCTGAAGGAATAAACCAAGGAAAAGGAGTTACATGGGGAACTAGAAGAACATTTCAAGCAGAATGAAGAGTATGTGTGAAACCCTGTGAGGAGAAAGAGCTTGGACTTCCCAGAAAGGAAACCAGTATGGCTGGAACACATTCAGTGAGGGAGACAGTGGCCCAAGATGTGTTTGGAGAAGCTGGCAGGAGCCAGACTATGCAGGACTATGTAAGTAAAAGTGATAAGAAACCTTTGAAAATTATCACGTTTAAAATTCATATTTAGAAACAATGGATATTGGGGTTGATGATAGAAATGGAACCACGTAAGGGATGGGAGATACTTGGACTAGGGTATTGCAGAGAAATAGAGAAAAGTGGACATATTCAACCTGTGCTTTGAACTTAGTTTGCCAAGGACTTAGCAATGCAAGTAGGGAGTTAAGGGAGCAATTAATGGATATTGGTGCCATTTACTGTGTTGGGGAAGACTGAGAGAGTAGCAGATTTTAAGAGTCTATCAGTTAGGGAAGCAGAACCACTGTGAGTATCATGGACTAAGGAGTTTATTATATGAATAAGAATTTATATGACAGGAGAAGCTGAGGAAGCAATAGTCCAAAAGGGAGAGCTGTAGAATGAGAGTTGAGTCACTAAGCAGCCCTCCTGAAGACGGGGTGAATGAGGAAGACCTTGCAGTGGAACCTGGGCAGCTGGGCTCATCCAGTCGCTGCAGTGGGCTCATGAAGGAGAGCTAGTGGAGAGCTACATGGAAGACTGGTTTGTGGCAGGTGGTAGGCTAGGGTCACCATGGTTAGCAAGACTGGACGGCTGGGAAACACGAAAATAAATAAGCATAATGGTCCAATCAGAATAAAGAACTATGAAATAACATAAAGTATATTGTTCTTAATGGGGGAGAGACAAAAAACTAATTGGAAAATAAGAGAATGCAATTTATTTTATATGTCCCCAAACTATTTTTCTCTCTAAAGAATCAGTTAATACAGGTAAATGTCAGGCAGTCTAATTGGGGAAAGAGGGTAAAAACACAATTTAGATAATTAAAAATGATAAAGAATGACAGATACAAGATTTTATCATGAATATTTTATGTATTAGTTCATAATGTCTACATATAAATTTGGAAACACTGATAAAATTGAAATTTTTCTGGAAAATGTTATCAAAATTATATTAAATATAAAATGGAGACTAAAAACTATGGGAGAAATTGTAAAAGATATTAAAGAATTAACTCCTTAAAGGGTTTTGGGCCTAGGTAGTTTGAAGAGTCGATTCTTTTATGGAAAATATTATTATATCATATTATACTAATTATATTATATTATAGTATAGTATATTATTACATAGGACAGAAAAAGATGGAAAGTTTCTCAATTAATTTTATAATACGAACAAAACCTGACAAAGCACACACACACAAATTCACAAGTTCCACTATGAAAACAAATGTAAAAATCCTAAATAAAAGAAATATTTGCAAGTTAAATTCCATAATTGGTTAAAAAAATACCTGATCTAATACATCGCCTGAATAGTTCAAAGGGAGGAAACTATATATTTATTTAAATAGACTAAAAAGGTGTCTGATAAAAATAAAACTACTTTTCAGTTTTAATAATAGTAAACTAGGTTGAATAAAACTTCCTTATAAAGAATACTTTTATGAAATCCAGGCAATATCACAATTAACACTGAAATACTAGTGTTTCTATTAAAATAAGGAATACAAATGGCAACCTTCCCTTAGTACCACTATTTAACAAGTTCTGGAATTTCTAGCAATTAAAATGAGATGTGAAGCAAATAAGAAGTGGAACTGTAGAAAAATGTATCATTATTTACAGATGATAAGGTTATGCACACTTATAACTAATAAGAAAGGTCGATAAAATAGCCAGATAAGAAAGCAGTCACCAACTCTATTGGTTTTCCTATATACCAGTAATACCTGATAATAATAATATCGTGGAAGACTTCTAATTCACAATAGTGATGATTTTACATATATATATGTATATATATATATATATATATACATATATATATGTTTATTCACACTCAAACATATATAAAACACTTAGTTACCTTTTAAAGGAATATGAAGACCACATATCAAGAAAATTACAAAATTTATATCAAGTAATATAAAAATAAGACTTGTATGAATGGAGAGATACAGCATAGCCCTGGATGAGGTTGACTGAATGTTGTAAACATTGTCAATTAATAGATTTAGGACAATAAACATCTGGAAATAAAGTAAGCAATGTATGTCAAAGACTTTAAGATGATTATATTCTTTGATCCAGTAATAGTTTTAGTTCTAGGGCTCTATCCTAAAAAAATAATCATAGACCTTGAAGAGATTTAACTGCAAGGCAATGAATGTATAATAGCATAATACACTTTACATAAAAAATGAAAATATATTTTTTAATTCAATGCAACATTACTTATTGAACACTTACTGTGTGCCAGGTTCTGTGCTTGACAATAGAAATACAGATAAACAAACATTGTCCCTCCCCTCACAAGAGCAAATGGCTGGTGAGCAGTTACACAAAATGGTGATAAGTTCAATGATAGGGGAAAGGATGCTGTTGGAGTCCTTAGGAAGAATGATTCACTGGATGTAGGGGTTAGAAAAGGCTTCCCAAGGAAATGATGTCTGTACTAGGTACTCAAGGCTGAGTAGGAATTATCTAAGTGAACAGATAGGGGAAGAGGACTCCAGGCTGAAGGAATAACATGTACAAGGGCTCAGGGGTAAGAGAAGCATGGAGCCTTCTAGAAAGAGAGAAAAGTTCACTGTAGTTAGAATATAGAGTGCTTAGGTAAGCAAAAAGCAGGGCTGTGTTAGGAAAATTAATTGCAGGATATTGGAGAAGTAATCTAGAGCCAAATTATGAAGGCCTTGTACACCATCTGGTTCTGAGACTTTCACAGTTTTTTGACGGTGACTCAAAGAGAAAGATGTATTTAATAATGCCACTAGTTTACACACTTCATAGGTATGTATATATAAGCCATATTTCATGATAATACTTTTACTATGTAATAAACACCCTATATTTTCTTTTCATGTCCAGTTTTACTTTTTAAAACTGCTGTCTGCCTCCTACTAACCTACACTGAGTCTTTGTGTGAATTAAAAATAAGCATCCCTCTGGACACATGCAGCTTGGAGACTCTAGGCCTGGTCTTAGAGAGTGGAAGGGGCAATATTCTTTACCCCAAAATAATGTCCCTTCCTCAAAGTACATGAAGCTCCGCAGACTTGCCCCTACCATTTTCAGAGCTTAGGGCAAAAGTGCAAATGGAGGCCCCCATACTGTGAATCTAAATGTTTTAAAGTTGAGGCTCAAGTTAAGTGACTATTAAATAAAATGTGTTTTACTCTTCTAACTTGAGACATGTAACTTCATAATGACCTAAAAGACCAAATTCAAATTCAAAATTCTTGGACTCAGAGTTCAATGTTTAGTATATGACTTCAAGCCTAGTTCCCTTCTCTTCCCACTTCCAAGTCCATCCTATACTAAAAAGGGCCTTGTTCATATACATGTGGATATCCTGACTCCCTTGTCCAAGTTCTATTCACCATTCCTCTTTCCTCCAGCAAACAGTTAGAAGAGGATTCAGAGCCGTTTGGATAGAATTCTGTAGTCCCTAGGTACCTGAACAAAAATGGAGTTTTTGTATGAAAGTGGGATGGCCTGTGGAATCCAAGAGCAGGGTCACCTAAAGCTTGGCTACTCAAAATGTGGTCAATGGCTCAGCAGTGGGGGCATCATGTGGGAACTTGTAAGATTGCAGAATCTCAGGCCTCATTCCAGACCAACCAAATCAGAACCTGCAATTTAACAAGATCTCAAGTTATCTGCATGCCCCTTAAAGTTCAAACACATTCCTATAAAACATGGGCCCTGGGCATGGGCCTCTCTTTCTTGGTCTAAAATCCATTTTGCACTACATGTCAGGGTGCAAAGCAGGGTAGGCAGAGTCCAGGCTAGGTTTCAGATCCTTTTCTGCCTCTTGAGCATCCTTGTGTAGAATCCAGCTGTAGGGGTAAGGCCTTGGCAAGTCTCAGGTTTTAAACAAGAAAATGACTTAATATTTACAATTTGGTTCATTCTTGCTATAGGATGGATTGGTGAAGAGCAACCTGACCTGGCTACATAATTTGCTGGGTCTAATACAAAATCAATATGTAAAGCTTCTTGCTGAAAAAAAAGCAGGAAAAAAGTGTTCAAGTTACTAAAATATAAAGCTTTCTTCATTCTTCTGTAGACTACCTCTTGACTTGTTATGGTATTTTCTATTTGTTATTTAATGTCATTCTAAATAAAGAAAAATTAAAATTTTAAATCATTAGCATAAATTTTACCTTTCATCTTTATATTGTGTAATGTGAGTTCTACATGCAAATACAAGAACTTTTATCTCATATGAAGACTCACTGTAATTAGACAATTTGTATTTCATAACTGGTACATGCTCTCAGAACAGTGGAAACACTGCACAAAACCACCTCAACTTTTTCTTTTCACATTTCTATAGGTGCACATTCTATTAACATTCTATCTTTGGCTTACTCTTGAGTAAAGAGAGTCTGAAAGAAAAAGGAATTATGGGCCTCCCTTTTCTCTTTCTATGTCGTTATTTTTCAGCATACATTTCTGATTAATACAAGGAAGTAACATGAATAAAAAAAAGGATGTCTTAGGAGTCCTTGATTATTGATGTTTCTTAGAAGGCCACTGCCTTCAAAACAAGTTCTGATTCCTGAATGGAAACCATGGTCTTTCTGTGCTGATGCAGAGTTAACACACTTACCTTGTACCCACTTTGAGCCTAATTGAACTTCTACACATTGTGGGGCCACTGGAAATCTGTGCCCATTATGCATCATGGCCACTACATAGAAATGGAGCAACAAGAAATGGCAGGCATCATATCGCATTTATCTCCTCTGTGTACACAAATGCTCTATTGTCTCAACAGACTTCATGTACGACATACAAGTTCAATGTTAAAAGTATTAACTTTTAAGATATTGACAATTTCAACATATTGACAACAGAGCATAAAACCAAGCAAAGAGCTCTTTTGAATTCAGGGCTGTGTGCAACTGCCCGGATCACCTGCCCTTTAAACTGGCCTTGAAATCAACCTTGGAGGAAAAAGTGCAACAAAGAAGTTAGTGTTATAATCGAGGTGAGAGGATGGTGGTTGACACTAAAAGAGTAGTCTTGAAAATGGAGGAAAGTAGATGGTTCCAAGAAATATTTGGGCTGCCAGACCAGCAGCATATATAGATTGCTTGGCTGTAGAGGAATAAGGGAGAAAGGAGTCAAGAATGAGTCCAAGATTTGGCTTTGGCAATAGGAGGAGTGGAAATGCCATTTTCTAGCTTTGGGAATGCTAGAGAAAGAACTGGAATGGAGAGATGAGAGGGAAGTAAAAAATGTTGAGCTTGAGGTATATATATACATATCACATGGTAGTAATTTTTGTAGATGGCAGGATATTCAGGTATGGAAAGAGAGATGAGCCAGAGTTATCAATATTGAAGTCATCCACATAGATTGTGACTAAAGCCATGGAAATAAAAGAGATTGCTTGGGAAGAGTGTGTAGATGAAGAAAAGCAAAGGACCCAGCCTAGAACCTTAAGGAACACCAACATTTAATTGGAAGAAGCAAAAGAGTCTGAGAGGAGCAGTCAGAAAATGTGGAGAAAATGTAGGAGAGAACGGTGCTGTAGACACCAAAGGCAAAGAGCACTAATTTGGGAAGAAGGCAGGAGTCGACATGGTCAGAACTCAAGGTTCCACTGAATTTAGTGACAAAATCATCCAGTGACCTTGGCAAAGGCAAATTCAGCGCATTGGTGAAGACAAAGGTCAGAGTGCAAAGGACTGAAGTGTGACTAAATCAATATATGCAGACAAGTGTACATAACTATTTCAAGAGATGTGGCTCTAAAAGAGGAGCAAGCGATGATTTGTTAGAAGGCAACAAGAAGGAAAGGGAGAAGTTAATTTTTTTCTTTTTTATTAAGGTATTACTGATATACACTCTTATGAAGGTTTCACATGAAAAAACAATGTGGTTACTACATTTACCCATATTATCAAGTCCCCACCCATACCCCATTGCAGTCACTGTCCATCAGTGTAGTAAGATGCCACAGAGTCACTGTTTGATGTCTCCATGTTACACTTTCTCCCCGTGACCCCCCTACACCATGTGTACTAAACATAATACCCCACAGTCCCCTTCTCCCTCCCGCCCTCCCACACCCCTCCCATTTGGTAACACTAGTTCCTTCTTGGAGTCTCTGAGTCTGCTACTACCATTTTGTTCCTTCAGTTTTGCTGCGTTGTTATACTCCACAAATGAGGGATATCATTTGGCACTTGTCTTTCT
The DNA here is from genome assembly GCA_032199065.1 of Smutsia gigantea. Taxonomy (NCBI): domain Eukaryota; kingdom Metazoa; phylum Chordata; class Mammalia; order Pholidota; family Manidae; genus Smutsia; species Smutsia gigantea. The sequence continues at coordinate 73,665 of JAVSCE010007445.1, read as the reverse complement.
CCGCCTGGCTTATTTCACTGAGCATAATATCCTCCAGCTCCATCCATGTTGTTGCAAATGGCAGGATTTGTTTCCTTCTTATGGCTGAGTAGTATTCCATTGTGTATATGTACCACCTCTTCTTTATCCATTCATCTACTGATGGACACTTAGGGTGCTTCCATGTCTTGGCTATTGTAAAAAGTGCTGCAATAAACATACGGGTGCATATGTCTTTTTGAAACTGAGAAGTTGTATTCTTTGGGTAAATTCCAAGGAGTGGGATTCCCGGGTCAAATGGTATTTGTATTGTTAGTTTTTTGAGAAACCTCCATATTGCTTTCCATAATGGTTGAACTAGCTTACATTCCCACCAGCAGTGTAGGAGGGTTCCCCTTTGGGAGAAGTTAATTTTTATGTGAAGAGATATACACTTAAAGCTGGGAGGAGCCAGGAGAGAGGAAGAAATTGAAGATGGAGGATAAAGAAGGGATTATCTTTATATTCCAATTTTTCAGAGGGCTGGTGAGCTTCAAAAACACAGGCAGAGATCTTTGTTTTGTTCACTGTTTTGTGCCTGGAACAGTATATATGTTTCCTAGGGCTGATGTAACAAAGTGCCAGAAACAGAGCAGCTTAAAACTATAGATATTTAGTGTCTCACAGTTCTGGAAGCTGTAAGTGTGAAATCAAGGTGTTGTCAGGGTCACATTCCCTCTGAAGACTTCTTGCTCCTTCCTAGCTTCTGGTGATATGCAGGTCATCTTTGGCTTTCCTTGGCTTGCAGTTCCATCACTACTCTCTGCCTTCATTGACACATGACACTCTTTGTGTCTTTGTCTTCACATTGCCATCTTTATGAGGACACCAGTCATAGGGAGTAAGGGCTCACCCAACTCCAGTATGACCTCATTTTGATTATGTATGCAACATCCTTATTTCCAAATGAGGTCACATTCTGAGGTGCTGAGGTTTAGGACTGCTACATCTTTCAGGGTGGTGGGGGAGCATAATGCAACCCCTAACTAACTTAGGAAATCCTGACTCAGTATTTGCTGAATAAATGAGACTTGGGGATCTAGAGGAGGAATTTGCCTTAGACCAGAGGAGGGACACCATTCCATTGTAGTGAAAGGGAAGAAAAAATAGTAGATACACATTATGGCTGGTGTAAGGAAATTGTGTCATCAGCAGTCATCAAAATTTTCCACGAAGAGGGAGGTGAAATTTCTCCTGAGGTGAGGGGAGCATTGAGATATGGCAGGGAGGAGTTAAGAGGAGTGTAGGAGAGAGGAAGTCGGAAATGGGAAAGAAAACTGACAAGGGAAACAGGACTGCCTGGTAAGATTGAGGGCCTGGTTGAGGTTGGAGACTATGAATGTACAGTGGTGTAAATCTGCCCTGCTGTGTGATTTCTGCAGCAAGGCAAATGGTTGGATTCATCCATAGTTGGGGTTTTGCCAGGGAGCAGGCAAGGAAGAAAAGGGGTAGGGAAGTCAGGAACACCGGCATGAGAGGGCCATGGATAAGTCTTGGAATTAGGCTAGATAGGAAGGTGCCATGGGCTACTTTGCCACTCTTGTGAAGCCTAGGGACCTCTTCTCAAAAAATATTTTTAAATGCATGAGACAAAATATATGGGATTATTATGAAACCTCTTACATTGAAACACAGTTATCAGAATATTTAAACAAACAAAACATGTGCTGCAGGAATGTATGTATGCTATAATCTTCATGTTTGTATCCCTCCAGAACCCACATGTTGGAATCCTGACACCAATGTGATTGTGTTAGGATGTTGAGCCATTGGGAGGTTATTTGGTTATGAGGATGGATCCCCCATGAATGGGATTGGTTCTTATAAAAGAGACCTCATAGCGCTCTCTCATTCCTTCCACTGTGTGAGGATTCAGTGAGAAATCTGTGACCTAGAAGACAGCCCTTACCTAACCATGCTGGCACCCTGATCTTGGACTTCCAGTCTCCAGAACTGTGAGAAATAAATCTGTAAGCTTCCTAGTATATGGTATTTAACTGTAGCAGCCCAAATGAACTAAGATACTGTGCTTCTTTGCATTAAAAAACAAGACCTAGTGGCAGGCTTAAAAAGGACCATAAATTCTAGGTAGAAATAAGCATAATTGAAATTTTAAAGTATTTGTATGTGATATGAATTTTAATGTGATGTATATGAAAATAGCTGTTTTCTGTTGGTGACAATTCCATAGATACTAGTAATAATTCTGTGGTATATTGCCTACCTTTATTATTGAAGGAAATGTTCAATTTCAGTTAATGCTTAGTGAAAATATACAGATTTTTTCCCTATCCAATCCCATGGACCCTTTGAATTCTATCCATGGCTCCTTGGAGGCCAGTGGATCCCAGGCAAAACTGCTGGGTGTGGAGTGAGAAAGTGGAAGTCAAAGAACTGAGAAGCCAGATTGGACATTAACATGTGGACACTGGAAAGAAATGATATAGAATAGGGCAGGAAAGCTGGTCCCAAACTCTCCAAAGTTAATAAGGTGCAATAACTAGAAAGCTGGAAAACATTAGCAGTAGGGTAAGGCAGGACAAAGAGGGGCAAGCCCGGTGGGATGAGCATGATTGAATCAAGGGTTGTACATAAAGATGGAGGAATAATTGTCAAGAAGTAGCAGATGGGAGAAAGGAAGATACTGACCTTGACTTCTACCCCAGAGGGAGATAGCTTAAGAAGGCTGCAAAGGGAAGCAGTGACCTCAGGGGAGAAGAAGATTTTAATCAAAGCAAGGATGTAGAAGGAATGCACAAAAATATGGCTGAGGATGGGTGGGGGTTTCTGACCCCTGTAGCTAGGCACTGGGAGCGATTGCGAGAGAGGGCACCTGTTGGGCGCAGTATGAACTAGAATGGCTGATGTGAGAAGATAGATTACCAGAGGTGTTTAATTCTTGGATGCCAATATAAACCTACTCTCAAGAGATAACTAGTATAGTATTATCATTTGGGATACTTATTGCTGTAAAATTTGTTGTGATAAAATTCAAAACAATAAAAATTTCTAGTCTTAGGAAATTGGTTAGTTATTGAATACCCATAAAAATGAAATGTTTTAAATGTTGCCAACAGAACATGAGAATTTTTAATGGTACTGAAATTGTTATTATGGAATATTAAATGAAAAAATCAGGACAACAAACCATTGAGTATAACTCAAATGTTATTAAAATTTATATCTGCTTAGAAAATATATAAAATATTTTTACAGTGGTTATCGCTAAGTGGTGGAATTATGAGTTAATTTTACTTTTAATATCTTCCTTATTTTCACATTTTTGTAAGCTACATTTTAGTAACTTTTTAATAGTTTAAAAAACTCACAGAAATATAGCTGTTAGGAAATGTAAACATCTCAGAATCCCTAAAATTGAAAATGTGTATTTTCCATACTCTAGAAGTTAGTATTCTGCAGATTATGCTTTATTTCAGTTAAAATTTGATAAATAATTTAAATACCAAGCAAAAGGAAATAGAAAATTGCCTAGGAGATAGATTATTGGATTTCACTGGATCAAAGTTTCAGGTTCTGTTTGTTTTATATTAAGAAGAATGTTCAAAAAAATTTGAGGTACTGTTATATGAGTTATCTATTAACCCTAAATCTAGAAAAAACATTAACATGGTATTGAGCACATTGTATTTCCTGAGATATGGCTGTTTAGTAAGATAGACAACAATGCTATGGGCAGGGCTATATCATTAGTCAATAGCAGAGTTCAAAGTATGTAACAACTCCCCTTCCCCAAGATGCCAGAGGAGCTGAAGTGATAAATCCCAGGTTATTTTATTCATATTAATGACAAATTTCTAGAATTTCATTTGTTAGATTCACCTAAGGAAGTCTTTTTGAGAAGACCGATCAGACATCTTGCAGATGTGTGTGGCATTATTGCAAGGAGTGGAGAATGCCAGTATCTTAGGAAAAATATATCATCTTTATTGCAAAAAAAAATCACTGAAACCACATTTCCTGTGGAAAGTAGATCTTTACATAGCAGTATGTTGTTGACATGATGCTAAACATCCAATCAGCCACTTATACTCAGGTTGCCTTCCCTTTTTTGTGTGTGTTAGCAGGCACTGATGATCATTGCTTACATTAACTCATTAGATGTTACAAAATAGTGATAGACTAATTATGTCAGTCTTTTTCAGTTATTAACAGGGATGCACGATCAAGAGAAACTTTCTCGCCTTCTATTTGATTATCCCTTACTACAGTGGGTGCTGGAAAGTCCCTTTATTTGCCAGTTCTGAATCAGTTGGTACACTAGCATCTTTTAATAGCATTAAAATCAGTTTTTATTATTTTTTAGGTATCATTATGAATTCACAGATTTAAATGTTATGTATTTCAATCTATCGTAGCTGCTAGTCTTAATAATACTTTAAATTTCCAGCTTTGGACGGTAGGACATGCTCCTAAGTTGGCTCCTGAGTCCTTTTAACTCAACCATAGCAATCTTTGAGAGCTTTCTTGCTCTCTGATAGAAGATGCATGAGGCTCATCTGGTAAATTTCTTGCCTCAGATCTGTAAACAGTCATTTCTCCAATTAGCCCTGTTTGCTTTTATTTCCTTCCTTTAATGGTAAAGGGTAGAGACCAAAATCTGGGTCTTAGGGGTAGAGTTCACAGGTTTTGAGTATGAATCACACTTCATACCTCAATTTTCTGTGTTTTCTTTTAGTTCTCATTTTACTCAGAGCAAAATTCTTTCAATGACCCACAAGGCCCTACATGATCTACATGCCCTGTTTCTTCTCTTTCCCTACCACACATACTCCTGTCTTTGAGCTGCTTCCATGGGAATGCCCTTTTCCCTGATATGTTCATAAACTCAATCCCTCACCTCCTGTAAGTCTTTGCATAATCTTTCTCATAGAAGCTTATCACAGTAACTCCATTTAAAATCAGAACACTACTTACCTCCCAAATCTACTACAAATATCCTGGGTTCTGTTTTTTTTTTTTCATTTCATTTCTCATCTTCTCAAATACTTTATAATTTATCTCTATATTATGTAGTATATTTCTCCTACTCCTAAAATGCAAGCTCCACATGGGCAGGGATTTTGGTCATTTGGTTCACTGCTGTATTTTGAGACCTTAGTACCTGCACGTGGCAGCTATTCAATACCTATTTCTTCAGTAAACGCATGAATGAAACCTTAGGGTATTTTTTTTTATTAAGGTATAACTGATATACACTCTTAGGAAGGATTCACATGGAAAAACAATGTGGTGACTACATTCACCAATATTATTGAGTCCCCCCCCATACCCCAATGCAGTCACTGTCCATCGGTGTAGTAAGATTCCACAGATTCACTATTTGCCTTCTCTCTGCTACACTGTCTTCCCTGTGACCCCCCCCACACCATGTGTACTAAACATAATACCCCTCACTCCCCTTCTCCCTCTCTCCCGACCCGCCGTCCCCCACCCCTCCCCTTTGGTAACCACTAGTCCCTTCTTGGAGCCTGTGAGTCTGCTACTGTTTTGTTCCTTCAGTTTTGCTTCATTGTTATACTCCACAAATGAGGGATATCATTAGGCACTTGTCTTTCTCCGCCTGGCTTATTTCACTGAGCATAATATCCTCCAGCTCCATCCATGTTGTTGCAAATGGCAGGATTTGTTTCTTTCTTATGGCTGGATAGTATTCCATTGTGTATATGTACCACCTCTTCTTTATCCGTTCATCTACTGACAGACACTTAGGTTGCTTCCATATCTTGGCTATTGTAAAAAGTGCTGCGATAAACAGGGGTGCATATGTCTTTTTGAATCTGAGAAGTTGTATTCTTTGGGTAAATTCCTAGGAGTGGAATTCCTGGACCAAATAGTATTTCTATTTTTAGTTTTTTGAGGAACCTTCATATTGCTTTCAACAATGGTTGAACTAGCTTACATTCCCACCAGCAGTGAAGGAGGGTTCCCCTTTCTTTGCATCCTCACCAGCATTTGTTGTTCTTAGTCTTCTCAAAGTAGGCCATCCTAACTGGTATGAGGTGATATCTCATTGTGGTTTTAATTTGCATTTTGCTGATAATTAGTGATGTGGAGCATCTTTTCATGTGGCTGTTGGCCATCTGAATTTCTTCTTTGGAGAACTGTCTCTTCATATCTCTGCCCATTTTTTAATCGGGTTATTTGCTTTTTGGGTGTTGAGGCATGTGAGTTCTTTAAGTATTTTGGGTGTTAACCCCTTGTTGGATATGTTGTTTACAAATATATTCTCCCATACTATAAGATGCCTTTTCGTTCTTTTGATGGTGTCCTTTGCCATACAAAAGCTTTTCAGTTTGTTGTAGTCCCATGTGTTCATTTTTGCTGTTTCCCTTGGTCAAGGAGTTGTGTTCAGGAGGAAGTTGCTCATGTTTATATTCAGGAGATTTTTGCCTATGTTGTCTTCTAAGAGTTTTATGGTTTCATGACTTACATTCAGGTCTTTGATCCATTTTGAGTTTACTTTTGTGTATGGGTTAAACAATAATCCAGTTTCATTCTCTTGCATGTAGCTGTCCAGTTTTGCCAACACCAGCTGTTGAAGAGGCTGTCATTTCCCCACTGTATGTCCATAGTTCCTCTATCATATATTAATTGACCATATATGGTTGGGTTTATATCTGGGCTCTGTGATCTCTTCCATTGGTCTATTGTTCTGTTTTCGTGCCTGTACCAAACTGTCTCAATAACTGTGGCTTTGTAGTGCAGCTTGAAGTTGGGGAGTGTAATCCCCTGAGCTTTATTCTTCCTTCTTAGGATTGCTATGGCTATACGGGGTCTTTGGTGGTTCCATATGAATTTTAGAACTATTTCCTCTAGTTCATTGAAGAATGCCATCAGTATTTTGATAGGAATTGCATTGAATCTGTAGATTGCTTTAGGCAGAATGACCATTTTGACAATATTAATTCTTCCTATCCATGAGCATGGGATGTCTCCCCATTTATTGGTATCTTCTTTAATTTCTCTCATGAATGTCTTGTAGTTTTCAGAGTATAGGTCTTTATTTCTATGTATTTTATTCTTTTTCCTGCAATTGTGAATGGAATTCTCTTCCTGATTTCTCTTTCTGCTAGTTCATTGATAGTGTCTAGGAATGTAACAGATTTCTGTGCATTAATTTTGTATCCTGCAACTTTGCTGAATTAAGATATTAGTTCTAGTAGTTTTGGAGTGGAGTCTTTAGGGTTTTTTATGTACAATATCACGTCATCTACAAACAGTGACAGTTTAACTTCTTCTTTACCAATGTGAATACCTTTTATTTCTTTGTGTTGTCTGATTGCCATGGTGAGGCCCTCGAGAACTATGTTGAATAAAAGCGGAGAGAGTGGGTATCCTTGTCTTGTTCCCGATCTTAAAGGAAAGGTTTCAGCTTCTTGCTGTTAAGTGTGATGTGGGCTGTCGGTTTGTCATATATAGCCTTTATTATGTTGAGGTATTTGCCCTCTATACCCATTTTGTTGAGAGTTTTTATCATGAATGGATATTGAATTTTGTCTAATGATTTTCAGCATCTATGGAGATCATCATGTGGTTTTTGTCCTTCTTTTTGTTGATGTGGCGGATGATGTTGACGGATTTTTAAATGTTGTACCTTCCTTGCTTGCATCCCTGAGATGAACCCACTTGATCATGGTGGATGACCTTTTTGATATATTTTTGAATTCGGTTTGCTAATATTTTGTTGAGTATTTTTGCATCTCTGTTCATCAGGGATATTGGTCTGTAATTTTCTTTTTTTGTGGTGTCTTTGCCTGGTTTTTATATTAGAGTGATGTTGGCCTGATAGAATGAGTTTAGAAGTATTCCCTCTTCTTCTACAGTTTGGAAAACTTTAAAGAGGATGGGTATTAGGTCTTCACTAAATGTCTGATAAAATTCAGCAGTGAAGCCATCTGGTCCAGAAGTTTTATTCTTAGATAGTTTTTTGATTACCAATTCAATCTCATTGCTCATGATTTGTCTGTTCAGATTTTCTGTTTCTTCCTGGGTCAGCCTTGGAAGGTTGTGTTTTTCTAGGAAGTTGTCCATTTCTTCTAGGTTATCCAGTTTGTTAGCATATAATTTTTTTTATGTTGCTCATGTGAAACCTTCATGAGATTGTATACCAATGATACCTTAATTAAAAAAAAAAGACTCCTATGCCTAATGGGAAATTGTAGCAAGATAATAATAGGCTAGGAGGCTAATATATAAAAATAAATTGTTTTTGATACACCAGCAATGAACAATTAGAATTTGAAATTAAAAATATAGTATCATATACATTAACACCAAGAAGAAATAATGAGTTTTAAAACTAACAAAATATATACAAGATCTAAATGAAGAAAAACACAAACCTCTGGTGGAAGACATCAAAGAAGATCTTAGAAAAATGGAGAGATATTCTATGTTCATAGATAGGAATATTCAACAGTGTCAAGAGGTCAGTTATTTCCAACTTGATCTATGGATTCAATATAAACCTTTTGTAAATTAATTAATTACTTTTTTTGGTATCATTAATCTACAATTACATGAGCAACATTATGGTTACTAGACTCCCCCCATCATCAAGTCCCCACCACATACCCCATTGCAGTAACTGTCCATCAGCATAGTAAGATGCTGTAGAATCACTACTTGTCTTCTCTGTGTTGTAAAGCCCTCCCTGTGCACCCCACTACATTATGACTGCTAATCATAATGCCCCCTTTTTTCCCCCTTATCCATTCCTTCCCACCCATCCTCCTCAGTCCTTTCCCTTTGGTAACTGTTAGTCCATTCTTGGGCTCTGTGAGTCACCTGCTGTTTTGTTCCTTCAGCTTTATTCTTTGTTCTTATACTCCACAGATGAGTGAAATCATTTGATACTTGTCTTTTATGCCTGGCTTGTTTCACTGAGCATAATACCCTCTAGCTCCATCCATGTTCTTGCAAATGGTAGGATTTGTTTTCTTCTTATGGCTGAATAATATTCCATTGTGTATATGTACCATATCTTCTTTATCCATTCATCTACTGATGGACACTTAGGTTGTTCCATTTCTTGGCTATTGTAAGTAGTGCTGCAATAAACATAGGAGTGCATATATCTTTTTCAAACTGAGCTGCTGCATTCTTAGGGTAAGTTCCTAGAAGTGGAATTCCTGGGTCAAATGGTATTTCTATTTTGAGTTTTTTGAGGAACCTCCATACTGCTTTCCACAATGGTTGAACTAATTTACATTCTCACCAGCAGTGTAGGAAGGTTGCCCTTTCTCCACATCCAAGTGAACATTTGTTGTTGTTTGTGTTTTGGATGGTGGCCATCCTTACTGGTGTGAGGTGATATCTCATTGTGGTTTTAATTTGCATTTCTCTGATGATTAGTGATGTGGAGCATCTTTTCATGTGCCTGTTGGCCATCTGAAGTTCTTCTTTGGAGAAGTGTCTGTTCAGCTCCTCTGCCCATTTTTTAATTGGATTCTTTGTTTTTTGTTTGTTGAGGTGCATGAGCTCTTTAAATATTTTGGATGTCAACCCTTTGTCGTATATGTCATTTATGAATATATTCTCCCGTATGGTAGGATGCCTTTTTGTTTTCTTGATGGTGTCCTTTGCTGTTCAGAGCTTTTCAGCTTGATATAGTCCCACTTGTTCATTTTTGATTTTGTTTCCCTTGCCTGGGAGATATGTTCATGAAGAAGTTGCTCATGTTTACGTCCAAGAGATTTTTGCCTATGTTTTTTTCTAAGAGTTTAATGGTTTCATAACTTACATTCAGGTCTTTGATCCATTTTGTGTTTACTTTTGTGTATAGCCTTAGACAATAACCCAGTTTCATTCTCTTGCATGTAGCTGTCCAGTTTTGCCAATACCAGCTGTTGAAGAGGCTGTTATTTCCCTATTGTATATCCATGGCTCCTTTATCATATATTAATTGACCATCTTTGTTTGGGTTAATATCTGGACTCTCTATTCTGTGTCACTGGTTTGTGGGTCTGTTCTTGTACCAGTACCAAATTGTCTTGATTACTGTGGCTTTGCAGTAGAGCTTGAAGTTGGGAAGCAAGATTCCGTCTACTTTATTCTTCTTTCTCAGGGTTGCTTTGGCCATTCGGGGTCTTTTGTGGTTCTATATGAATTTTAGAACTATTTTTCCCAGTTCTTTGAAGAATTATGTTGGTATTTTGATAGGGATTGCATTGAATCGGTATATAGCTTTAGGCAGGATGGCCATTTTGACATTAATTCTTCCTAGCCAAAAGTATGGTATGAATTTCCATTTGTTAGTACCCTCTTTAATTTCTCTCAAGAGTGCCTTGTAGTTCTCAGGGTATAGGTCTTTCACTTCGTTGATTAGGGTTATTCCTAGGTATTTTATTCTTTTTGATGCAATTGTGAATGAGATTGTTTTCCTGATTTCTCTTTCGGCTTTTTCATGGTTAGTCTATAGGAAAGCAACAGATTTCTGTGAATTAATTTTGTATCCTCCAACTTTGCTGAATTCAGATATTAGTTGTTGTAATTTTGGAGTGGATTCCTTAGAGTTTTTTATTTACAATATCATGTCATCTGCAAATACTGACAGTTTGATTTATTCTTTACCACTCTGAATGCCTTGTATTTCTTTGTTTTGTCTGATTGTCATGGCTAGGACCTCCAGTACTATGTTGGGTAACAGTCGGGAGAGTGGGCATCCCTGTCTGGTTCCCGATCTTATGTGAAAAGCTTTCATCTTCTTGATGTTAAGTATGATGTTGGCTGTGGATTTGTCATATATGGACTTTATTATGTTGAGGTACTTGCCGTCTATACCCATTTTGTTGAGAGCTTTTATCATGAATGGATGTTGAATTTCGTCGAATGATTTCTCGGGATCTATGGAGATGATCATGTGGTTTTTGTCCTTCTTTTTGTTGATGTGGTGGATGCTGTTGATGGATTTTCGAATGTTGTACCATCTTTGCATCTCTGGAATAAATCCTACTTGATCATGATGGATGATCTTTTTGATGTATTTTTGAATTTGTTTGCTAATATTTTGTTGAGTATTTTTGCATCTATGTTCATCAGGGATATTGGTCTGTAATTTTCTTTTTTTTTGTGGGGTCTTTGCCTGGTTTTGGTATTAGAGTGATGCGGGCATCATAGAATGAGTTTGGAAGTATTCACTCCTCTTCTATTTTTTGGAAAATATTAAGGAGAATGGGTATTGTGTCTTCTCCATATGTCTGATAAAATTCAGCGGTGAATCCATCTGGCCTGGGGGTTTTGTTCTTGGGTAGTTTTTTGATTACCGATTCAATTTCGTTGTTGGTAATTCTTCTGTTTAGATTTTCTCTTTCGTCCTTGGTCAGTCTTGGAAGGTTGTATTTTCCTAGGAAGTCGTTCAGTTTTCTACGTTATCCAGCTTGTTAGCACATAGATTTTCATAGTATTTTCTAAAAATTCTTTGTATTTCTGTGGAATCCGTGGTGATTTTTTCTTTCTCATTTCTTCTTCTGTTTATGTGTGTAGATTGTACTTTTCTCTTAATAAGTCTGGCTAGGGGTTTATCTATTTTGTTTATTTTCTCAAATAACCAGCTCTTGGTTTAAGTGATTTTTTTCTATTGTTTTATTCTTCTAAATTTTATTTATTTCTTCTCTGGTCTTTATTATGTCCCTCCTTCTGCTGACTTTGGGCCTTATTTGTTCTTCTTTTTCCAGTTTCAATAATTGTGACTTTAAACTATTCATTTGGGATTGTTCTTCCTTCTTTAAATAGGCCTGGATTGCAATATACTTTCCTCTTAGAACTGCCTTTGCTGCGTCCCACAGAAGTTGGGGCTTTGTGCTGTTGTTGTCATTTGTCTCCACATATTGCTTGATCTCTCTTTTAATTTGGTCATTGATCCATTGATTATTTAGGAGCATGTTGTTAAGCCTTAATGTGTTTGTGAGCCTTTTTGTTTTCTTTGTACAATTTATTTCTAGTTTTATACCATTGTGATCTGAGGAGTTAGTTGGTAGAATTTCAATCTTTTTGAATTTACTGAGGCTCTTTTTGTGGCCTAGTATGTCGTCTATTATGGAAAATGCTTCATGTGCACTTGAGAAGAATGTGTATCCTCCTGCTTTTGGGTGTAGAGTTCTGCAGATGTCTGTTAGGTCCATCTGTCCTAGTGTCTTGTTCAGTGCCTCTGTGTACCTACTTATTTTCTGTCTGGTTGATCTGTCCTTTGGAGTGAGTGGTGTGTTGAAGTCTCCTAAAATGAATGCATTGCTTTCTATTTCCTCCTTTAATTCTGTTAGTATTTGTTTCACATATGTCGGTGCTCCTGTGTTGGGTGCATATATATTTGTAATTGCTATATCCTCTTGTTGGACTGCCCCTTTTATCATTATGTAATGTCCTTCTTTATCTCTTGTTACTTTGTTTTGAAGTCTATTTTTTCTGATGCAAGTACTGCAACAAGTGCTTGTGTCTCCCTATTGTTTGCATGAAGTATTTTTTTTCATCCCTTCACTTTCAGTCTGTGTATGTCTTTGGTTTGAGGTGAGTCTCTTGTAGGCAGCATATACATTGGTCTTGCTTTTTTATCCATTCAGTGACTCTACGTATTTTGATTGATGCATTCAGTCCATTTACATTTAGGGTGATTATCAATAGATAGGTACTTATTGTCATTGCAGGCTTTGGATTCGTAGTTACCCAAGGTTCAAGGGTAGCTTCTTTACTATCTAACCTTCTAACTTAACTCTTTTATTAAAAGTCTGATGATTATTTATTTCTCTCCCTTATTCTTCCTCCTTCATTCTTTATATGTTAGGTGTTTTATTCTATACTCTTTTGTCTTTCCTTTGCTTTTGTGGATAGTTGATTTTATTTTTTGCCTTTAGTTAGTATTTTGTTGGTCTGCTTTCTTTGCTGTGATTTTATTTTCTCTGATGACATCTATTTAGCATTAGGAGTGCTTCTATCTAGAGCAGTTCCTTTAAAATACCCTGTAGAGGTGGTTTGTGGGAGGCAAATTCCCTCAACTTTTGCTTGTCTGGAAAGTGTTTAATCCCTCCTTCAAATTTAAATGATAATTGTGCTTGATACAGTATTCTTGGTTCAAGACCCTTCTGTTTCATTGCATTAAATATATCATGCCATTCTATTCTGGCCTGTAAGGTTTCTGTTGAGAAGTCTGATGATAGCCTGATGGGTTTTCCCTTGTAGGTGATCTTTTTTCTCTCTCTGGCTGCCTTTAATACTCCTAGTCTTTGATCTTTGCCATTTTAATTATTATATGTCTTGGTGTTGACCTCTTTGGGTCCTTTTTGTTGGGAGATCTGTGGGCTTCCATGCTCTGGGAGACTATTTCCTTCCCCAGGTTGGGGAAGTTTTACAGCAATTATTTCTTCATAGACACTTTCTATCCCTTTTTCTCTTTCTTCTGGTACCCCTAAATGTGAATATTGCCCTGTTTGGATAGGTCACACAGTTCCTTTTTTTTTTTTTTTTTTGAAAAATTTTAAATTTATTTTATTATCATTAATCTACAATTACATGTGCAATATTATGGTTATTAAACTACCCCTTCATCAGGTCCCCCCCACCAACCCCATTATAGTCACTGTCCATCAGCGTAGTGAGATGCTATAGAATCACGACTTGTCTTCTCTGAGTTGTACAGCCCTCCCCGTGTGCCCCCCAACATTACATCTGCTAATCGTAAAGCCCCCTTTTCCCTCTTATCCCTCACTTCACACCCATTTTCCCCAGTCCCTTTCCCTTTGGTAACTATTAGTCCGTTCTTGGGTTCTGTGAGTCTGCTGCTGTTTTGTTCCTTCAGTATTTTTTCTTTGTTCTTATACTCCACATATGAGTGAAATCATTTGATACTTATCTTTTTCGGCTTGGCTTATTTCACTGAGCATAATACCCTCTAGCTCCATCCATGTTGTTGCAAAAGGTAGGATTTGTTTTCTTCTTATGGCTGAATAATATTCCATTGTGTATATGTACCACATCTTCTTTATCCATTCATCTACTGATGGACACTTAGGTGGCTTCCATTTCTTGGCTATTGTAAATAGTGCTTCAATAAACATAGGGGTGCATCTGTCGTTTTCAAATTGGGCTGCTGCATTCTTAGGGTAAATTCCTAGGAGTGGAATTCCTGGGTCAAATGGTATTTCTATTTTGAGTTTTTTGAGGAACCTTCATACTGCTTTCCACAATGGTTGAACTAATTTGCAGTCCCACCAGCAGTGTAGGATGGTTCCCTTTTCTCCACATCCTCGCCAACATTTCTTGTTGTTTGTGTTTTGGATGTTGGCCATCCTCACTGGTGTGAGGTGATATCTCATTGGGGTTTTAATCTGCATTTCTCTGATGATTAGCGATGTGGAGCATCTTTTCATGTGCCTGTTGGCCATCTGAATTTCTTCTTTAGAGAAGTGTCTATACATGTCCTCTGCCCATTTCTTAATTGGATTATTTGCTTTCTGTTTGTTAAGGTGCATGAGTGCTTTATATATTTTGGATGTCAACCCTTTATCAGATACGTTTTTAATGACTATATTCTCCCATACTGTAGGATTTCTTTTTGTTCTTCTGATGGTGTTCTTTGCTGCACAGAAGCTTTTCACCTTAATATAGTCCCACTTGTTCATTTTTGCTTTTGTTTCCCTTGCCCGGGGAGATATGTTCATGAAGAAGTTGCTCATGTTTATATCTAAGAGATTTTTGCCTATGTTTTCTTCTAAGAGTTTTATGGTTTCATGACTTACATTCAGGCCTTTGATCCACCTTGAGTTTACCTTTGTGTATGGGGCTAAACAGTAGTCCAGTTTCATTCTCTTACATGTAGCTGTCCAGTTTTGCCAACACCAGCTGCTGAAGAGGCTGTCATCTCCCCATTGTATATCCAAGGCTCCTTTATCAAATATTAATTGACTGTATATGTTTGGGTTAATGTTTGGATTTTCTATTCTGCTCCACTGGTCTGTGGGTCTGTTTTTGTGCCAATACCAAATTGTCTTGATTACTGTGGCTTTGTAGTAGAGCTTGAAGTTAGGGAGCGTAATTCCCCGTTTTATTCCTCCTTCTCAGCATTGCTTTGGCTGTTCGGGGTCTTTTGTGGTTCCATAGGAATTTTAGAATTATTTGTTCCAGTTCATTGAAGAAAGCTGTTGGTAGTTTGATAGGGATTGCATTGAATCTGTAGATTGCTTTAGGTAGTATAGCCATTATGACAATATTTAATCTTCCTAGCCAAGAGCAGGGGATGCATTTCCATTTGTTAGTGTCCTCTTTAATTTCTCTTAGGAGTGTCTTGTAGTTTTCAGAGTACAGGTCTTTCACTTCCTTCGTTAGGTTTATTCCTAGGTATTTTATTCTTTTTGATGCAATTGTGAATGGAATTGTTTTTCTGATTTCTCTTTCTGTTAGTTCATCATTAGTGTATAGGTAAGCAACAGATTTCTGTGTGTTAATTTTGTATCCTGCAACTTTGCTGAATTCAGATATTAGTTCTAGTAGTTTTGGAATGGAATCTTTAGGGTTTTTAATGTACAGTATCATGTCATCTGCAAATAGTGACAATTTGACTTCTTCTTTACCAATCTGGATGCCTTGTATGTCTTTGTTTTGTCTGATTGCTGTGGCTAGGACCTCCAGTACTATGTTGAATAACAGTGGAGAGAGTGGGCATCCCTGTCTTGTTCCCGATCTTAGATGAAAAGCTTTCAGCGTCTCGCCGTTAAGTATGATGTTAGCTGTGGGTTTGTCATATATAGCCTTTAAGATGTTGAGGTACTTGCCCTCTATACCCATTTTGTTGAGAGTTTTAATCAGGAATGGATGCTGAATTTTGTCAAATGCTTTTTCAGCATCTATGGAGATGATCATGTGGTTTTTGTTCTTCTTTTGTTGATGTGGTGGATGATGTTGATGGATTTTCGAATGTTGTACCATCCTTGCATCCCTGGGATGAATCCCACTTGATCATGGTGTATGATCCTCTTGAGGTATTTTTGAATTCGGTTTGCTAATATTTTGTTGAGTATTTTTGCGTCTACGTTCATCAGGGATATTGGTCTGTAATTTTCTTTTTTGGTGAGGTCTTTGCCAGGTTTGGTATTAGAGTGATGCTGGCTTCATAGAATGAGTTTGGAAGTATTCCCTCCTCGTCTATTTTTTGGAAAACTTTAAGGAGAATGGGTATTATTTCTTCTCTATATGTCTGGTAGAATTCACAGGTGAATCCATCTGGTCCGGGGGTTTTGTTCTTTGGTAGTTTTTTGATTACCAAATCAATTTCGTTGCTGGCGATTGTTCTGTTTAGTTTTTCTGTTTCTTGCTTGGTCAGTCTTGGAAGGTTGTATTTTTCTAAGAAGTTGTCCATTTCTTCTATGTTTTCCAGCTTGTTAGCATATAGATTCTCATAATATTCTCTTATGATTCTTTGTATTTCTGTAGGGTCCGTCGTGATTTTTTCTTTCTCATTTCTGACTGTGTTTATGTGTGTAGATTCTCTTTTTCTCTTAATGAGTCTGGCTAAGGGTTTATCTATTTTGTTTATTTTTTCAAAGAACCAGGTCTTGGTTTCATTGATTTTTTCTATTGTTTATTCTTCTCAATTTTATTTATTTCTTCTCTGATCTTTATTATGTCCGTCCTTCTGGTGACTTTGGGCTTCATTTGTTCTTCTTTTTCCAATTTCAGTAATTGTGTCTTTAGACTATTCATTTGGGAATGTTCTTCCTTCTTTAAATAGGCCTGGATTGCAATATACTTTCCTCTTAGAACTGCCTTTGCCGCAAGTTGTGGCTTTGTGCTGTTGTTGTCATTAGTCTCCATATATTCTTTGATTTCTGTTTTGATTTGGTCGTTAACCCATTGATTAATTAGGAGAGTGTTGTTAAGTCTCCATGTATTTCTGAGCCTTTTTCATTTCTTTCTAAAATTTATTTCTAGTTTTATACCTTGGTGATCTGAGAAGTTGGTTGGTAGGATTTCAATATTTTTGAAATTACTGAGGTTCTTTTTGTGGCCTAGTATGTGGTCTATTCTGGAAAATGTTCCATGTGCACTTGAGAAGAATGTGTATCCTGTTGCTTTTGGGTGTAGAGTTCTGTAGATGTCTGTTAGGTCCATCTGTTCTAGTGTGTTGTTCAGTGCCTCTGTGTCTTTACTTATTTTCTGTCTGGTTGATCTGTCCTCTGGAGTGAATGGTGTGTTGAAGTCTCCTAAGATGAATGCATTGCTGTCTATTTCCTCCTTTAATTCTGTTAGTATTTGTTTTACATATTCAGGTGCTCCTGTGTTGGGTGCATATATATTTATAATGGTTATATCTTCTTGTTGGACTGACCCCTTTATCATTATGTAATGTCCTTCTTTATCTCTTGCTACTTTCTTCGTTTTGAAGTCTATTTTGTCTGATACAAGTACTGCAACACCTGCTTTTT
Source organism: Smutsia gigantea (assembly GCA_032199065.1). NCBI lineage: Eukaryota > Metazoa > Chordata > Mammalia > Pholidota > Manidae > Smutsia > Smutsia gigantea. The sequence goes on along the minus strand of JAVSCE010007445.1, from coordinate 56,215 downwards.
TCTCTTTGTTGTTTGCATGAAATAACTTTTTCCATCCCTTCACTTTTAGTCTGTGTATATCTTTGGATTTGAGGTGAGTTTCTTGTAGGCAGCATATAGTTGGGTCTTGCTATTTTATCCATTCTGTTACTCTGTGTCTTTTGATTGGTGCATTCAGTCCATTTACATTTAGGGTGATTATGGATAGATATGTACTTATTGCCATTGCTGGCTTTAGATTCGTGGTTACCAAGGGTTCAAGGGTTGCTTCTTTACTGTCTAACAATCTAACTTACCTTTCTTGTTACGTTATTGTAAACACTGTCTGATGTTTCTTTATTTCTCTCTCTTCTTATTCCTCCTCCTCCATTCTTTCTATACTAGGTGTTTTATTCTTTGCCTTTAGTTAGTATTTGGATGGTCTGCTTTCTTTGCTATGATTTTATTTTCTCTGGTGACATCTTTTTAGCCTTAGGTCTGCTTCCATCTAGTGCAGTCCATTTAAGATATCCTGCAGTGGTGGTTTATGAGAGGCAAACTCTCTCAACTTTCGTTTGTCTGGAGATTGTTTTATCCCTCCATCATATTTAAATGATAATCTTGCTGGATACAATATTCTTGGTTCGAGACCCTTCTGTTTCATAACGTTTAATATATCATGCCATTCTCTTCTGGCTTGTAAGGTTTCTGTTGATAAGTCTGATGATAGTCTGATGGGTTTTCCTTTGTAGGTGATCTTTTTTCTCTCTCTCTAACTGCCTTTAATACTCTGTCTTTATCTTTGATCTTTGCCATCTTAATTATTATGTATCTTGGTGTTGTCTTCCTTGGATCCCTTGTGTTGGGAGATCTGTGGGCTTCGGTGGACTGCGAGACTATTTCCTTCCCCAGCGAGGGAAAGTTTTCAGCAATTATTTCTTCAAAGACACTTTCTATCCCTTTTTCTCTCTCTTCTTCCTCTGGTACTCCTATAATGCGAATATTCTTCCGTTTGTATTGGTCACACAATTCTCTTAATATTCTTTCATTCCTAGAAATCCTTTTATCTCTCTCTGCCTCAGCTGCTCTGTATTCCTGTTCTCTGATTTCTATTCCATTAACAGTCTCTTGCATCTCATTCAGTCTGCTGTTAAGCCTGTCCATCGCTTGTCTGATTTCTGCCTTGTCTTTCCTCACTTCCCTCACTTCCTCCCTCAGCTCTTGCACATTTCTCTATAGGTCCATCAGCATGGTTATGACTTTGATTCTGAATTCTTTTTCAGTAAGACTGTGCATTTCCATCCCTTCAGACTCCCTCTCTGGTGTTGTCTGGTTGATTTTGGTCTGAACCTTATTCCTCTGTCTTTTCATTGCTATAGAATTGGTCACTGGTAGTTGCCACGTATGTCAGCTGGGCTCTTTAAGACTTTAAAAAGAGAAGAAAAAAAGAGAAGAAAAAAGAAAGAAAGAAAAAAAGAAGGAAAAAAACCAAAAACAAAACAAAACAAAAAAACAAAAAAAATGCCCACCGGACGTAGATTCTGTGGGAATGCTCTAGGTGGCGCTATTGCCCCACTATTCCACAGCTGTGACTGTGCCGCTCTGCAGGACCCTTTATCGCTCTGGCAGGGGTGGGAACGAATAGGAGGCTGTTGATCTCAGTGAGAAGTGTAAGTATGGCTATGCTTCCTCAGTCGCCAGCTAAGGCGTCTGAAACTCCCCAGGACTCCCAGCCTGCTGGGCTGAGTGTGCTGGGTCAATCCGGCTCCTCCGCTGGGCTCCTGTCTCTTTAAGACCACTGAAGAAAGTATGTGCTTTTTTTTTTTCCTTCCCGGGAGCTGGCTGCAAGCACCCTGACGCGTTCCCCGCTCAGATCCTGCCCCTCTGTCTCTCCAATCTCCGCTGCCCACGCAGATCTCCGGGGCTGGCTACTTCGCGGGGTGTGCTTCCACTCCCTCCCGGCTCTGAATCCTCTCCTCCCGCCAGTGCGCTGGGGTGGGGGAGTGCTCGGGTCCCGCCAGGTCGTAGCTCCGTATCTTACCCGCCTCTTGGGGTGCCGAGTCCTCTCGGGTGTAGCTGCACGCTGTGCACTGTCCTGTGTATTCTGGTCTCTCTTTTAGGAATAGATGTATTTGCTGTGTTTTTGTAGATAAATATAGTGTTGGGAGGAGATTTCTGCCGCCCTGCTCATGCCGCCATCTTCCTAGAAGTCTCAGGTCACACAGTTTCTTAACATTCTTTCATTCCGAAAGATCCTTTTATCTCTCTCTGCCTCAGCTTTTCTTTATTCCTGTTCTAATTTCTTTTTTTATTAAGTCTCTTGCACCTCATCCAGTCTGCTCTTAAGATCTTCTATCGATTGTTTCATTGCTGTCATCTCCCTCTGGACTTCATCCCTTAGCTCTTGCATATTTCTTTGCAGGTCCATCAGTATGGTCATGACTTTTATATTGAATTATTTTTCAGGAAGATTGGTTATATCTAACTCACCAGGCCCTCTCTCTGGGGTTGTCTGACTGATTTTTGACTGACCAGATTCTTCTGCCTTTTCATGGCAATAGAGGTGGTCACAGGCAGGTGGCACGTGTGTCAGCTGGAACAATGTCCCCTCTTGCTTGTTGGTGATCTTGCCCTTCTCCACCGCCTGTGTTAGTTACCCACACACTGGGAGCAGTCTCTGGGATAATCTCTTGAGCTGCCGAGGGCGAGGAGGCCCTCAGGATAGCCTAGGACATTGCGGGGTTTCGGAGATGCGCCAGGTGTGTTCTCCTGTGAGAATGGTGCCCCTTTGTGCCTTCTGGACCTTGCTCTGGCTTCCGCTGCCTGTGCCAGTTACCCGCACACCAGGAGCAGTCTCTGGCATAATCTCCTGAGCTGGCTTGAGCGGGGCAGCCCTTGGGATAGCTTGGAGCCCTGCGAGGGGTAGCAGATGCGCTGGGTGTGTTCTCCTGCAAGAAAAGGGCCCCTTCATGCCTTTGGGTTCCTCTGTATGTGCTTGGCAGCTGTGTGCTAGCAGTAGGCTCTGGGTCTGTCCCAGTAAGCTGCTTGTTGGGAGAAGACTCAGTGTGTTTGCTGTGGGCGGGGCTGTTCTCTGGCTGCTCCGCAGCTGTGGTGGGTGAACCAGTTTCCTTGCAAAGCTGGCTGGGGAGAATGAATGACAGGCTGCTTATTCCTGTGAGCGGCTTTGGGGGTACGTTACCCTCAAGGGGTTAGGGCGCTGAAGTTCCTTAAGATTCCCAGCCTGCTGTGCCGAGAGTGCTGGGATGATTTTGTCCAGCTGTTAAGCCCTTGTCCCTTTAAAACTTTAAAAAAGCACCTGCTTTTCTTTTGTCCCCGGGGAGCCAGCTGTGGGGACCCGCTCACAGTCTCCATCTTGGATTTTCCTTTTCCATTTCTCTAACACCCAGCACACCGTGCAATGTGTGTCTGTGCTCCCAGTGCAGATTACTAGGGCTGGTTATTTAGTAGTCCTGTGCTTCTACTCCCTCCCCACTCTGATTCTTTTCCTCCCACCAATGAGTTGGGGTGAGTGGAGTGCTCGGGTTCCACTGGATCAAGCTTTTGTAGCCTGGCTGTTGTAATGTCTCCTTTAGTAGTAGTTGTATTTGTTGTATTTTCAAAAATATAGATGGTTTTGGGAGGATATTTCTGCCACCCTACTCACGCCGCCATCTTGAGCCCCTTCCTAGCATATAATTTTTGATAGTATTCTCTAGTACTTCTTTGTATTTCTGTAGTGTCTGTCCATAGCGATTTTTTCCTTTCTCATTTCTGATTCAGTTTATGTGTGTAGACTTTCTTTTTTTCTTGATAAGTCTGCCTAGAGGTTTATCTATTTTGTTTATATTCTCAAAGAACCAGCTCTTGCTTTCATTGATTTTCTATAGTTTTATTCTTTTTGATTTTATTTCTGCCCTAATGTATATTATGTCTCTGCTTCTACTGACTTTGGGCCTCATTTGTTCTTCTTTTTCCAGTTTCGTTAATTGTGAGTTTAGACTGCTCATTTGGGATTGTTATTCTTTCCTGAGGTAGGCCTATATTGCAATATACTTCACTCTTAGCATGGTCTTTGCTGTGTCCCACAGATTTTGCGTTGGTGAATTATTGTGTCATTTGTCTCAATATATTGCTTGATCTCTGTTTTTATTTTGTCATTGATCCACTGGTTTAAATTTAGGATCATGTTGTGAAGCCTCCATGTGTTTGTGGGATTTTTTGTTTTCTTTGTGTAATTTATTTCTAGTTTCATACCTTTGTGGTCTGAGAAACTGCTTGGTACAATTTCAATCTTTTTAAATTTACTGAGGCTCTTTTTGTGGCCTAGTATGTGGTCTATTCTGGAAAATGTTCCATGTGCACTTGAGAAGAATGTGTATTCTGCTGTTTTGGGGTGTAGAGTTCTGCAGATGTCTGTTAGGTCCATCTGTTCTAATGTGTTGTTCAGTGCCTCTGTCTCCTTACTTATTTTCTGTCTGGTTGATCTGTCCTTTAGAGTGAGTGTTGTGTTGAAGTCTCCTAGAATGAATGCACTGCATTCTGTTTTCCCTTTTATTTCTGTTAGTATTTGTTTCACATGTCGGTGCTCCTGTGTTGGGTGCATAGATATTTATAATGGTTATATCTTCTTGTTGGATTGACCCTTTTTCATTATGTAATGTCTTTCTTTGTCTCTTGACTTTGTTTTGAAGTCTACTTTGTCTGATACAAGTACTGCAACTCCTGCTTTTTTCTCCCTATTAGTTGCATGATATATCTTTTTCCATCCCTTCACTTCTAGTCTGTGTATATATTTGGTTTTGAAGTGAGTCTCTTGTAGGCAGCATATAGATGGATCTTGTTTTTTTATCCATTCAGTGACTCTGTGTCTTTTGATTGGTGCAGTCAGACCATTTACATTTAGAGTGATTATCGATAGGTATGTACTTATTGCCATTGCAGGCTTTAGATTTGCGGTGTCCAAAGGTTCAAGGTTAACTTCCTTACTATCTAAGAGTCTAACTTAACTCACTTACTATGCTATTATAAACACAATCTAAAGGTTCTTTTTTTCTCCTTTCTTTTCTTCCTCCTCCATTTTTTATATATTAGGTATCATATTCTGTACTCATTGTCTTTCCCTTGACTGACTTTGGGGGTTGTTGATTTAATTTTGCGTTTGCCTGGTAATTAATTGTTCTACATTCTTTACTGTGTTTTTATTACATCTGGTGACAGCTATTAAACCTTCAGAACACTTCCGTCTATAGCAGTCCCTCCAAAATACACTGTAGAGATGGTTTGTGGGAGGTAAATTAGCTCAGCTTTCGCTTACCTGGAAATTGTTTAATCCCTCTTTCAAATTTAAATGATAATATTGCCAGGTAAAGTATTCTTACTTTGAGAGCTTTCTGCTTCACTGTATTAAATATATCATGCTACTCCCTTCTGGGCTGTAAGGTTTCTTCTGAGAAGTCTGACAATAGCCTGATGGGTTTTCCTTTGTAGGTAATCTTATTTCTTTCTCTGGCTGCTTTTAATAGTGTGTCCTTATCCTTGATCTTTGTCATTTTAATTATTATATGTCTTCGGTTTTGTCTTCCTTTGGTCCCTCATGTTGGGAGATCTGTGCACCTCCATGGCTTGAGAGACTATCTCCTTCCCCAGACTGGGGATGTTTTCAGCAATTACCTCCTCAAAGACACTTTCTATCCCTTTTTCTCTTCTTCTGGTACCCCTATAATACAAATATTTTTCCATTTGGTTTGGTCACACAGTTTTCTCAATATTCTTCCATTCTTAGAGATCCTTTTTTCTTTCTGTGCCTCAGCTTCTTTGTATTCCTCTTCTCATCCACCATATGTAATCTGCTTTAAAAACCTTCCATTGTATGTTTCATTTCTGATACTGTGTTCTGTAATCATTGGATCTCCAGAATTCATTTCTGAGTTCTTATATACTTTTCTGTACCTCCGTGAGCATGTTTATGATTTTTATTTTGAAATCTTTCAGGAAAATTTATGGGATCAGTTTCATTTGACTCTTTCTGGTGTATTTATGATTTTGCTTTGAACCAGGCTCCTTTGACATTTCACATTTATATGTGGCGCCCTCTAGTGCCCAGAAGCTCTATGCTCTTGAGCTGCTCATCCCCTGAGCAATGTCAGGGGTCGCAGGGGAGTGGTGATGGTTCCTGTGGGGAGGAGAGAGCTGTTTTCTGCTTCCTGGCTGCTATGCCTGTCGCCACTTCCAGAACCAGTGGGCCGAGCACACAAGTATAAACCTCTATGCTTTTCATTTGTAGCTGCTGTAGGCGGGGCTTCCCTCTGGCTGGCCTGATGCCATGGCAGGGTTTGGGGGTTTGCGACCCAGGTGCAGCCTGCCTGGGAGGAAAGCGCAGCAGGCTGCGTATTACGGTGCGGGGCCTTGGAGCTGCATAGCCAGCCAGAGGGCTGGACCACCTGGTGATCGTGAAAGTACCCAACCTGCTGTGCAGAGTGCACCTGGCCAATTTTGTCAACCTGTCCTTTCTCCTGAGCAGTAAGCTCTGTGCAATCCTTGCCCCTTTAGCAGCTGTCTTGCTGTTAGGAAGTCTCTCTGACTTCCCGCCTTTCTTCTGTCCCAGAGCAGCCAGATATGGATAGGTTTTTCACAAGTGGCTGGAATCTCAGTCTCTCCAGGTATTCTGTCTGTCTTAGCTTTCCAACCCCACTAATTACCAGAGCACCATCAATGTAGGTTTCTGCTCCCAGAGAAGCTCTCCAGAGCTAGGTGTTCAGCAGTCCCAGGTCTCCACTCCCTCCCCCCTCCGTTTCTCTTCTTCCCGCCAGTGAGGTTGGGTAGGGGAAGGGCTTGAGTCCCGCCAGGCCATGGCTTTGGTACGTTACCCTGTTCCGTGAGTTCTCTTCTTTCTCCAGGTGTATGCAGTCTGGTGCAGCCTTCTTTCCTGTTGCCCTTTCAGGATTAGTTGTATTAATTATATTTTTGAATTATATGTGGTTTTAGGAGGAGGCCTCTCTCTCACCTCTCATGCTGCCATCTTTAATCCTTTCCCAGTTTGTCACTCTTCTTAAATGCAGAACCCAAACTAGGAAACAATATTTTAATGTTCAAAATACAGATGACATTATCATTCCTTCCTGTGATCTAGACCTTACTCAGCCTATATGGTAAATCTCTCAGTCTTAGTTTACTTACATATAAAAAGCATAAATAGTAAATAATGCCTACTTTGTTTACTTCCCAGGGCTACTGTAAGGAAAGGAAGATGATGTATGTCAAAGTACTGTGAAAAATAAACAGAACAAAAAAAGTGTCAGTCACTATTTTATACCAAGTATTTTTAATTAAATAGGGAAAAAAATCATGATAGGTATGATTTATCAGTTACAAAAATGTTTAAATTTTAATACTGATTGCCATCTTAATTTCATATGAAATTTTATACCATGAAATATTTAGTAAACGTTTTTATGAGTAATTATGAAAAAACTAAAATTACATTAAAAAGTTCATCTTGTGAAGCATTAGATTTCAGACATTAGCTTTCTAAGAGTTTAATTTCAATCTCTGATTTCTTTATGGAGTTTTTTTATTAAAAGCTTTTCTGGTTCTCAAACAATTGAACTTTTTGCTGAAACAAGTAGAGAGAGGTGAAGAGAAAGCTTTGCAAGTGGCAGCTGTGTTTGTTAATATTCAATTAGAAAGTGTATTGTAGATTTAGTTTCCATTTTTACATAAAAATCTGAACCAAAAACTTATTAAAGCAGAGATTTACATGCATGGTCCTCTTTTATAGTTATTACTTGTAATTCTTTAGCCAGATACAAACTCCCAAAATTATTGCAGTAGTCATTTATTCTTTGTTTCTGTCTTAGTCTGTTAGAGCTGCCATACAAAAATACCACAAACTAGGTGGCTTAAATGATAGAAATTAATTTTCTCACAGTTCTGCAGGCTGGAAAGTCCAAGATCAAGATGCTGGCAAGGCAGGTTTCATTCTGAGGTCTCTTGTCCTGGTTTGTAGGTGGCCGTCATCACACTGTGCACTCACATGTCCTCTTTTTTGTGGGTGGGCATGGAGTGAGAGTGCACTGTGGGGAAAACAAGTTCCTATGGCCAGGATCCTCACTTGAACCTAAACTACTTGATGTAACTGGCCTACTGCTAGGCTACTGCTTCCACACCCATAGGAATAGGCTATTACTGACTGAGTCACTATATAAAGAGCTCTGCCCAGTGTTCTAGGCGGTAGCAGAGAAGGAGGATTACAGATGTAATTCTAATGCTTGACCTATCACTGGGAGAACACGCAGGGTAATAAACCCTTTTAACCCAAGAATGTTCCATTTTCACTCCTCGGTCTCCCTGAATCCATAGTGAACTTGCCCGAGGCTGAAACCCATCGGCAAGACAGCACTTTCTGTTGTCTCTTGTTATAAGGACACTCATGCTATTGGATCAGGGCCCGACCCTTATGACCTCATTTAACCTTAACTACTTCCTTTGAGGCTCCATCTCCAAATTCATCCACAGTAGGGATAGGGCTTCAACTTATTAATTTTGGGGGCACAGAAATATTCAGCCCATTATAGCTTTCAACCATTTTTCTTTTATCTCTTTTGGAGAACTAGAATCACACAACCATAAATACACATATTGAATTCCACTTAATTAGACCATTTTTTATGGGAGCCATTACATTGCCCTAGGCACAGAATTTAAGAGATGAAAGGGGCAGTTTCTACTTGCAAAGAACTCACTCTAGGACAAGAGAGAGATAAACCAGTAATCAGGATACAACATACTGTGAGACATGTAGTAGTATAACTGGAGAGGACCTTATTTTGCTTTGTTTTCACCCACATCTTTCCATAGTACACCTGATATTTGTCATTAACTGGGTTAGTTTTCTAGCACTCTTATTCTGTTTTTCTTCCTAATCAGCCTGTATCTCAAGGTCAATAATGTTAACACCACTTTGACATACCTTCTTATTTCTCTCGGCCTGTCATTATTTTGCTCCTTGGCCAGTTTATTCCTAATTTTGGATTAATCCACTTACCTGCTTTCTGCTCCCAGGCAGGTAAGCTCCATAGGCGAATAGTGAAGAATTATGCTGCTTAACTATTAAAATTGCTAATTTTTCAGCTTGAGCAGGCACTTTAGCATTGCAAGACAAACCTCTAATTTGTCTGTTGTCAACTCCACTTTTTCAAGTCCCCAGGTCTGATGAAAATTCTTATTTCTAACTTCATCTCATCCTTTCCTGATACTTTACAAAATTCTCCTCAGAATTAACTCCTTCAGATTTCATGCTGACCAATGCTCTGTATTAAATCCAAGGCAATCTCCACCCTATCACTCCAGTTCATATGCTTAGTTTTCACCCTCACTTTTCATTCTAGAATTCTTTGATTTTCCATCTAGTTTCTGTTCCAGATACAGCAGTTGGACTTGACAACAGACTTCTGCTTCCCAATTTTTTTCCCTTAGCACAAAATAACCTCCAGGGTTCAAACTAAACCTGAAGTGTCCTACTCTTGGAATATCGTGGCACTCAACCCTTGGACCCCTTCTTTTTCTCTATTTATATTCACTTCTTTGGTGATCTCATTTAATCTTAGGGCTTTAAATAAACCTTCTACATGCTGATGACTTCATTTCTCCAGCTCAGATCTTTCCTCTCAAAATCTCATTTGGGTATCACATACCATCTCAAACTTAACATGTTAAATATCATGCCTCAAAAGAGGGCACTTTTGGAAGAGATGAAGATAGTCATTATCTTGATTGTATTAATGGTTTCATGAGTGTATACTCATGGGAAAACTCATCAAATGGTACATTTTTTAAATGTACAATTCATTGTGTATCAATTATAACCCATAGTAGGAGGCAAGGGCATGTCGTTTCTTGTCCTTGGTAAAGTGATGCACTTGTCAATGTTATTTTCTTCAAATTATATGAGTATTCAGAAATGCTTTTCCATTAATAATACTCTTGAAGAGTACTAGAATCAACCGAGTAAGCATAACTAATTGGATAGTTTCCAAATAGGTTTGATTGTACTGGACTCCAATTGGGATTCTGTGAAATTAAATTATTTCCACTTATAACTCATCTGCATGGGTAGTGGACTAGTGGTGAGGGGAGGCCAGCACTGTAAGAATGAGACAAAGGATTCTGATTCTCGTTGAAAAGATACCTTCTCCCCCGCCCCAAGATGGTCCACAAAATTTCCACAACTTCATGGCAGACTTGTGCTTTGATCTGGTCTCTGTTCATATCCATATATGAAGAATCAGTGAGGTGAAGCAAGGCCAGAGGCAGTGGCAATATTCAGTTAGACAATTATAAATACTACGAGTACAATTTGTAACCGGAAGTAAGCTTCTGGAAGGAAAGACCAGCCCTGGGGAGAAGGGACAGGCAAGAGATAAGCTGGCTATCCTACTAGGCTTGGATTCAAAAAAACATTCTAACTGGGGAACTGGTGTAAAAACCTGAGAACAGCCAAATACTCTTTCACACAGGTTGGGCAAACAGCAAGGATTACTAAGTGCACAGTCAGTTCAGAGGGCACTTGACTGGGAAACCAGTGCAACGGATATTGGGCTTCTGGCAAGAGAATTAACTTTAGAATGCACCAGAAGGTAGGTTTGAGCCTACTGTATTTTAAAGTAACATGGAAGTATGATGTAAAACAGAGAAAAGAATTCTTGTTGGCCAGTCACAATAGCAAGAAACTGGTAGATTTTGCTCTTTCAACTTTTGAAATCTTTTAACCAAGCAGATTCCAGTCAATCATAGCATACATTCCTTGTCTTTAAGGCTGAGTCCACTGACTTCTCTCAATTGCAGGTATGTTCTGGAGGGCCAATCTCTTATCCAGCTAGCACCGTTAAGGTCCCTGATCTTAGCTTATAGTTGCCTGTTTAGTAATAAAAGTTATCACTCAGTACATTAGCATTCATGAACCAGGCTAGTAGAGTCTAACAGCAAGAGCTCTGGTGTGTGAATGAAAAATGCTACCCAGGTGTGTACTGAATGGTTTGAATTAGTCAACTTTAATGGGAGCTTATGTTAATTATAACATGTTGCACTTTCAAGTTTAATTCTACTAAAATTATGCCTTTTGGGACCTGACTTATTTCTTTCAAGTGTGGAATATACAGAATCAACAGGCCTAAATTTGTGACTATGTGCCTTCCTACTGAAACAATGTCCAGTTTTAGGGAACTCAAATGAGAATAGTATTTTAGTTCTAACTCCATTGCTCAAAAACCTTAGTAAGGAAATTTTTGAACACTTCCTTATTCTCCACCCCATTGGTCCTACATTTATCCAACTGACACCCCCAGCTTCTGGAGCATACTATTCTTGCCTGAAGAATTTCTTATGCATAAGAGTATCTTCCCCACATCTGAATTGGTTTTTGGCTCGAATCATTTGTCCAATCTCATATTAAGTATTCCTCTCTCCCACAGTACTCTGTTATCTATATAGTTTGCCTTTGATTTTTTTCTTGGCACCTCGTATTATTGATATATAAAGGACAAGGTGTTCTACGTCCTTGGTAATGCCCAATACAGTGAAATACATGAAGTGAATGCAAATCACTAATCTAACTTGAATTTTATCAAATAAAGAAATGTGACATGTTACACAACTGATTTGGAGGGAAACAAAACAGAAGCAACTGCAGGAAAAAGAGGCCAGAGGGCTCTGAAAGCAAATTTTGTCCATTTTGCAACTTTGCCTTGTTTTGAAGTGATGTTTACCAGCTTTGACAAAAGGGGAGACACTTCTCCCTGAAAGTGACCCCACCACTCTTAATCATTTCTCTTAACATTTAATGTACAACCAAGTGCCAGGTAGTTAAGGTATCTAGACACTTAAGATACATTCCTAGAGCATGTTTGAAAAGTCCAAGCAGAGGAGGGTATGAGGGGAATCAGGGATCAAGGGTGCATATTAACATCAATGTTTACTTCTATCTAAATTCGGGGACATTTTCTGAATGGACAAATGCAGTTAAGACAAAGGCTACTAACACAATGCTACTTCAATCTGGAAGTGGTTTGATTTTATAGCATCAAGAGAAATTAAGTTTTAAAAAGCCAAGATTATCACTGCATTTTATATATACCATACCATTGAATACATTAAAGTGTTTTCTCACTAAATTATTCTAAGGATCCACAGCTTTCTCTTGGTAATACAAGATGCCAATTACATATAATTTATTACTCCTAATGGCCTCTGCATTAAGGACACCCCCCCGCCCCCTCCCGGCTATCTCAGCTTAAATGACTTTAGGTTTAGCATTAATATATGATCGGTTAATTTTCAACAAAGTTCTTGCCGAGGCTCATTTTCCTGTAATTCTCATTTATATGTGACCATGCATGGTCACTGCTAAATTCCTTGCACCTATTTTTAAATAAATGCAGACATCCAAAATACTAAGTGCTTTATGTCTATGCGGTACAATCAATACTTTTTTAATATGCCTGCAAGAAATAGTTCCCAAGACATTTGTATGTTGCCTTAGAACTTGAGCAAACTTACTGTGCCATAGGCCACTGAACTACATTTGTCTCAAGAGCCTCTCCTGAACTGCATGGGTCTGTAATTGAATTTTCATTAATGAAGGACAACAAAAATCTTAAGAGAAAAATGATAGTTCACTATGACAAGCTGACAAAAATATTTGGACTCTGACATTTAACAATGGGCTTGGGAACAATTTATTCATGCAGCTATTTAGGGAAAATGATCATGCATGGGGCCAACTGCTTTGATTAGATCAGATGCTATTACTGTTTATACTAATTCCAGTGTGTTATATTCAGCTAGTTTTAACCCTGATTATCAGTGACCTTCTCTCAATGGCCCATAATTGTTATGCTGTCCTCTTCATTTTCAGTACTAGTCTCCACTTTTCAAGCTTGTGCAAACAGTCCATAATTTAGTCAGTAATCAGACTAATCGTTTTGATGTCTTATTTCTCTCTCTCCCTGTAATAGGTCTGTCCCTCTACTTTGCTCTCACCTCAAGTAACCCAGTAATACTTAGTACCCAGCATGAAGCCAAAATGTTACACTTCTTTTTCTATGGTCAAATGCCAATCTGAATCATATTCCATAAAACCTAGGGATTTTCCCCACAATACTCAGCATAAACTTTAATTACAATCATGCATTTTAAATTCAAACAGGTGACAAAAAATCAAATTCATTCAGTATAATTTATTTACGTTATGATTAACTGAAAGTAAAGATTTTCCCATTAAAAACATTCAGTTTCATATATATATTCCTGTAAAGTACAGATCTGGGAAGTAATCCATTGGTTAATAGGTTGTGACTCTAGAGCACTGTGACATTAGATAGAAATGGCTTGAATCTTACGGACAAATTAATCGATTTGATTTTGATTCATAATCAATTTACAAAAATTAAAACCAATATAATCTGTTTTGATTTGTATGTTTTCTTTCCATGTCGGTAAAATGAAGAGCTTTTCCTGATCACCAGTTTTTCATACAAGTAAATCTCATGGCAACAGCCCTAGAAAAGGAAAAGACATTTGACATTTACAAGACATATCATCAGAAGAACTTACTTAAAAGAATTTCCAGAAATACCACTGTCCTTAGAATGGTCTATCTCAGAAGCCAGATCCGTATAAGTTTTCTCAACAGAAATTCAGGTTCGGGATAGGATCATCACAGGTAAGACCAAGGACATACACTATTGACTAATCAATCCTTAGGTAAAAAAATCTCTACTCACAGAAATGGCTTACATCTTAGGAACCTCACAGCAAACTGGCCCTTTTCAATGGGCAGACAGCGACCCCTCACTGTTGGCAGAGGGGGAAAAAAAAAAAACCCCTTGTGATGTAGAAGTCTGCCCTCTACAAGATTTATAACCAAACACAACCCTCTCAGTTACAAAATCCAGGCAACAAAAATTCATTATTTCTACACACTGGTCTTATCTCAGAAGCCGAATCCGTACATGCTTTTTCTTCAGGTCATCAGCTTTGTGATAGGTTTCATCATTGATTAGACCACAATCCATTAATCTATGTTTATAGGCACATTTATCATAAGCCAAAGAAACCTTATAAACCAAGTACTGTATTAAAAATACTACAATGATCTTGTAAGCCACACAACTTACTTCAAAATGAGGTTGCTAGTCAAGTGATGTCGGCAGCTTCATAAGTATTCAACAACCCCCAGCATACTGTTCATGGACAAAAATATTTTCACTTAGTCTGCATACAGACTTAACATGCTGAATAAAAGTACTAACCCAACACATACCTGATAAGACTGTCAGGTTTTAACCAAGTAATTTTCCAGCAAATATTCTCCCATATGTTTTGTAGTTTTCCTTTGCATCTAGTAAGAGAAAAATCAAATTTCAAATGATGCACCATTTTCTGTTCTAGCAAATCAACAGGTTTACTTCTTCAGCTTAAAAACTGAGCTCTCACTTACCTTGTTATCTCCAAGTATCATCTCCATTACACCCTTCAGAGCCATGTTCCTACGGGGGATACATATATATATTTAAAACTCAGTATTCCTAAGAACGTCAACTCAAGAGTTTTCAATACTGAAACCCTCCCCTTCATTAAAGCGACTTGCACACAGCGCCACCTGGGCACAATACAACTCGGTCTCAGGCAGGGCCAGGGGCTGCCCATTTTTAAATAACCGTTTGATTTGGCGACCAAGAGAAGGATGCTTGCTTAACTAATAATGGCCTCTTACTCTTTAACCTAAAACTAACTCCCCGCCCCAAATCCTGGGAAGATGTTTTCCGGTTGCCTCTCAGGCTCAGCCAGGCGGCTGCCGGGGTTGGCAACGAGGCCGCGCGCCGCCCCCAGCAACCTCTTCACGCCTGCGCTCTTAGGCCGCCGCCACCACTACTCGCGACACGCGGCGGGCAGCTGCGTGTTTCCCACGTGCAAGTTTTCAGCACACAACACTCTAGGCTCAAATATCTACACTCTTCTCACAGTACTCCGGCCCAACCTCAGCCACTGCGGCCCCGGCTGCTAGGACTTTCGCCGATGACGCCCACTCACTCACCTGTACTAACAGAAAGATCTCCTGAAGCCGGACGTGAAAGGCCGAACGCCGTCGCTGCCAGTTCCCTATATAGCCTCTCCCGAGTCAGAGCGCGGCCGCCCTCCCTCTCGCTCCTACTGGACGCGGAGGGAACGGGGGCGTGGCCGCTTGGGGGCGACCGGGAAAGAGCGCGGGAACGCGCGCGGCGCCTTTTTTCTTTCAGGGGCTCGTTCCGGGGCGTGGCGTGCGCGCCGCCCGTCCGCCCGCCGCGCGCCCGTCCAGCCCCCGGCGCGCGCCCGCTGGCGCCGGGCGATTCTTCTTTTCCGTGTCTGGCTCTACGTGGCGTGGGAGTGGCGCCAGAATTCAAACGAACAGCCGCAGTTAGAGGCGAGGCTACCGCCTGCCCCGAGCCAAATCCGCCCTTGACAGATTGGGCGCTCGGGAGGGCAATGGACTTGAGTTTTGCAGCGTACGGCGGTCTCAGCTCTGATCCACTCGAAAAATCGGGCTGGCGGGTTGGCTGGTGCCGGGCGGGAGTTGACGCCCAGTGGCCGCCGCAGACGGAGCTGGAAGCTATGGCCGAAGCACGCCCGGAAAGACAAACTGGTGGGCAGAAATGCTCGGGTGACAGAAGTACATGAAAGCCCCGCATTTTCCTTCGTAGCACAGCGGGAATGGTGCGCAGCGAGAATACCGCTTCTCTGAAGAGCTGGCCCGCCGCAAAGCACGCGGCTCAGCTGCGCCCCTGGGCGGGCGCCTAGGGCCCACCCCACTCTCATGCTTCCTTCTGCCAGGCGCTGCTGTTACACCATTTGATCAGCACATAGAATTCTCCCTGAGAGAGCAAACCTGAGAGGTAAATAGAAGCATTTGGCAGAGGAGAAAACAGGCCTAAAGCAACTAACTAATTTGCCTAAATTCACACATCTGAAAAGCTTTGTTATTTTTAATTTCTTTGCTCTAAGTTCATTATAATGAATGCAGGAGAAAGATTAATGTGAGAAATATTGCACAATTCTTCATCCAAACGACTTGTAAAATTTCAGTAGTACGATAGTATGTGTGAGTAAATACAAGTATACCACACACAAGTACACATGACATTTGAATATTTCAGCGTTTGAAAATTCAGCACTTATTACTAATTATTATTTAGGTAGGTATTTGTTTACTGTCCTCCGCATGCTAAGAGACTCGTGGTTTTGTGCACTGCTTTTTATTTTTCTGCCTTTGAACAGGGCCCAGGATAAAGTAGGTTGTCAGTAACTCTTGGTTGAATGAATGAATGAATATATCTGGTGGCCTTTTAGAAAATTCAAATGAAGACAGAACTCTAGGTCAAAAGATGATAGTGAAAAGCTAGTTTCTGTAATGGGAACCAAGCGACAAAATATTTACTTAGCTGGGCCTTAGATTTTTTTAACATAGGTTTTGTAATGTACAATGTAAACTTGCATTCTGTTCATAGTTAAAAAGCTAAAACTATACGAAAGGATATAAAAAGCAAAAAGTTCCTTTCCATATCACTGGGAATCTTCTCACCATTAACCACTATTAAGTTTTTTGAAACTTTCTACACGTCTACCAATATATACATTTTTTTTCCACATACTAGTAGGATTTATATGCTCTTCTGCAACTTGCTTTTCCACCTCATACGTATCAAATACATAATATAGGTGACCTTATTCTTGTTTATAGCCTGCATAGTATTCAGTTGGATATATCATAATTTACTTAACCAGTTTCCTTTTTCACTATTTCAAATAGTGCCAAAGTGAATTATAGATATAGTGAGCTAGTGAGAAGATCTGCAAGATCAATCTCTGGGAGTCAAAAGATATGTGCACTTAAACTTATGATAGATATTGTTTAATTGTTCCCATCTTTCCTCCACTCCCATAAAATGGTTGGGTTGTGATTATATTTTGAAGTGTGTTTTGCTAATTGAAAAACATAGGTATAACTATTAAAGAATGACAAATTATTACACAATTGAAATAGAGATCTATTACTCAACTTTTAATGTTAGAATCACTGTTTGCTATGCTGAAGACCATCATAGTCATCTGGTCAAAAGCAGTATAAAGCTGTGATTCCCTACCGTGACTTATCAGTTGAATTACTTAACTAAAGAATATCAGATTTCTGGGCCCTAACCTGGAACTATTAAAACAGAATCTCCAAAGGGTGGGTCCAGGAAACATTTTAAACAAGCATCTGGGGCAGTGCTGCCCAAATAGGACTGTATACAGTTGACTCTTGAAGAACACGGGTTTGAACTGTATGGGTCCACTTACATGTGGATTTTTTTCAAAAACTGGAAAATTTTTGGAAATTTGTGACAATTCAAAAAAATATTTTCTCTAGCTTACTTTTTTGTAAGAATACAATATATAGTACATATGCAAAATATATATTAACTGACAGATTATGTCATTAGTAAGGCTTCCAGTCAACAGTAGGCTATTAGTAGGCTGTTAGTAGTTATATGTGGATTTTTGACTACGCAGGGGGTCAGTGCCCCTAACCCATACATTGTTCAAGGGTTGGTGTAACATGAACCACAAATGTGAGTTGCATATGTGATTTTACATATGTTAGTAGCCACATTTTGAGAAAAGTAAAAAGAAACAGAAGAAATTCAAATATATTTTATTCAAGCCAATATGCCAAAATATTTTTATTTCAACACATGATCAATATAAATTATTCAGATACTTTACATTCCTTTTTTTTTTTGGTACTCAGTCCTTGAAATCCAGTGTGTATTTTACACCGAGAGTATATCTCAGTTTGTCTACATTTCAAGTACTTCATTGCTACATGGCTAGTGGCTACTGTATCGGATAGGGCAGACCGAGGGTGATTCATATACATAAAGAAGTTTGAGAACTGCTGTTTTAGGGTAAGTGTGCTACACTCTACCTGAAACATATTCTAGGCTTTAAAAAAAACCTTTCATATTACTTTTAACTCATAAACTAATAACTCTAACAAATGCAATGCCAAATGAAATGAATCAGAGCCTAATTATTGACAACAGTCCTCCAGTGAACATGGGCAATGACTATGAAGCAAGTACACACCTTATTCAAGATGTTTATCTCTTCAAGGCCCAAACATACTGAGGAGTGAAGCCATCACTCATTGCTCCCACAACTAAAAGTTAAATTGCTACCATATATTTTAAGTGATTTAAGAAAGAACATGTAAGGGTCAGAACTGAAATCAAAAGTGTCCTTGAACAATTTAGTATACTAAAAATTAATTCTCATATTCTGTAACAAAACTCAAGATGAGATCACCATTTTAATAATCTTTTTGAAGAAGTGTTCACTGGTGCATGGAGAGTGCTTCAGGGAAAGTTAATATGAATACAAAAAGTCCTTGGCCTTGCCAAAAGAGTTTATAGTTTAGTAAGAAGTATCCATTCAACTTTAGATACCTCTCCTTTAAAAATTAGATGGCATTAAAGACTTTTGAGTAAGATCATGTGAACCGAATGGTGTTTTGGGGAAAGATTAAAAGCAGAGTTTAGAAATTAGTGCAGTCATTTAGACCAGATACTGTGAGAGATGCCACTATAATTTTGGTCATGAAGTGAAAGGCAGGGAAGAGAACATATATGGGGAGAACTTACGTACTGTTAAGTTGTATACATTGGACTATGTAATCTTTACAACAATCCTTGTATTTTTAACCTTATATGAGAGATAAGGAAAATAAAGCATAGAGATCAGTTAACTAGCATTCCCAAGACTTTCTGATTCCAAATTCATAATCATGTCACCAGGGTGTGATATTGCTGTACTGAAGGAAGCAATAGTACTATGTGATGATAAAACGTGGGGGAAGAGAGGAAACGTGATGATGAAATGTGGAGTAGAGCCTGGGCAGCCAAGAGAATGGCAGCTCCGTTCTTAGGAAGAGGGAAGTCAAGAGTTACTGATGTGGGAGCAGGGAAAAGAAGATTCAGTTTTGTTTGTGTTAAATTTGGGATGGAGCATTCAGTTGCATTTTTCCACTGGACCATCAGAAATGTAGAACTGAACCATAAGAGAAAAGTCAGGGCTAAAGAAGGACCATATGGCAAACTAATGTAGGGGATAACTGAAGTTCTGTGCACAGCTGGGTGTGGGGAAAAAATGGAAAAAGGGCCAATAGCACTGGCTTAAAATTAGTACCATAGTGTGTGCAGATATCCTGCAGCAGACAAACTTTGAAAACATTCTAATACATACAAAGATCTGGTTAGATATTGAGTGCATGAGAAAAAAGTTCACTATTACAACTTTTGGTTAAACTGTGGGAGAAGAATGAATATCATGTTAAGAAGCATAAGCATAACTATTCCAAAGCAGAAAAAAATCAGCTTTCAGAAATAAGAATTAAATAATATTATCTTTTAGCATAATGTTCTGTTTTCTAGTGTTCTACACTGAGTTGGTCAGTAAAACTAGGTTTGATGGCAGGACAAACAACAGAAGAAAATCTTGTCAATACCCTATGAAATGGTGAGGTGTTAAGTTCATGAAATAGTAAAGTTAAAGAGCTAAATTAGGGGGAACCCCAAATATGTGGAAACATCAAGGAGCAGTTTGATATGTGAATCTGAAGTTCAGAGGAGAGCTCAGGGCTTGAGTGTCATTGGCATGAGTAAGGTGCTTAGAGCATGAGATGGAGTGAGATCAACAGGGAACAGTATACATATAAATAAGCCCAGGACAGAGCCTTGGAGCACTACTAAGGTTTGAATATAGAGAAGGAAGTACCTGCAAGGAGCTCCCTTTAGAGGAAATTGGATAGTGTGATATCTCAGAAATGAACAGTTTCAGGGAGAGTTAGGTCATTTGGAATGAATGCTTCTAAAAAGTCAAGTAAGATAACAAATGACTCTTGGGATTGGCAACATGATCACTGTTGATCTTGTAAACAGTCTGTCAGTGGAATAGTGAGGACAGAAGCCCAGTCAGAGGATTGAGAAAAAAGTGAGGTGAGAAGGCAGAAATGGGACAGTGTCTGGAGGAGGTCATAAGGTCAGGGGACTGCTTTTTAAATGGGAGGTAACTAGAGCATATCTGTATTTTCTGGGGAGTGATTTAGTAAAGGGGAAAGATTTATGATGCTGGAAAAAGGCAAAAGTAGGAGGAAAATGCTTGAGAAGAAAAGAGGAGATCCTTTCCAGAAAACTAGTGGAGGTTATTGATTGGAACAGAGACACTTTGTTTCATCTGTTAAAAGAAAATATAGGCAGGTGTTGGGAAAGGCAGTTATATACAGTCTGTTGACCTTGCATAGCTGCCTAGAAGTGTGCATTGGGCCTGGAACATTTTCTTACATGGAGATAAGGAGCCGTCAGTTTTGTGCTGGATGTGTTTGGGAGCATCTTTTCCTATTCAGGATTTGATATGTACCTTCTTGCTTGTGCTTAAAAGTATGTGCATCACACGGCACCTGGCTGACCCCACTGCTGTATCTGTTCCTGGTGGGAAAGGAACAGCGACCTTCATCTGCAGCACAAGAGGGGCATGTGCAGACCATCTCTCTATATCATCTGCATGGGAAGATGTGCCAGTATCAAAGCCAATCTTGCTCTGTTTTTTCTCTGTATGAGTATAGTATTGTTCTATCTAGTGCCTGTATGAATCCTGTCTTTCTTGGCAACACTAATACCTGCAAACTGCAGTGGGTTGGCATCTTGGTCCTGCTGCTCTTGGTGGTAAGCAACAGATGTCACTTGTACAACAGTTTGGTGCAGTGAGCAAGGTCACCAGCAGAGTACCTGGTGGAGACACAGGGTGTTTGTCAGTCCAGCCTCCCTGGGTGATGTCAGCTCCCTGCAGGGATGATGGGCTTAATGAGGTACTGGCCTCCCTCTGGCTGAACTGGAATAAATGAGATGTAGACAATCTTCCTGTCAAAAGGACAAACTGATATGTAGATAAGGGCCAAAATGCAAGAGGTGAGCCCTAAAAATGGTCAGAAAATGAATCTGGCTCTGGCCACCTTCATCCTCTAGCTCCCATGTGCCAGCAGTTGCAGATAACACCCAAAGGGAATCAAAGGCCCCTGAGTAGGAAGTTCTGCCTGATCCAGGTCACTTAAAAACCCCAAGTAAGGCTTGTTTTCACTCAACACAAAAACTACTGATGATGTTACTGAAAATGAAACTGATGAAATGAGGTCCTTCTCTGAAAAATACAAAAATGTAGAGACAGTTACAGACAGAGGCCAGGGGAGTCTCACACAGCTTGGTTGGTATGTCTGTTTTATGAGGCTGCCTTGCAGACCCCAATGTCTTAGGCTGAGTGGTGCAGTCTAGGGAAGGTAGTCAGCTGACTGCAGTGCATTTTTTTGCCCACATCAAACAGTGTAACCAACAGGACAGACAGAGATAAATTCGTGTTGGTCTTGATCTGGGTTACAAAGGATAAGAGAATAATATTCCTGTTTATAGGGACTTCCCTGACACTAAGACCCCCTGGAAAACCATTCATAAAGCCATAATTACATTTTAGGTAAAAATCTTAGATGCCTGACTATATACAACCCTGATCCTGGGGATATGAACAGTGCAGTGGATGCCTTTATGCAACAGGAGCCTCCCCAGTAGGAGACCCCATTAATCTCTTGTTCCCTGAAATCATTTTAGAGGAAGCAGTGGAAAAGTTCCACCAAAAAGTCTTGTTTGGTATAAAAAGAGTAAAATGTTTCAATGGTTTCCAACAATTTGGGCTGAATGGATAGGAAACTATAGGAAAATGGATAGGAAACAAGGAGCCATGCCCAGAGGTCCAAAAGCAAAATCCAAGAGATGACTAAGGGGATAAAAGGAGAGAAAAGGGTTGACTTACAGAGCAATATGGCTCTGGTTTTAAAACTAGATAGACAAAACCAAAACTTGATGAGATCCCTACAGAAGACTTCTGCCGATGCTATGGGGCAGAGAGAAGGCCCTCTAAATTAAAGTTGAAGCTCTGATTCCATAGTCCCTTTGTAATGCCCTGGCTGCTACAAAATGATCCACACCTTCTCCAAACCATTCAAAACTAACAAGACTCGCTGAACTCACTAGTTAAGGTGGTGATAGACAACTGAATAACACTGATTATCTGCTGGTGGAGAAGCATGGCATTTGTGTTACTGCAAACACTTCTTGTGTATATATCACTAATTCAGGGAAGGTAAAAGCTGAACTGGAGAAGATCCATATTCAGGTGGGATTGTTATTGACTATATACCCTCCGGCTCCCCTGTACTCATTAAAAAAATTCTTTAGTTAGCTTAGTCTAGGCACTTGGGGTCCCTGATCAGTGACTGTCCTCAAGGGAGGCCTGATTATCCTCCTGTGAATGAATCTCCTAGTGACTCTGATGAAGTTCTGTCTGAAAATGACAGGAAACCTCTGTGAGCAAACTACATCCATATAGATTGTTCAAGGGTCCCATTGGACCCACCTCCATCTCCAAATCTGGGGCAGATGGTGGTCCTTCCAGATTTGATGTGCTTTATTTGCTGTTTCAGCAGCTAAGCAAAGGTTGGAGGTTGGACTACTGGGAAATGCAGTGATGCACAGCCTGTTGACTCTTGCATGGCTG
Organism: Smutsia gigantea; assembly: GCA_032199065.1. Classification (NCBI taxonomy): domain Eukaryota; kingdom Metazoa; phylum Chordata; class Mammalia; order Pholidota; family Manidae; genus Smutsia; species Smutsia gigantea. The sequence continues at coordinate 33,586 of JAVSCE010007445.1, read as the reverse complement.
CATAACAGTGTGCTTCAGACCTGAAACATTTCCTTACATAGATTTAAGGGCCCCTTGCAGCCTGTGCTGGCCATATGGACTTGTTTGGGAGTATCATTCCCTATTCCAGATTTGATAGGTACTTCTTGGTTGTGTTTAAAGCATATACATCATTTGGTGTTGGCCAGTCCCATTGCTGTATGTTCCTGGTGGGGAAGGAAGGGGATCCTTCACTTGCAGTGCAGGAGGGGTGTGTGTAGATCATCTCCTTGCATCAACTGTGGGGCATGATGCGCTTCTGGGGACCAGTGCTCACTGTTTAGGCTTATCTTGCTTGTCTTTTCTCTGTGTGAGTAAAGTAGTGTTATATCTGGTGCCTGTGTGAGTCATGTCTTTCTTGGTGACCCTGCCACTGCCAACAGTGCAATGGGTTGACATCTGGGACTGTTGTTCCTGGTGATAAGCAACAGGTGTCACTTGCTTGACAGCGGGAAGTATGGGTACAGGTAATGCAGGTCATCACTGTTTTTATTTTCTCAAATAATTATGAGGCAAGGTCATCAATTGAGAATGGAAAATTATGGGGAATAAGAGGTTTAAAGAGAAAGGATATGTCAGTATACAGAGTAGAAAAGCAGGCAGACCAAGTAAGTGAAGTAGGATTTGTTCGCAGAGGGGAGTGCCTATGACGTTTATGGCCGTAAACTTACTGTGAGTAAAGTTGTAAGCTTTTTTCTAGAAATATCCAGAATTCAAGAAATACTTTGGTGCAGGTATGGAGTAGGCGGGATTAATTGGGATTAGTTAGGGTTAAAATTTTGCCAAACAAGTTAATGAAGGAAGAAAAGACTGAGAGAGTTAAGAGTGTTTGCCAGGAAATGACATGAGTGAAGAAATATAAACTGGCTAAGGGGATGATTTGGAGCAAAAGTGATGATGTATATGGAATGGAGGTTTCATTAAGGTCAAAGGAGAGCTGCAATGGGAAGACTAGAAATGATAGGAAATCAGAGGGTTAGAGAATAGGGTTCTGGAATTTGAGATTTTGGAGGTAGTATAGTTGTTGGTAAAGAGAGTCAGTAATGTTACCATGGGAGTAGGTTGTTGAGGTGGAAGGATGAAATAATTATTGAAGGGAAGGAGGTTGAGGAATTGAGAGTCTAAGGTGTTAGGTGGTTCATCACTGTGGTTGTTGACAGCACTGTAACTGATAAGTAGTTGTGAGGATAAAAGCAAACAGGTGCTAGTGTCATCAGTGAATGAGAGGATGTAACCCAGGGATTTGAAAGATGACAGTATACGGAGAAGAAGCTAGTGTTAAAATCTGTTGGATTACTCCAAAGAGTATGGGGCTTTTGTAGGAGGAGAAGGAGCATAACATTTGGGAGCTATAATAAAGAGCATGGGAAGTATACCTCCACCTCCAGGCCAGTAGGTGGTTCAGTTTGGGACATTTAAAGTTTGAGATGTCTGGAGACATCCAATGGAAAATGCCAAGTATGAAATTGAATAAACAAGCCTAGAATTTGGAAGAAAGGTGAAGGCTGGAGATATGCATTTGGAATTTGTACTATAAATTTATTATTTTTGGCAAGCTGGCATCAACAATGATCCTCCTTCCAAGTCTTTTTTTCTGAATCCTTCATTTACTCTCAGCTCATATTATTTGGATGCAGTTTCTCCACTCACAGCTCTAGGGTAGGCCCTGATTGGCTTAACCACTCAACAGATCCTACCACAGAGCTACAGTGATTGCTCTGCAGGGTGGAAACAGCCCATTGAGCCAGTGAATGTCAGACTTGACTCTTTTGTCCCAATTTTGGGAAGAAAAAGCTTTCTCTTTCTGATTGCATATTGAGCATAGAGGATATGAAATCTGGGAGTGCGGCAACCATCTTTTGACAAGAGAACCTGAGAATTGAAGTCAACACACTGAGGGAGAATTGGGTTGAAGGAATATCATTTGAACATGATTGATTCCTGTGGCCATGTGGAGTTTAGTCATCCCTTAGTAGAAATCGGGTTGTGCTTCACTTATCTATTGCTGCATAATAAACCACCCCAAAGTTTTTCAAACAAAACAATTTATTTTTCATGATTCTATGGGTTGATTGCACAGTTTTTCTGACTTGCCTTATTCATGCTGAGACATTAACAGATCTGCTGGGGGTGGTGCTCAGCTGGAGCAACCAAGACAGCTGGGCCTCTCTTTCTACATATTTCATTCCAGGCTTTTTCATGGTGCAGGCCTATCAGGGCAGTATTCCAGGGGGTCACCTCTTAAGCCTTAGCTGGTCTCATGTATGCTGATGTACCATTGTTCATATGAAGTCATATGGTCAAACCTAGAGTCATTATGGGAGGGGGATACACAAGGGTGCAGATACCTAGAGATGCAAATACTGAGAGGTGCAATATGTCAGGGCCATTACTATAACCTGCTTGTATTCATTAGACCTCTTGAAGCTTACCCACGGATCAAAGGGATATATCAATCTTACTTTACCTCATTTAAAAAAAAAACTCCTATTGTAACTACCTTCCATTCCCCACTCTAGATCCACTAAGGAGGCTGACCTAAATGGACTGCATCAATGAATTCCCTTGCCCTCTGACTTCCCGTGGTTTGGGCCAAGAGTGAACCCCAGCAGGAGATCAGAGGAAGGAGAAAGTTGCTGTTAGCTTCCACCAATGGGATAGCTTCTGTGAAAGTGACCCTTTCCAACCCTCTCTTTCTTCTCTTGTCCCTTCAGATCTAAGGGTAGTAAAGCTCAACGAGGCCCAGTATACTATTCTAACCTTTTGGTTTTTCTACATCTTGCCTACCTTGTAAATAGCCTTTTATTGAACTTCCCTCAAATTATCCATATGTTTCCTAATATTTACCTATAAAATTCTGTTTTAATGAACTAGGATTAAGTACATGAAAAGGTACATGTATACTCATATATGTAATAAAGAATGCCCCTGTCAGTGTTGCCAAAGTGAATTAATGTTTTGGTTTCTGTATGGCAACTTGACCTGATAGCTATTGTGTGTGTGTGTGTGTGGGGGGGGGGGGTGTATTTTTTTTTTACCGTATCCTTCAAGGTTATAGAATGTGATCTAAATGGAAGCTGTCTTGGTGTATCCTTGAGTAGTTAGTAACACCTTACAACTGCTTATTCTGCAGTTTCTCACAAATAAGTTGTAGGCAATATTAAACAAGATGTTCAGGTGATCCTTAAACACTGTTTAGAATGGCTGCAAGAAAATGATTACCTGGAAGCTGGCTGGGAATTCTTATAATAACTGAGTTCCATACCTTGTCAGTAAACTTTATACAATTGCTGCTGTTACCTATCATTTTATAACATCAGGATATAAACCCTAGAGTCCTGAATCGTTAAAATAAGGTTTATAAGCAGACGTACCAACACTTTCACCCTGTAGCTTCAAGATACACAACCACATGTTTTGTATTTTAAGTTCTGGTTTCAGAGAACTTCATAATTCTCTAAATGACAAAGAGCTAGATGACAAACAGCTATTATAGATTTCTTAAAGATATTTCAAGGGGATGAAATCATGGCCATAATTTTGTATGTTATTAAAGTAATTTTCTAACATACTACAAACTTTTGCCGGTTATTTTTTCCTCATAATTAATGTGATAACTGACTGTATCTTGTAAATACATCAGCTATTAAGTATTAACTATCATGAATGGTTGAGTTATTAAAAAAAATTAAAGTGGCATTGGGAATGAGCTAGTGAGTGGCTTTCTAGATGTACATGTTTGCTTTGCTCTTGTTATTCTGGTACTTTCCTGTGATATTCTGGACTTTATTTCAGGTATATCGAGGAACCTGAAATCTATGTACTGTTGTAAGGCCATGGATCAGGACTCTTTAGCTCAGAAATGTTATTTAATGGCCTGTCAGAATTTCCCGGACTCATATTGTGTGGGTAATTAGAGCTTGTTTGTCTATTTTGTAAAATTATTGTACAATGACACTATTGAAATGGAAAGAAACTCAGAGTTTATATCTGGGAGGTACTTACATATAAGAATAGGTAAAATGAAAGATAATCTTTTAAGAAAGATACAATTTATTTGGAAAGAGTTTGATTAAATTCTCAGATTGATCAACCATGATATACATTGTGGGTAGACCGTATGTACATGCTGCATGCTCTGAAGATAGACATCAAATATCAGCTATAATTTATACTTTTGTGGCCATTAGAAAACCCTCATGAATTTAAATAGACTGAAGACACAACAGAGATAGGGGTCCAAGATGGAAATATAGGAAGATCCTGAATCACCTCCTCCTGTGGACACAAAATCTATAGCTACATATAGATCATTTCCCTCTGAAAAAGATCTGAAAATTAGATGAACTGCTCTCCCCAACAAGGGATAAAAAGACTACATTGAGATATGTAGGAGAGGCAGAGACATGCCCCACAAAAGAACCCCACCCCTGGCATGGTGACACACAATAGGGAGGGATCTTATCTAACAGGTTCTTCTGGAGGAGCGAGGGGTTGGTATCCCACATTGGGCACCCCAGCCCCTGGGATCTGCACTAGAGAGACAAGCCCCCAGAATGTCTGGCTTGAAAAACCAATGGGGCTGACATATGGGGGCCTCAAAGTACTACAGGAAATTAAAATTCCCCTCTTGGAGGGTTCACATATGATGCTGCTCACGCAGACACCCAGTGAAAAAAGAGTAGTTTGAAAACTGTCTAGATTATATATGTGGGAGATTCATATGCTGGTCTGGGGACATTGGCTGGAGAGGTGGGAGACAGTTGAAATGCTCCCTGGAGACAGAGGTACTGGTGGATGCCATTGTTATACTCTCCACATAGCCTCCTAACACAGGTGGGCACGCTTGGACATGGTACCCTCTCACTGCTTTGCTGGGACAGGTGGGAACGGAGTTGTCCTGGCATTTGCTGTAGGTGAAGAATGTAGGTGGTTGCAGCACTGCCCTGCCCCCTGGCTGGAGATGGCAAGTGTGAGCAGTAAAGGCATTCTCCTGCTCCCAGCCTAAAGCTAGTGTGTACATACAGACAAAGCACTCTACTGGTGCATTGCTGAAGCCCAAGACATTTTCCTTCACTTTTTTGAAGCTAGTGAGCATACCTCACCCCTATGCTCTCCAGCTGCTAAAGCCAGTGGGTGCCTGAAATCCCCACAGGGGATGCCCCTTGATCACTTGGCCTTGGTGGCCAGGAGGGCTGATATTCTAGAGCTCCACAAGACTATAACAATCAGAAAGATAGATCTCGGCAGGCTACCACTCCCAGGGCAGTGCACAGACAGCAGATTAAAACACAACCCCATTCTATCCATGAAAGAGGTCTATTTACTTGGCCTAGAGCTTCAGCTATTACCAGCTGAGATGCTGTTTTCCCCAGGATCATGTCTTGGAAGTGATGAAGAATGAAGCCAGCAGACAAGAGTATGGAGCAACCAGCAAAGTTTTTAATGAAGAATAAAAAGGAGAGAAAAAGACTCCCACTATGGAGGGGCTTCAAGGGAGGACGCTGCTGGGGTTGCAGTATCTAGGGTTTATAAGCACAAAAACAGTAAATCTAAACAAGTGGCTGTGAGTTGTTAGGCCCTGTTGCTGGGGCCAAGATGAGATCAGGAAACTCCCTTGTTTCTCAGGCTGAATTTTCCCACATGTCCAGGATGAGGCTTCTTGTTTACTGGGAAGCCTTGACCCTAGTTCTCTTTTGCCTGTGCCTTTCTGGGATCTTGAGCTCTATCTACCTGCATCTGGGGTCTTGAGTTCTGTCTGCCTGCATCTGACTAACACCTCCCTCCTGGGTCACTGACAGGTCTTGACATAACCTCAACAACAGGGGCATATCAAAAGAAAAAAAGGAATACATCAGGTGGTTTAGACAATCACAAAGTTTCAAGTAATAATCAGGAGCTAAAGAAGGATCACGACCTACACAAGGCCACTCCTTCAAGACTAAGAGAGGTAGCTTGACAGATAGTCAAGCAAAAGGCGGAAACAAATATATTTCAAATGACAACAAGACAAAAACCTCAGAAAAATACGTTAATGACGTGGAGATATGTAATCTCCTTGATAGAAATTCAAAGTAGTGTCCATACATATGCTCACTAAACTTCACAGAAGTTGATGGATTCAATGAGAACTTCAAGAAACAGATAGAAAACATGAGAAAGTACCAAAGGGAAGTCGTATTTGAAGAATACAATAATTGAAACTGAAAACTTCACTGGATGGTTTCAACAGCAGACTGGATGAAGTAGAAGATTGGATGAGTGAGCTGGAAGATAAAGCAATAGAAATCACCCAGACTGAGAAGCAAATAACTTAAGGGGCCTTTGGTTCAACATTAAGCAGAAACACATTCACATTATAGGGGTCTCAGAAGGAAAAGAGAGAAAGAAAGTGGCAGAAGACCAATTTGAAGGAATAAGTGCTGAAAATTTCCCTAACCTAGGGAAGAAAACAGACATTCAGGTCCAGGAAGTCCAGATAGTTCCAACTAAGATGAATCCAAAGACAGCCACACCAAGACACATTATAATGTCAAAGGTTAAAAGAGAGTCATAAAAACAACCAGAGAGAAATTGTTACATACAAGGGAAACACCATATGAACAGATTTCTCAACAGAAACTTTGCAAGCCAGAAAGGAGTGGCATGATGTATTCAAAGTACTGAAAGGAAAATACTTCCAACCAAGAACACTCTACCTGATAAAGTTATCATTCAGATTTGAAAGGGTGATAAAGAGTTTTTCAGACAGGCAAAAGATGAAGGAGACTTTACCTAAAGACCAAACCAGCCTTCCAAGAAATATTTAGGAACTTCTTTAAGCTGAAAAGAAATGGCATTAATTAATACTAAGAAAACATACAAAAGTAAAAATTTCACTGGAAAAGGTAAATGTATAGTAAAGGTAGTGGATTAATCACCTATAAAACTACTAAGCAGGTTAGAAGACAAAAGGAGTAAAAACTAAAGCTACAATAAACAATTATGTGGCAGAAATAAAAATGCAAGGTATTGAAATGTTCAAATTTAAGTTGCAATCAAAATATAGACTGATATCCATAAGATAATATATATGAACCTTATGGTAAATACAAAGCAAAAATTTAAGGTAAATATACAAAGGGAAATGAGAAAGGAATGTAAACATAACAATAAATAAAGTCATCAAACCACAAGGGAAGAGAGAAAAAGAAGAAAGGAATTGCAAAAACAGCCAGAAAACAATAAACAAAATGGCAATCAGTACATACCCATCAATAATTACTTTAAATGTAAGTAGACTAAAGTCTCCAATCAAAAGATAGAGTGGTTAAATAGAAAAAAACAAACAAAGTCACACTTATATACTGCCCATAAGAGACTCACTTTAGAAATAAGGACACACACAGAGTGAAAGTGAAGGAATTGAAAAATATTCCATGCAAATGCAAATGAAAAGAAATGAAAGAATGCTGAGGTAGCTATACTCATTTCAGAAAAAATATGAATTTAAAAACAGAGACCATAATAAAATACAAAGAGGAGCACTACATAATGATAAAGGGGTTGATCCAGAAAGGAGATATAACATTTATAAATACATACGCATCCAACACAGGAGCAACAAAGCATGTAAAGCAAATACTACAGAACTAAAGGAAAAAATTGACAGTAATATAATAATAGTAGGGCATTTTTAACACCTCACTTATACCAGTGGATAGATCAAACAGACAATCAATAGGAAACATTGACACATTAAATGACACATTATCCCAAATGGACTTAATAGATATATACATAACATTCCATCCAAGAGCAGCAGAATACACATTCTCAAGAGCATATGGAACATTCTCCAGGATAGATTACATATTAGTCCACAAAACCAGTGTCAATTCAAGAATATTGAAATTATATCAAGCATCTTTTCCAATCATCATGGTATGAAATTAGGAATCAAATACAAGAAGAAAACTGGAAAAATGACAAATATGTGAAAGTTAAACATGTTACTGAACAACTATTAGGTCACAGAATAAATCAAAGGAGAAAGTAATAAAATACCTAGAGACAAAACAGAAATAAGACATACCAAAATCTATGGGATGCAGCAAAAGTGGCTCAAAAAAATTCTTAGCAAAACAGGCCAATCTCAAGAAACAAGCGAAATCCCAAATAAACAATGTAATTTTACACTTAAAAGACCTAGAAAGAGAAGAAAAAATGAAGCCCAAAGTTAGTAGGAAAAAGGAAATAATAAAAATCAGAGTGGAAATAAATGAACAGAGACTAAAAAGACAATAGAAAAGATCAATGAAACTAAGAGCTGGTTCTTTGAAAAGATAAATGACAGACCTTTAGGTAGACTCATTAAGAAAAAAGGAGAGGGATCACATAAAATCAGAAATCAAAAGTTATAACCAACTCCACAGAGACATAAAGGATCATAAGACTACTATAAGCAATTATATGTCAAAAAATTGGACAACCTAGAAGAAATGGATAAATTCCTAGCAATTTACAATCTTCCAAGGCTGAATCATGAAGAAATAGAAAATCTGAACAGACTGTTCATTAGTAAGAAGGTTGAATCAATAATCAATAAGCTGCATGAAAACAAAAGTCCATGGCCAGGGAGCTTCACCAGTGAATTCTACCAGACATTCAAAACACATTTAATACCTTTCTTAAATTCTTCCAAAAAATGGAAGGGGAGAGAAAGCTTCCAAACTCATTTCATGGGGCAGCATTACACTGATACCCAGATGAGACAGACCACAAAAAAGGAAAATTATTGACCAATATCCCTGATAAACAGGATGCAAAATTATTTCTCCTCAATAAGTAGTTGCAAAGTGAACTTAAAAATGCATTAAGAGGATCATACACCATGCAAATCAGTCAACTTGATATACCACCTTAACAAAATGAAAAATAACAATTATATGATTATCTCAAGAGATAAAGAAAAAGCATTTGATAAAATTCAGCATCAGTTTATAATAAAAACTCTTAACAAAAAGTGGCTATAGCAGGAATGTACCTAAACATAATAAAGGCCGTAAGTGAAAAAACCCACAGCTAATATACTCAATGTTGAAAAGCTGAAAGCTTGTCCTCTGAGATCATGAGTAAGAAAAGGATGTGCACTCTTACCCCTTTGGTTCAACATAGTTTTAGACGTTCCTGCCATGGCAATTAGGCAAGAAGAAGAAATGAAAGGCATCCTGACAGGAAAGGAAGAGGTAAAACTCATTATTTGCAGATGACATGATACTATATGGAGAAAACCCTAAAGACTCCACCACAAAACAGAACTAATAAGTGAATTCAGAAGTTTCATGACACAAAATTAATATACAAAATCTGTTGCTTTTCTGTACACTATTAATGAACTATCAAAAAGAGAAACCAAGAAAAAAATTCATTTATAATTGCATAAAAAGGAATAAAATATTTAGCAATAAATTTAAGGAGGTAAAAAACCTGTTTATTAAGAACTATATGACATTGATGAAAGAAATTGAAGAAGATACAAATAAATGGAAAGATATTTTGTGTCCCTGGATTGGAAGAATTAATATTGTTAAAATATCCATACTACCCTAAGTAATCTAAAGATTCAATGAAATCCTTATCAATGGCATTTTGCACAAACTAGAAAAAATAATTCTAAAATTTTAAGAACCCAAAGATCCCTGATTAGCCAAAACAGTCTTGAGAAAGAAGAACAAAGCCAGAGGTATCACACTTCCTGATTTCAAAGCTATAATAATCAAAACAGTATAATGTTGGCATTCAAATAGACGTAAAGATCAATGGAATAAAATAGCCCAGAAATAAACACATACATATATGGGCAATTAATTTACAACAAATGATGCAAGAATATACAATGGGAAAAAGACAATCTCTACAATAAATGGTATTGGGAAAATAAGACAGCTTCATTTAAAAGAATGAAATTAGACCACTATATTACACCAATCACAAAAATTAACTCAAAATGTATCAAATACTTGAATGCAAAACCTGAGACTAAAACGTCTAGAAGAAAACATAGGTAAAAAGATGGTGGCGTGAGAGGTGAGACAGAGACTTCATTCCAAAACCACATATAATATGAAAATATAGTTAATACAACTAATCCTGAAAGAGCAACAAGAAAGAAGGCTGCACCAGACTGCACACACCTGGAGAAAAGAAGAGACCTCATGGAACGGTAACATACCAAAGCTGTGATCTGGCAGGACTCAAGCCCTTCCCCAACACCAGCTCACAGGCAGGAGGAAGAGAAACAGACTGGGGAGGGGGTGGAAGCCTAGGACTACTGAACACCCAGCCCTGAAGATCTGCTAATGGGAGCATGAACCTACATTGCATGGTGCTCTGGATATTTGTGGGGTTGGAAAGCTAAGACAAGTGGAATACTTGGAGAGACTGAGATTCCAGCTGTTTGTGGAAAACAGGGATCTACATCCGGCTGCTCTGGGACAAAAGAAAGGTGGGTAGTCTGAGAGACGTCCTAACAGTGAGAGGGCTGCTAAAGAAGCAAGGATTGCACAGAGCTTGCTGCTCAGGAGAAAGGGTGGGTGGGTAAAATTGTCCAGGCGCACTCTGCCCAGCAGGCCGGGAACTTTCAGGTAGTTCAGGTGCTCCATCCCACTGGCTGGCTACCGAGCTCTGAGAATCCCCACCATGATATGCAGCCTGCTGTGCCTTCCTCCCAGCCTACTGGTACCAGCTTGCAAACTGGCAGTGCCTGCTTTGGCACCAGGCCAGCCAGAGGGAGGCCCTGCCTATGGCAGCTACTAACCCAAAGCACAGAGGCTTACATCTGTGTGCTCAGCCTACTAGTTCTGACAGTGAAGACAGGCACAGCAGCTGGGAAGCAGGAAACAGCTCTTTCCTCACCCCAGACACCAGTGCGCCTCCCCGTCAACCCCCGACATCACTCCAGTGGCTGAGTAGCTCCAGAGAGTAGAGCTCCTGGGCACTAGAGGGCGCCATATACAAATATGAAACGTCAAAGCAACCGGGTTCAAACCAAAACACAACAAACTCCAGAAAAAGGGCCAAGTGAAACTGAACTCATCAATCTTCCTGAAAGAGATTTCAAACTAAAAATCATAAACTTGCTTATGGAGGTACAGAAAAACATTCAAGAACTCAGAGACAAATTTAGGACAGAGATTCAATCATTGAGAAATTCAGTATTTGAAACGAAAAATACAATGGGGGGATTTAAAAGCAGATGTAGCAGAAGAGACAGCAAGTGGAATAGAAATTAGAGAAGAGGAATACAAAGAAGCTGAGGCACAGAGAGAAAAAAGGATCTCTAGGAATGAATATTGAGAGAATTGTGTGACCAAAACAAACGGGAAAATATTCGTATTATAGGTGTACAAGAAGAAGAGAGAAAGGGGATAGAAAGTGTCTTTGAGGAGGTAATTGCTGAAACCTTCCCCAATCTGGGGGAGGAGATAGTCTCTCAGACCATGGAGGTGCACCGATCTCCCAACACAAGGGACCCAAGGAACACAACACCAAGACATATAATAATTAAAACGGTAAATATCAAGAATAAGGACAGACTTTTAAAAGAAGCCAGAGAGAGAAAAGATCACAAACAAAGGAAAAGCCATCAGGCTATCATCAGACTTCTCAACAGAAACCTTACAGGCCAGAAGGGAGTGGCATGATATATTTAATGCAATGAAACAAAAGGGCAATGAACCAAGAATATTCTGTCTGGTAAGATTATCATTTAAATTTGAAGGAGAGATTAAACAATTTCCAGATAAGCAAAAGCTGAGAGAATTTACCTCCCACAAACCACCTCAACAGTGTATTTTGCAGGGATGGCTATAGATGGACATATTCCTAAGGCTAAATAGCTCTCAGCATAGTAAATAAAGCCACAGTAAAGTCAGTAGAATATTTAATTACTAGGCAGATGCAAAATCAAAGCAACTACACCCAAATTCAGTCAAGGGATAGAGAAAGAGTACAGAATATGATACCTAATACATGAATGGAGGAGGAAGAAAAAGGAGGGAAAAAAATCTTTAGATTGTGTTTGTAATAGCATGCTAAGTGAGTTAAACAAATTGTTAGATAGTAAAGGAATTATCCTTGAACCTTTAGTAACCATGAATCTAAAGCCTGCAATGGCAATAAGTACATACCTATTAATAATCACCCTAAATGTAAATGTTCTGAATGCACCAATCAAAAGACATAGAGTCACTGAATGGACAAAAAAACAAGAACTGTCGATATGCTGCCTACAAGAGACTCACTTCAAACCCAAAGACATACACAGACTAAAAGTGAAGGGATGGAAAATGATATTACATGCAATAGGGAGAAAATGCAGAGGTTGCAGTACTTGTATCAGATAAAATAGACTTCAAAACAAAGAATGTCACAAGAGATAAAGAAGGACATTACATAATGATGAAGGGGTCAATCCAAGAAGGGGATATAACCATTATAAATATCTATGCAACCAACATATGTGAAACATGGAACTACAGGGGCACCTACATATGTGAAACAAATACTAACAGAATTAAGGGTAGAAATAGAATGCAATGCAATCGTTTTAGGAGACTGCAACACACCACTCACTCCAAAGGACAAATCAACCAGACAGAAAATAAGAAAGCAGAGAGAAGCACTGAACAATGCATTAGAACAGATGGAACTAACGGACCTCTACGGAACACTTCACTGAAAAGCAGGATACACATTCTTCTCAAGTGCACATGGAACACTTTCAATAATAGGTCATATACTTGAGCACAAAAAGAGCCTCGGTAAATTCAAAAAGATTGAAAGATCAAAAAGCTTCTCAGACCACAAAGGCATGAAACTAGAAATAAATTATGCAAAGAGAATGAAAAACCCCACAAACATAGAGGCTTAACACCATGCTCCTAAATAATCCATAGATCAATGACCAAATAAAAACAGAGATCAGGCTATATATGGAAACAAATGAAAACAATAATTCAACACTGCAAAATCTGTGAGACGCAGCAAAGGCCATGCTAAAGGGGAACTATATTGCAGTATAGGCCTACCTCTGGAAAGAAGAACAATCCCAAATGAACAGTCTAAACTCACCATTAACAAAAATAGAAAAAGAAGAATAAATGAGGCCCAAAGTCAGTAGAAGGAGGGACATAATAAAGATTAGAGCAGAAATAAATAAAATTGAGAGGAATGAAAAAATAGAAAGAATCAATGAAAGCAAGAGCTGGTTCTTTGAGAATATAAACAAAATAGATAAACCCTGAGTCAGACTTATTAAGAAAAAGAGAGTCTACACACATCAGCAGAATCAGAAATGAGAATGAAAAAATCACTATGGACTCCACAGAAAAACAAAGAAATGTTAGACAATACTATGAAAAATTATATGCTAACAAACTGGATAACCTAGAATCAGTGGGCAACTGTCTAGAAAAATACAACTTTCCAAGGCTGACCCATGAAGAAACAGAAAATCTGAACAGACCAATCACAAGCAACGAAATTGAATTGGTAATCAAAAAACTACCTAAGAACAAAACTCCTGGACCAGATGGCTTCACTGCTGAATTTTATCAAACATTTAGTGAAGACCTAATACCCATCTTCCTTAAAGTTTTCCAGAAAGTAGAAGAGGAGGGAATACTCCCAAACTCCTATGAGGCCAGCATTACTCTAATACTAAAACCAGGCAAAGACACCACAAAAAAAAGGAAATTACAGACCAATATCTTTGATGAACATAGAGGCATAATTACTGAACAAAATATTAGCAAACTGAATTAAAAAATACATCAAAAAAATCATTCATCATGATAAGTAGGATTTATTCCAGGGATGCAAGGATGGTCCAATATTTGAAAATCCATCAACATCATCCACTACATCAACAAAAAGAAAGACAAAAACCACATGATCATCTGCATAGATGCTGGAAAAGCATTCAACAAAATTTAACACCCATTCATGGTAAAAATTCTCAACAAAATGTGTATAGAAGGAAGTACCTCAACACAATAAGGGCCATATATGACAAACCCACAGCCACCACATACTTAACAGCAAGAAGCTGAAAGCTTTTCCTTTAAGATTGGAAACAAGACAAGGATGCCCTCTCTCCCCACTTTTATTCAACATAGTACTGGAGGTCCTAGCCATGGCAATCAGACAACACAAAGAAATACAAGTCATCCAGATGGGTAAAGAAAAACTTAAACTGTCACTGTTTGCTGTTGACATGATATTGTACATAAAACCCTGAAAGAATCCACTCCAAAACTACTGGATCTAATATCTGAATTCAACAAAGTTGCATGATACAAAATTAATACACAGAAATCGGTTGCATTCCTATACACTGATGATGAACTAGCAGAAAGAGAAATCAGGAAAACAATTCCATTCACTATTGCATCAGAAGAATAAAATTCCTAGGAGTAAACATAACAAAGGAACTGAAAGACCTATACCCTGAAAACTACAAGGTGCTCATGAGAGAAATTAAAGAAGATATCAATAAATAGAAACACATCTCATGCTCATGGGTAGGAAGAATTAATATTGTCAAAATGGCCATCCTGCCTAAAGCAATCTATAGATTCAATGCAATCACTATTAAAATACCATCACCATTCTTCAACGAACTAGAGGAAATAGTTCTAAAATTCGTATGGAACCACAAAAGACCCCAAATAGCCAAAGCAATCCCGAGAAGGAAGAATAAAGCTGGGGGGATTATGCTCCCCAACTTCAAGCTCTACTACAAAGCCACAGTAATCATGACAATTTGGTACTGGCCCAAGAACAGACCCATAGACCAATGGAATAGACTAGAGAGCCCAGATTTAAACGCAAGTATATGTGGTCAATTAATATGCAAGAAAGGTGCCATGGACATACAGTGTGGAAGTGATAGCCTCTTCAACAACTGGTGTTGGCAAAACTGGAAAGCTATATGCAAGAGAATGAAACTGGATTATTGTTTAACCCCTTACACAAAAGCAAACTTGAAATGGATAAAAGACCTGAATGTAAGTCATGAAACCATAAAACTCATAGAAGAAAACATAGACAAAAATCTCTTGAGTTTAAACATGAGCAACTTTTTCCTGAACTCATCTCCTGGTGCAAGGGAATTAAAAGAAAAAATGAACACATGGGACTACATCAAGCTAAAAAGCTTCTGTACAGCAAAAGACACCATCAGCAGGTATGGGAGAATATATTTGTAAATGACATATCCAACAAGGGGTTAACATTCAAAATATATAAAGAACTCACAGGCCTCAACACTCAAAAGGCAAATAACCTAATTAAAAAATGGGTGGAGGATATGAACAGACACTTCTCCAAAGAAGAAATTCAGGTGGCCAACAGGCACATGAGAAGATGCTCCACATCGCTAATTATCAGGGAAATGCAAATTAAAACCACAATGAGATATCACCTCACAGTAGTTAGGATGGTCAACTTTGAAAAGACTAGGAACAACAAATGCTGATGAGGATGCAGAGAAAGGGTAACCTTCCCACAGTGGTGGTGGGAATGTAAAGTAGTTCAACTATTGTGGAAAGCAATATGGAGGTTCCTCAAAAAACTGAAAATAGAAATACCACTTGACCCAGGAATTCCACTCCTAGGAATTCACCCAAAGAAAACAAGTTTTCAGATTCAAAAAGACGTCTGCACCCCTATGTTTCTTGCAGCAATATTTGCAATAGCCAAGATATGGAAGCAACGTAAATGTCCATCAGTAGATGAATCGATAAAGAAGAAATGGTACATATACACAATGGAATACTATTTTGCCATAAGACAGAAACAAATCCTACCATTTGCACCAACATGGATGGAGCTAGAGGATATTATGCTCAGTGAAGTAGGTCAGGCAGAGAAAAACAAGTGCCAGACGATTTCCCTCATTTGTGGAGTATAACAACGAAGCAAAACTGAAGGAAGAAAATAGCAGCAAACTCACAGACTCCAAGAAGGGACTAGTGGTTACCAAAGGATAGTGGTGAGGGAGGCTGGGTGGAAAGGGAGGGATAAGGGGATTCAGGGGTGTTATGTTTAGTGCATGTAGCACAAAGACAAGTAGTGACTTTGTGGCATCTTACTACACTGAGGGACAGTGACTGCAATGGGTATGGGTGGGCGTTTGATAATAAGGTGTATGTAGTAACCACATTGTTTTTCTTGTGAAACCTTCTTAAGACTGTATATTAATGATGCATTAATAAAAAAACATAGGTGATAAGTTCCTTGTGATTGATCTTAGCAATGTTTTTTTTGATCTGACTCCAAAAGTAAGGGAAACAAACAAAAATAAAGTGGGACTACATCAAATTAAAAAGCTTCTACACAGTGAAGGAAACCATTAACAAAACAAAAAGGCAGCCTACTTAATGGGAGAAGATATTTGCACACCATGTCTGATAACAGATTAATATCTAAAACATATAAAGAACTCATAGAGCTGAATAACCCCCAAACAAGGGGTCCAGTTAACACATGGGCACAGGATCTGAATAGATGTTTTTCCCAAGAAGACATACAGATGGCCAAGTTGCACATGAAAAGATGCTCCACATCACTAATCTTCAGTGAAATGCAAATCAAAACCACAATGCGATATCACCTTACACCTGTCAGAATAGCTATTATCAACAAGATAAGAAATAAGTGGAAACTGAAGGAACAAAACAGCAGGAGACTCACAGAACCCAAGAACGGACTAATAGTTACCAAAGGGAAAGGGACTGGGGAGGATGGGTGGGAAGGGAGGGACATGGGGGAAGAAGGGACATTACGATTAGCAGATGTAATGTTGGGGGTCACGGGGAGGGCTGTACAACCCAGAGAGGACAAGTAGTGACTCTATGGCATCTCACTACGCTGTTGGACAGTGACTGTAATGGGGTTGGGGGGGGGACCTGATGAAGGGGGTAGTGTAATCACCATAATATTACTCATTTAATTATAGATTAATGATATCAAAATAAACTTATAAAAAAAAGAAATAAGTGGATTGGAGAAAAGGGAACCTTAGTGTGCTGTTTCTGGGAACATAAATTGGTATAGCCACTATAGAAAACAGTGTGGACTCACAGAACCCAAGAACAGACTAATAGTTACCAAAGGGAAAGGGACTGGGGAGGATGGGTGGGAAGGGAGGGGTAAGGGGGAAGAAGGGACAATACGATTAGCAGATGTAATGTTCGGGGGGAACGGGGAGGGCTGTACAACCCAGAGAGGACAAGTAGTGACTCTATGGCACCTCACTACACTGATGGACAGTGACTGCAATGGGGTTGCGGGGGGGGAACCTGATGAAGGGGGTAGTGTAATCACCATAATATTACTCATTTAATTGTAGATTAATGATATCAAAATAAACTTAAAAAAATAAATAAAAAGAAAAAAAAAAAGAAAACAGTGTGGAATGTCCTCAAAAAATTAAAACTACAACTGATACATGATCCAGCAATTCCACTACTTGGTGTCTATTTTAAGAAAATGAAAACACTAATTTGAAAAGATATATGCATCCTTTTGTTTATTGCAGCATTGTTTATAACAGCCAAGATACGGAAACAACCTAAGTGTCCATTGATGGCTGGATGGATAAAGAAGTGATACACACAAACAAAGGCACACAACAGAGTACTACTCAACTATATAAAAGAATGAGATATTGTAATATACAGCATGGGGAATATAGTCAATAATACTGAATTAATTTATAATATGACTAATCTAGGATTATATGGTACACGAAACTTCCACCTTATATCTAATTTTTGCACTCATTCTTGTAACACATGTCCAGACACTGCTCTAGGAACAGGAGTTACAGTAGTGAATAGGTGAGACAAGTCTTTGCTCACATAGAAATTTTGTTTTAATGTAAGACAGAAAAAGTAAGTAATTAAGCAAGGTAATTTCAGATAATGATAAGTACTAGGAATAATATAAAATGGGATGATATAAGTAATAGAGAATGGATTCTATGGAGCAGAGGGACCCTCCATGCAAAATATGGGGTGAGATTGCTCCAAACAAAGGACAGTTGGTGTGAATTCCCCAGACAGAGGGAAGAGCTATTGTAAAATAAAGTTGACATAATCAGGAACAGAAAGAAGGGCATTGTGACTGGAGTGCTTTTAAAAGGCAAATAATTGATGGAGATGAGATTGGAAGGGAAGGGTTTTGGTTTTGTTGAGAGTTATGGAAAGCCATTGGAAAGTTTCAGCAACATAATATGGTTTACACTTAAAAATGTATTTTTTTTGTTAATTTTAAGTCTTTTTTTGTGTCCAACATATTACAGACACAAAACTAACACCAATGTGTACATTAATGGATTATTAAATTTGAAAATCCTTGTAACTCCTATGTAGGTCAAGGCATAGAATTTGGCCAGCCACCCCACATGCCCTATATGTACTTCATCTTAATCACAAACCCATTTCTAACTCCACTAAAAATATAGAATTTTGTGGTAGTTAATTCCTTGCTTTCATTAGAATTTTATCACCCATGTATGCATCCCTAGACATTGTTTACTTCATTCTTTTGAGTCTCCTTTAATTTGGGGTTCTTCTTCTGTCTCTTTTTCTCTTCCATTCATATTTTATTTGCTGAGGAAATTGAGTCATTTTACCTATATTGTTTCTTACAGTCTTGATTTTACAGATTGCATCTTCATAGTATATTTTATCATATTGCTCAGTCTATGTATTTTTTGTAGATTGCCTCTAGAGTCTTTTTCAAATTCAGTAGATACATAATGTCTGGTTACCTATCTTTCATGATGCTAGCTGACACTGAAACTCAATCTCTAAATCCATTTATTCTTCAGGAATTATAAAATTGTGATTTCTTAGTCTTTCTACAATAATAATACTAGTTCTCAAGAATATTGGGAATGACATAATTATAATAGCACATAATTACTTGTTTGTTTTATTCTATATTATATATATAATAGTCTCAGAAATGTTATACCAATACTACCACTACCCATATGGCTACTGAAAGCAATCAAATTATTTTTGTGTATGCTTCTGTTTCCCCACCTTTAAAAAAAATGTGTAGTACAATACCATTGTATCAACATTATAAATGCATGTAACCATTGCATATTATATTCTCTTATAATTCTTATCTAATCTTAGTTCTACAATTAAATTGAAATATAGTTTATATACAATATATTGGTTTCAGATGAACAGCTTAGTGATTCATCAATTATATACATTATTAAATGCTACCATAAGTGTAGTTACTGTCACCATACAAAGATATTACAATATTATGAGCTGTGTTTCCTATGCTACATTTCCATCCCTGACTAAATTATTTTATAACTTGAAGTTTATACCTGTTTATCCCCTTATTTTTATTTTTTTGTTTACTTTTTATTTTCTATTGAAGTATAGTGGACATGCAATATTATATTCATTACAACATAGATGTACAACATAGTGATTCAATTAATATACATTATGAAATGCTCACCACAGTAAGTGTAATTGTCATCTGTCACCATACAAAGTTATTACAATATTATTGACTAAATTTCCCCTGCTGTACTTTTCATCCCTGTAACTTACTTATTTTAGAACTGAAAGCTTATGCTTCTTAACCCTCTTCACCTATTTCACCGAGCTTCACATACTCCTCCCCTCTGGTAACCATCAGTTCGTTCTCTGTGTTTCTGTTTTTTTGTTTGTTTGTTTGTTTGCTTGTTCTGCTTTTTAGATTTCACTATAGTGAAATCATGATATTTTTCTTTCCCTGACTTAGCAGAATATTTCACTTCACATAATTATTCACTCAGCATAATACCCTCAAGGTTTATCTATGTTATCACTAATGGCAAGTTTTTTGTTTTTTATGGCTGAGTAAAATTCCTTTGGTTTTCTGGCTATATCTGATTAACTTCCTGAGTTCTTGGTTGGCCCACCCTCTTTTCATCCCATACTTCTTCATCCCATACTCCATCCCATAGGTATATATGCCACATACTCATTTTTTTATTAAGGTTGTCATTGATATACACTCTTATAAAGGATTCACATGAAAAACATTGTGGTTACTACATTCATCCGTATTATCAAGTTCTCCCCCTCACACCCATTGCAGTCACTGTCCATCAGCATATCAAATGACAGAGTCTCTACTTGTCTTCTTGGCGCAATACTGCCTTCCCTGTGACCACCGCCCCACCATGTGTACAATCATAAATTACCTTAAATCCCCTTCTCCCTCCCTCCCCACCCGACCTCCCATACCCCTCCCCTTTGGTAACCACTAGTACCTTCTTGGAGTCTGTGAGTCTGCTGCTGTTTTGTTCCTTCAGTTTTGCTTTGTTGTTATACTCCACAAATGAGGGAAATCATTGGGTATTTCTCTTTCTCTGCCTGACTTATTTCACTGAGCATAATATCCTCTAGGTCCATCCATGTTGTTGCAAATGGCAGGATTTTTTTCTGTCTTATAGCTGAATAGTATTCCATTGTGTATATGTACCATTTCTTCTTTATTTATTTATCTACTGATGGACACTTAGGTTGCTTCCATATCTTGGCTATTGTAAATAGTGCTGCAATAAACATAGGATCTATATGTCTTTTTGAATCTGGGATCTTGTTTTCTTTGGGTGAATTCCTAGGAGTGGAATTCCCAGGTCAAATGGTATTTCTATTTTAGTTTTTTGAGGAACTTCCATACTGTTTTCCACAATGGTTGAACTAATTTACATTCCCACCAGCAGTGTAAGAGGGTTCCCCTATCTCCATATCCTCACCAGCATTTGTTGTTCCTAGTCTTTTTAATGTTGGTCATCCTAACTGGTGTGAGGTGATACCTCATTGTGGTTTTAATTTGCATTTCCCTGATGATTAGTGATGTGGAGCATCTTTTCATGTGCATGTTGGCCATCTGAATTTTTTCTTTGGAGAATCGTCTGTTCATATACTCTGCCCATTTTTTAATCAGGTTATTTGCTTTTTGGGTGTTGTGGCATGTGAGTTCTTTAAATATTTTGGATGTTAACCCTTTGTCAGGTGTGTCATTTATAAATATTTTCTCCCATACTGTAGGACGCCTTTCTGTTCTGCTGATGGTGTCCTTTTCTGTACAGAAGTTTTTAGTTTGATATAGTCCCATTTGTTCATTTTTGCTTTTAATTCTCTTGCCCGAGGAGATGCTTTTAGGAAAAAATTGCTCATGTTTATACCCAAGAGATTTTTGCCTATGTTTTCTTCTAAGAGTTTTATGGTTTCGTGACTTACATTCAAGTCTTTGATCCATTTCAAGTTTACGTTTGTGTATGGAGTTAGACAATAATCCAGTTTCATTCTCTTACATGTAGCTGTCCAGATTTGCCAACATCAGTTGTTGAAGAGGCTGTCATTTCCCCATTGTATATCCATGGTTCCTTTATCATATGTTAACTGACCATATATGCTTGGGTTTATATCTGGGCTCTTTATTCTATTCCATTGTTCTATGGGTCTGTTCTTGTGCCAGTACCAAATTGTCATGGTTACTGTGGCTTTGTAGTAGAGCTTGAAGTTGGGGAGCATAATCCCCACAGCTTTATTCTTCTTTCTCAGGATTGCTTTGGCTATTCAGGGTCTTTTGTGGTTCCACATGAGTTTTAGAACTATTTGCTCTAGTTCATTGAAGAATGCCATTAGTATTTTGATAGGGATTGCATTGAATCTGTAGATTGCTTTAGGCAGGATGGACATTTTGACAATACTAATTCTTCCTATCCATGAGGACAGGATGTATTTCCATTTATTGGTGTCTTCTCTGATTTCTCTCAAGAGTGTCTTGTAGTTTTCAGGATATAGTTCTTTCACTTCTTTGTTAGGTTTATTCCTAGGTATTTTATTCTTTTTGATGCAATTGTGAGTGGAATTGTTTTCCTGATTTTTCTCTCGGCTAATTCATCATTAGTATATAGGAATGCAACAGATTTCTGTGTATTAATTTTGTATCCTGCAACTTTGCTGAATCCAGTTATTAGTTCTAGTAGTTTTTTTTGGTGGATTCTTTGGGGTTTTCTAAGTATAATATCATGTCGCCTGCGTATAGTCACAGTTTAACTTCCTCCTTACCAATTTGGATGCCTTTAATCTATTTGTGTTGTCTGATTGCTGTGGCTAGGACCTCCAGTACTATGTTGAACAAAAGTGGGGTGAGTAGAAATCCTTGTCTTGTTCATGATCTTAGAGGAAAAGCTTTCAACTTTTCACTGTTAAGTATGAAGTTGGCTGTGCGTTTTTTGTATATGGCCTTTATTATGTTGAGGTACTTGCTCTATATGCCAATTTTCTTGAGCGTTTTTAACATGAAGAGATGTTGAATTTTGTCAAGTGCTTTTTCAGGATCTATGAAGATGACTGTGTGGTTTTTGTCTTTCTTTTTGTAGATGTGGTGGATGATGTTGATGGATTTTCAAATATTGTACCATCCTTGCAACTGTGGAATAAATCCCGCTTGATCATGATGGATGAACTTTTTAATGTATTTTTGAATTCGGTTTGCTAATACTTTGTTGAGTATTTCTGCATTTATTTCATCAGGGATGTTGGTTCGTAATTTTCTTTTTTTTCGTGGTGTATTTGCCTGGTTTTGGTATTAGAGTATGCTGGCTTCATAGAATGAGTTTGAAAATATTCCTCTTCTACTTTTTGGAAAACTTTAAGGAGAATGGGTATTAAGTCTTTTCTAAAGGTCTGATAAAATTCAGTGGTGAAGCCATTTGGTCCATGGGTTTTGTTCTTAGGTAGTTTTTTGATTACCAATTCAATTTCATTGTTGGCAATCGGTCTGTTCAGATTTTCTGTTTCTTCCTGATTCAGTCTTGGAAGGTTGTATTTTCTAGAAGTTTGTCCATTTCTTCTAGGTTATCCAATTTGTTAGCATAAAGTTTTTCATAGTATTCTCTAATAAATATTTGTATTTCTGTGTTGCCCATAGTGATTTTTCCTTTCTCATTTTTGATTCTTTTTATGTGTGTATACTCTTTTTTTCTTGAGAAGTCTGACTAGGGGTTTTATCAATTTCGTTAATTTTCTCGAAGAACGAGCTCCTTCTTTCATTGATTCTTTCTATTGTTTTATTATTCATGATTTTATTTATTTCTGCTTTGATCTTTATTATGTCCCTCCTTCTACTGACTTTGGGCCTCATTTCATCTTCTTTTCCTAGTTTCATTAATTGTGAGTTTAGATTGTTCATGTGGGATTGTTCCTCTTTCCTGAGGTAGGCCTGTATTGCAGTATACTTCCCTGTTAGCACAGCCTTCACTGCATCCCACAGATTTTGCCATGTTGAGTTAGTGTTTTTATTTATCCCCATATATTGCTTGATCTTTGTTTTTGTTCCATCACTGATCTATTGGTTATTTAGGAGCATGTTGTGAAGCCTCCATGTGTTTGTGGGATTTTTCATTTTCTTTGCATAATTTATTTCTAGTTTCACACCTTTGTGGTCTGAGAAGCTGGTTGGTACAATTTCAATCCTTCTGAATTTACTGAGGCTCTTTTTGTGCCCTAGTATATGATCTATTTTTGAGAATGTTCCATGTGCACTTGAGAATAATGTGTATCCTGCTGCTTTTGGAGGGAGTGTTATTTAGATGTCTGTTAGATCCATCTGTTCTAATGTGTTGTTCAGTACCTCTATGTCCTTACTTATTTTCTATCTGGTTGGTCTGTCTTTAGGAGGGAGTGGTGTGTTGAAGTCTCCTAAAATTAATGCATTGCATTGTATTTCTCCCTTTAATTCTGTTAGTATTTGTTTCACATATTTAGGTGCTCCTATGTTGGGTGCATAGATATTTATAATGTTTATATCCTCTTGTTGACCTGACCCCTTTATTATTATGTAATGTCCTTCTTGTCTCTTGTTGCTTTCTTCATTTTGCATCTATTTTGTCTGAAACAAGTACTGCAACTTCTGCTTTTCTCCCCCTATTAGTTGCATGAAATATCTTTTTCCATCCTTTCACTTTTAGTCTGTTTATGTCTTTGGGTTTAAAGTGAGTCTCTTGTAGGCAGCATATAGACAGTTCTTGATTTTTTATCCGTTCAATGAAGCTATGTCTTTTAATTGGTACATTCAGACCATTTACATTTAGGTTGATTATTAATAGATATGACCTTATTGCCATTGCACACTTTAGATTCGTGGTTACTTAAGTTTCAAGAGTAGGTAATTTACTATCTGTTTAACTTAAGTCACTTAGCACGCTATTACAAGCACAATCTTGGGTCTTTTTTTAATGCATTCAGTGACTCTGTCTCTTTTGATTGGTGCATTCACACCATTTACATTTAGGGTGATTATCGATAGGCATGTACTTATTGCCATTGCAGGCTTTAGATTCGTGGTTACCAAAAGTTCAAGGTTAACTTCCTTACTCTCTAAGAGTCTAACTTAACTCACTTAATATGCTTACAAACACAATCTAAAGGTTCTTTTTTTCTCCTCTCTTTTCTTCCTCCTCCATTCTTTATATATTAGGTATAATATTCTGTACTCTTTGTCTATCTCTTGACTGACTTTGGGGGTAGTTGATTTGATTTTGCATTTGCTAGTAATTAATTGGTTTACTTCCTTTACTGTGTTTTTATTACATCTGGTGACAGCTATTAAACCTTAGGAACACTTTCTTCTATAGCAGTCCCTCCAAAATACACTGTAGAGATGGTTTGTGGGAGGTAAATTCTCTCAGTTTTTCCTTATCTGGAAATTGTTTAATCCTTCCTTCAATTTAAATGATAGTCTTGCCAGATATAGTATTCTTGGTTCAAGGCCCTTCTGCTTCATTGCATTAAATATATCATGCCACTCCCTTATGGCCTGTAACGTTTCTGTTAAGAAGTCTGATGATAGCCTGATGAGTTTTCCTTTGTACGTGTTCTTTTTTCTTTCTCTGGCTGTTTTTAATAGTGTGTCCTTATCCTTTATCTTTGCCATTTTAATTACTATATGTCTTGGTGTTGTCTTCCTTGGAACCCTTGTGTTGGGAGATCTGTGCACCTCCACAAATTGAGAGACTGTATTCTTCCCCAGATTGGGGAAATTTTCAGCAATTACCTCCTCAAAGACACTTTCTATCCCTTTTTTTCTCTCGTCTTCTTCTGGTAACCGTATAATGTGAACATTGTTCTTTTTGGATTGGTCACACAGTTCTCTCAATAGTCTTTCATTTCTAGAGATTCTTTTTTCTCTCTGAGCCTCAGCTTCTTTTTATTTCTCTTCTCTAAATTCTATTTCATTTACCATCTCCTCTACTTCATCTAGTCTGCTTTTAAATCCCTCCATTGTATGTTTCTTTTCAGATACTATATTCTTTATTGATTGAATCTTATTCCTGAATTCTTACCTGAGTTCTTGAATATTTTTCTGTACCTCCATGAGCATGTTTATGATTTTTATTTTGACATCTCCTTCAGGAAGACTGATGAGTTCAGTTTCACTAGGCCCTCTTTCTGGTGTTTGTGGGGTTTTTTGTTTGAACCTGGTTCCTTTGATATTTCATATTTGTATGTGGTGCTGTCTAGTGCCCAGAAGCTCTACTCTCTGGAGGTGCTCAGTCCCTGAATTGATGGTGGGGGTCACAGGAGTTTGTTGCTGGTGCCTGTTGGGAGGAGAGAGCTGTTTCCTGCTTCCTGGCTGCAGTGCTTGTCTCCATTGCCAGAGCCAGTGGGCCGAGAGTGCAGTGCAAGCCTGTATGCTTTGTTCTTCTAGCTGCCATAGGCAGGGCCTCCCTCTGGCTGGCCTTGTGCAAGGGCAGTAGCAGCCAGTTTGTGAGACAGTGCTGGACAGGAAGCAGGCATGGCAGGCTGCATATCATGGTAGGGGCCTTAGTGCTGTGTAGCCAGCCAGGGGGATAGAGTGCTTGAAGCTCCTGAAAGTTCCCAACCTTCTGGGCAGAATGCACCCAGACAATTTTGTCCACCTGTCCTTTCTCTTGAGCAGCAAGCTCTGTGCAATCCTTGACCCTTTAGCTGCCCTCTCACTGTTAGAAAGTCTCTCATACTTTCCACCTTTCTTTTGTCCCAGAGCGGCTGGGTGTGCATACCTGTTCTCCAAAAGCAGCTGGAATCTCAGTCTCTCTGAGTATTCTGCCTGTCTTAGCTTTCCAACCACACTAATCTCCACAGCACCATGTAGTGTAGGTTCTTCCTCCCAGAGCAGATCTCCAGGGCTCAGTGTTCAGCAGTCCTAGGCCTCCACACCCTCTGCTTTCTGTTTCTCTTCCTCCTGCCAGTGAGATGGGTGAGGGAAGGGCTGGCGTCTCACTGGGTCATGGCTTTGGTACATTACCCTGTTCTGTGAGGTCTGTTCTTTTCTCTAGGTGTATGCAGTCTGTTGCAGCCTTCTTTCCTGTTGCTCTTTGGGGTTTAGTTGTATTAACTATATTTTCATATTATATATGGTTTTGGTAGGTTTCTGTCTCATGTCTCACATTGCCATCTTTCTGATATTCACTCTTATGAAGGTTTCACAAGAAAAACGTTGTGGTTACTACATTCATCCGTATTATCAAGTCCCGCCATGCCCCATTAAAATCATTGTCCTTCAGTGTAGTAAGATGCCACAAAGTCACTACTTATCTTCTCTGTGCTACACTGTCTTCCCTGATGCCCCCCCACACCATGTCATAATAATCATAATACCCCTAAATCCCGTTCTCCCTCCCTCCCCACCTATCCTACTCATCCCACCCCTTTGGTAACTGCTAGCCCTTTCTTGGAGCCTGTGAGTCTGCTGCTGTTTTTCTTTAACCCATTTTCATTGTAGATGTTGTCCATGGCTTTTTACATTACTGCCCTAATTGCTTTATCTGTTTTTATGGTGAGATTTGGAGAGATCCAAAACTTGTATTGCTTCTTCTGCCATCTTCCCAGAATCCTCTTTGATTTTTCGTAAAAAAATTAAAAGCCATGCTTATGACTTCTGCTGCTACAATCCTGTTATTCATTTTTAAGGGCTGCCATAACAAAGTACCACAGACTGGATGGCTTAAACACAGAAATGTTTTTTTCTTTTTTTCTTTTTTTTAATAGTTTATTTTGGTATCATTAAACGACAATTACATGTGCAATATTATGGTGATTAAACTATCCCCTTCATCAGATCCCCCCCCAACAACCCCATTACAGTCACTGTCCATCAGCATAGTGAGATACTATAGAATCACTACTTGTCTTCTCTGAGTTGTAAAGCCCTCCCCGTGCCCCCCCAACATTACATCTGCTAATGATAATGCCCATTTTTCCCCCTTGTCCCTCATTTCCCACCCATCCTCCGCAGTCCGTTTCCCTTTGGTAACTATTAGTCCATTCTTGGGTTCTGTGAGTCTGCTACTGTTTTGTTTCTTCAGTTTTTTCTTTGTTCTTATACTCCACATATGACTGAAATAATTTGATACTTGTATTTTTCGGCTTGGCTTATTTCACTGAGCATAATACTCTCTAGCTCCATCCATGTTGTTGCAAATGGTAGGATTTGTTTTCTTCTGATGGCTGAATAGTATTCCATTGTGTATATGTACCACATCTTCTTTATCCATTCATCTACTGGACATTTAGTTTGCTTCCATTTCTTGGCTATTGTAAATAGTGCTGTGATAAACATAGGGGGGCATTTGTCTATTTCAAACTGCACTGTTGCATTCTTAGGGCAAATTCCTAGGAGTGGGATTCCTGGGTCAAATGGTATTTCTATTTTGAGTTTTCTGAGGAACCTCCATACTGCTTTCCACAATGGTTGAACTAATTTGCATTCCCACTAGCAGTGTAGGAGGGTTCCCTTTTCTCCACATCCTCGCCAACATTTGTTGTTGTTTGTGTTTTGGATGTTGGCCATCCTTACTGGTGTGAGGTGATATCTCATTGTGGTTTTAATCTGCATTTCTCTGATGATTAGTGATGTGGAGCATCTTTTCATGTGCCTGTTGGCCATCTGAGTTTCTTCTTTGGAGAAGTGTCTATTCATGTCCTCCACCCATTTCTTAATAGGATTATTTACTTTATGTTTGTTAAGGTGCATGAGTTCTTTATATATTTTGGATGTCAACCCCTTGTCTAATATGTCATTTATGAATATATTCTCCCATACTGTAGGATGTCTTTTTGTTCTACTGATGGTGTCCTTTGCTGTACAGAAGCTTTGCAGCTTAATATAGTCCCACTTGTTCATTTTTGCTTTTGTTTCCCTTGCCCGGGGAGATATGTTCATGAAGAAGTTGCTCATGTTTATGTCCAAGAGATTTTTGCCTATGTTTTTTTCTAAGAGTTTTATGGTTTCATTACTTACATTCAGGTCTTTGATCCACCTTGAGTTTACCTTTGTGTATGGGGCTAGACAGTAGTCCAGTTTCATTCTCTTACATGTAGCTGTCCAGTTTTGCCAACACCACCTGCTGAAGAGGCTGTCATCTCCCCATTGTATATCCAAGGCACTTTTATCAAATATTAATTGACTTTATATGTTTGGGTTAATGTTTGGATTTTCTATTCTGCTCCACTGGTCTGTGGGTCTGTTTTTGTGCCAATACCAAATTGTCTTGAGTACGGTGTCTTTGTAGTAGAGTTTGAAGTCAGGGAGCGTAATTCCCCCTGTTTTATTCCTCCTTCTCAGCATTGCTTTGGCTATTCGGGGTCTTTTGTGGTTCTATATGAATTTTAGAATTATTTTTTCCAGTTCATTGAAGAAAGCTGTCCGTATTTTGATAGGGATTGCATTGAATCTATAGATTGCTTTAGGTAGTATAGCCATTTTGAGATTATTTATTCTACCTAGCCAAGAGCATGGGATGAATTTCCATTTGTTAGTGTCCTCTTTAATTTCTCTTAGGAGTGTCTTGTAGTTTTCAGAGTACAGGTCTTTCATTTCCTTCATTAGGTTTATTCCTAGGTATTTTATTCTTTTTGATGCAATTGTGAATGGAATTGTTTTCCTGATTTCTCTTTCTGTTAGTTCATTGTTAGTGTATAGGAAAGCAACAGATTTCTGTGTGTTAATTTTGTACCCTGCAACTTTGCTGAATTCAGATATTAGTTCTAGTAGTTTTGAAATGGAATCTTTAGGGTTTTTTATGTACAGTATCATGTCATCTGCAAATAGTGACAATTTGACTTCTTCTTTACCAATCTGGATGCCTTGTATTTCTTTGTTTTGTCTGATTGCCATGGCTAGGACCTCCAGTACTATGTTGAATAACAGTGGCAAGTGTGGGCATCCCTGTCTTGTTCCTGATCTTAGATGAAAAGCTTTCAGCTTCTTGCTGTTAAGTATGATGTTAGCTGGGCATTTGTTATATATAGCCTTTATTATGTTGAGGTACTTGCCGTCTGTACCCATTTTGTTGAGAGTTTTAATCATGAAGGGATGCTGAATTTTGTCAAATGCTTTTTCACCATCTATGGAGAGGATTATGTGGTTTTTGTTCTTCTTTTTGTTGATGTGGTGTATGATGTTGATGGATTTTCGAATGTTGTACCATCCTTGCATCGCTGGGATGAATCCCACTTGATCATGGTGTATGATCCTCTAGATGTATTTTTGAATTCGTTTTGCTAATATTTTGTTGAGTATTTTTGCATTTACGTTCATCAGGTATATTGGTCTGTACTTTTCTTTTTTGGTGAGGTCTTTGCCGGGTTTTCTTATTAGAGTGATGCTGGCTTCATAGAATGAGTTTGGAAGTATTCCCTCCTCTTCTATTTTTTGGAAAACTTTAAGGAGAATGGGTGTTATTTCTTCTCTATATGTCTGGTAGAATTCAGAGGTGAATCCATCTGTCTGGGGGTTTTGTTCTTGGGTAGTTTTTTGATTACCCCTTCAATTTCGTTGCTGGTGATTGGTCTGTTTAGTTTTTCTGTTTCTTGCTTGGTCAGTCTTACAAGGTTGTATTTTTCTAAGAAATTGTCCATTTCTTCTATGTTTTCCAGCTTGTTAGCATATAGATTCTCATAATATTGTCTTACAATTCTTTGTATTTCTGTGGGGTCCGTCGTTATTTTTCCTTTCTCATTTCTGATTGTGTTTATGTGTGTAGATTCTCTTTTTCTCTTAGTGAGTCTGGCTAGGGGTTTATCTATTTTGTTTATTTTTTCAAAGAAGCAGCTCTTGGTTTCATTGATTTTTTCTTTTGTTTTATTTTTCTCAATTTTATTTATTTCTTCTCTGATCTTTATTATGTCCCTCCATCTGGTGACTTTGGGCCTCATTTGTTCTTCTTCATCCAATTTCAGTAATTGTGTCTTTAGACTATTCATTTGGAAATGTTCTTCCTTCTTTAAATAGGCCTGGATTGCAATACACTTTCCCCTTAGAACTGGCTTTGCTGCGTCCCACAGAAGTCGTGGCTTTGTGTTGTTGTTGTCATTAGTCTCCATATATTCTTTGGTTTCTGTTTTGATTTGGTCGTTAACCCATTGATTAATTAGGAGAATGTTAAGTCTCCATGTATTTGTGAGCCTTTTTGATTTCTTTCTAAAACTTATTTCGAATTTTATACCTTTGTGATATGAGAAGTTGGTTGGTAGGATTTCAATATTTTTGACTTTACTGAGGTTCTTTCTGTGGCCTAGTATGTCGTCTATTCTGGAAAATGATCCATGTGCGCTTGAGAAGAATTTGTATCCTGTTGCTTTTGGGTGCAGAGTTCTGTAGATGTCTGTTAGGTCCATCTGTTCTAGTGTGTTGTTCAGAGCCTCTGTGTCTTTACTTATTTTCTGTCCGGTTGATCTGTCCTTTGGAGTGAGTGGTGTGTTGAAGTCACCTAAAATGAATGCATTGCTTTCTATTTCCTCCTTTAATTCTGTTAGTATTTGTTTCACAAATGTCGGCACTCCTGTGTTTGGTGCATATATATTTATAATGGTTATATCTTCTTGTTGGATTGACCCCTTTATCATTATGTAATGCCATTCTTTATCTCTTGCTACTTTCTTCGTTGTGAAGTCTATTTTGTCTGATACAAGTACTGCAACACCTGCTTTTTTCTCTTTGTTGTTTGCATGAAATATCTTTTTCCATCCCTTCACTTTTAGTCTGTGTGTATCTTATTGTTTGAGGTGAGTTTCTTGTAGGCAGCATATAGATGGGTCTTGCTTTTTTATCCATTCTGTTACTCTGTGTCTTTTGATTGGTGCATTCAGTCCATTTACATTTAGGGTGATTATGGATAGATATGTACTTATTGCCATTGCTGGCTTTAGATTCATGGTTACCAAAGGTTCACGTGTTGCTTTTTTACTATCTAACAATCTAACTTACTTTCTTGTTAAGTTATTGTATACACAGTCTGATGTTTCTTTATTTCTCTCCCTTCTTATTCTTCCTCCTCTGTTCCTTATACACTAGGTGTTTTATTCTTTGCCTTTAGTTAGTATTTGTATGGTCCACTTTCTTTGCTATGATTTTATTTTCTCTGGTGACATCTTTTTAACCTTAGGAGTGCTTCCCTGTAGAGCAGTTCCTTTAAGATATCCTGTAGAGGTGGTTTATGTGAGGCAAATTTTCTCAGCTTTTGCTTGTCTGGAAATTGTTTAATCCCTCTGTCATATTTAAATGATAATCATGCTGGATACAGTATTCTTGGTTCGAAGCCCTTCTGTTTCATTACATTAAAAATATCATGCCATTCTCTTCTAGCCTGTAAGGTTTCTGTTGAGATGTCTGATGATAGTCTGATGGGTTTTCCTTTGTAGGTGATCTTTTTTGTCTCTCTAGCTGCCTTTAATACTCTGTCCTTATCTTTAATCTTTGCCATTTTAATTATTAGGTGTCTTGTTGTTGTCTTCCTTGGGTCCCTTGTGTTGGGAAATCTGTGGGCTTCCGTGGACTGCGAGAGTATTTCCTTCCCCAGCATGGAGAAGTTTTCAGCAATTATTTCTTGAAAGACACGTTCTATCTCTTTTTCTCTTTCTTCTTCCTCTGGTACTCGTATAATGTGAATATTGCTCTGTTTGGATTGGTCACACAGTTCTCTTAATATTCTTTCATTCCTAGAGATCCTTTTATCTCTCTCTGCCTCAGCTGCTCTGTATTCCTGTTCTCTGATTTCTATTACATTAACAGTGTCTTGCATCTTGTCCAATCTGCTGCTAAGCCCATTGATTGCTTGTCTCATTTCTCTGTTGTCTTTCCTGACTTCCCTCACTTCCTCTCTTAGCTCTTGCATATTTCTCTGTAGATCCATCAGCGTGGTTATGACTTTTATTCTGAATTCTTTTTCAGGAAGATTGTACATTTCCATCCCTTCAGGCTCCCTCTCTGCTGTTGTCTGGGTCTGAGTGAGCTTTGTGTGTACCATATTCCTCTGTCTTTTCATGGCTATGGAAGTGGTCAGTGGTAGGTTCCACGTATGTCAGCTGGGTTCTTTAAGACTAAAAAAAAAAACAAATAACAACAAAAAAGAAAGAAGATAAGGAATAGAAAGAAAAGAGAGGAACAGGAAAGAAAGAAAAGAAAGAAAAGAAAGGAAAAAAAATGCCCGCGGGAGTAGATTCTGTGGGGATGCTGTAGGTGGCTCTGTTGCTCCACTATTCCACACCTGTGGCTGTGCCTCTCCGCAGGGCCGTTTGTAGCTCTGGCCGGGGCAGGAACGAATGGGAAGCTGTTGTTCTCTGTGTGAAGACTTAGTGCAGCTACTTTTTCCCAGTCGCCAGCCAAGGGGTCTGAAATTCCCCAGGATTTCTAGCCTGCTGGGCTGAGTGCCCTGGGATGACCACGCCCCTCAGCTGCGCCCCCATCTCCCCATGACAGACAAAAGAAGCACGCTTTCTTTTGTTCTGGGGAGCCGGCTGCACGGACCTGGGTGCCTTTCCAGCTCAAAACCTGCACCTTCTGCCTCTCCAATATCCGATACACAGTGCGATGTGTGTCAGTGCTCCCGGCACAGATCACCAGGGCTGGTTATTTCGCGCGCCTGTACTTCCACTCCTTCCCGGCTCTGAATCCTCTCCTCCCACTGGTGCGCTGGGGTGGGGGAGTGCTCAGTTCCCCCCTGTATGCGGCTCCATATCTTCCCCACCCTGCAGGGTGCTGAGTCCTCTCAGGTGCAGATGCAGGCTGTGTGCTGTCCTGTATATTGTTCTCTCTTTTAGGAATAGTTGTATTTGCTGTATTTTCATAGATATATATGGTTTTGGAAGGAGATTTCCACCGCCCTGCTCACGCCACCATCTTCCCAGAACCCCAGAAATGTATTTTCTAACAGAAGTCTGAGTTCAGGGTGTTGCTTGTTGGCTTCTTCTGAGGTCTATGGAGGGAAAATGTGTTCTGTGTCTCTCTTCTTGGCTTGCAGGTGTCTGTCCTCTCCTTGTGTCTTCATACCATATTCTCTCTGTGTTCGGATTTCCTCTTCTTAAAATGACACCAGTCACACTGGATTATGGTCCACTCTATTGACCTCATTTTAATTTAATTAGCTCTTTGAAGACATTTTCCCAAATATAGTCACATTCTGAGGTTTTGGGGTTATGACTTCAATATATGAATTTGGGGG
>JAVSCE010007444.1:0-270519 GCA_032199065.1 Smutsia gigantea | reverse complement strand
AAAAACACACACTGACCCCCGTCCCCATATGAGGACTGGGTCGGGTCCTTGCCATTGATTGTCCAAAGGATCTCTCCATTTCACCTGTGCGTAAACAGGCTGCGTGTCAGCATGCCAGAAATGTTCTGCGGCGGGATGTCCTTCCGCATCCAGAATCAAAAAATTTAAAATAAAGAGTGCGTGTGCCAAGAGGTTTCTTGGAGAGCCTTTGATGGGGTACCATTCCCCCTTTTTTATTTTATTCAGCGTGGTTTTTAATGTTAAATGAGTTCTCTCAACTATGCCTTGTCCTTGGGGGTTATAAGGGATCCCTGTGACATGGGTGATATGTGAACGAGCACAAAAGTCTTTGAATGACTTTCCAGTGTACCCTGGGCCATTATCCGTTTTTATTTTGGTGGGTTGGCCTAAGGTGGACAGAGCAAGCAACATGTGAGCAATAACATTTTTGGAGGCTTCGCCCGTTTGCAGTGATGCAAAGATAAACTCACTAAAGGTGTCTACGGTGACATGGGCAAATTTCAATGAGCCGAATTCAGGTATGTGAGTGACATCCATTTGCCAAAGTGCATTGGGAACTAGTCCCCTCGGGTTTATTCCTAGGTGGGGAACGGGGGAATGAGTGGCACAAGTGTCACATTGCTTTACAACTTGCCGTGCTTGTTCTCGGGTGATTTTGAATTTAAGTCTTAAGGTGCGCGCATTAAGGTGATGAAGTGCGTGGGCTTGCTGGGCAGCAGGCACTCCAGTTTGTACCCAGAAGATATTTTTTGTGACTGAATCTGCAAGTGAATTCCCGTGGGCTAGGGGACTGGGAAGTCCAGAGTGTGCCCATAGGTGACCGATATAAAAGGCATGGTGCCGGCGCCAAATTAATCCTTGCAACTGTCTGAAGTGGGATGCTGCCTCTGAAGCATGCTTGATCTGTGCTGCAGTCTCAAGCAGCGGCACTGCATTAGCTATATAAGCACTATCGGTATACAGGTTAAAAGGAGTTTGTGGGAAAGCAGAAAAAACTGCAATAACAGCACTCAGTTCTACTAACTGAGCGGATTTTAAAGTGGTCCGAATTTGCACAATACGACCCTCATGAACATAAGCTGCTAGGCCAGTGGAGGAGCCGTCGGTAAATATGGTGCATGCATTTTTAAGGGGGTGCTTGGAAGTTCTGGTAGGGAAAACAAACTCATGGAGGCACATAAATTGGATAAGTTTGTTGTTAGGATAATGATTATCTATTTGACCACAGAATGAGGCACAAGCAATTGGCCAACAATCAGTGGTCTGAAATAGCCAATGAACTTGTTCTGCAGTATATGGCTGGATAATGACATCTGGCTCTTTTCCAAAATACCTTTTTCCCTGTTCTCTTCCCGTCTTAAGAAGGTCTGCAACTGCTTGGTAATAAGGAAGAATCACTCTTGCTGGTGAAGAGGGGAGGTGTACCCACATTATAGGTGCTGTTTGCCAAAAAACAGCGGTTGGGGTAACACAGGTTTTACAGATGATAAAACTTAAAGGCTGCTCATAATCTATGGCTGTGATAAATTGTGAACAGATAGCATCTTCTACTAATTTTAAGGCTTGTCGCCCTTCGGGTGTTAAACATCTAGGGCACCTAGGGTCTGAGTCACCTTGTAGAATATCAAACAAAGGCTTTAGTTCTCCAGTGGTCAATTTTAAACAGGGCCTAAGCCAATTAATATCGCCTAAGAGTTTTTGAAAATCATTGAGTGTCTTCAAGGAATCCAGCCTCAATTCTACTTTTTGAGTTGAGATATGAGATCCTACAAGTTGAAATCCCAGGTAAGTATAAGGGTCTTGTAATTGGACCTTCTCGGGAGCAATTAAGAGTCCTCTGCTCTTCAAAGACTTCTGCAGATCATCAAAGCATTTAAGTACTTGTTGTCCTTCTTTTCCAGCAATAAGAATATCATCCATATAATGGATAATATATATATCTTCCCAACTGTCTCTGACCTGTTGTATAGCTGAGGCTACAAATTTTTGACAGAGTGTCGGACTATTGGCCATGCCTTGGGGTAACACTAACCATTGGTATCTCTTCATGGGCTCTCTAAAATTGGAAGAGGGGACACTAAAAGCAAAGCACTTTTGGTCTAAGGGATGAAGAGGGATAGTGAAAAAACAATCTTTTAGGTCTATAATTATCTTATAGTGTCTTAAAGGGATAGCAACAGGGGATGGGAGTCCAGGCTGCAAAGCTCCCATTAATACCATTGTTTTGTTCACTGCTCTCAAGTCTTGCAACAATCTCCATTTTCCTGATTTTTTTTTAAGTGACAAATATAGGTGTATTCCATGGAGAATTGCTCTCTACAATGTGTCCAGCAGCTAACTGCTCCTGCACTAGCTGTCGCGCTGCAGACAACTTTTCTTGTGCTAGAGGCCACTGATCAACCCACACAGGCTCATCACTCTTCCATGTTATCTGATCTGCGTGGGGTGCAGGATTCTCAGCAGCTGCTAACATAAATTTCCCAATCCTGCTCTAGCCTTGTTTGCTTGGGGCAGTATTGGTTCAGTAATTCCTGTCTCATCTTTACCAAGCCCCTTTCCTGGTGTATATCCTTGTTGTAACATTTGTGCTGTAACTAAATCATTAGGGCTGCACATAATAAGTCCCATCTGTGTGAGTAAATCTCTTCCCCATAAATTAGCTGGCAGTCCCGGTAGGACAAAAGGCTGGACTGTCCCTTGGTTGCCCTCTTTATCTTTCCAGGTTAGAAGTTCACTACTTTTCTCGGGATTCTGGCTTTGCCCTATACCTTTAAGGTTGGTGATAGATGGGGACAGGGGCCAATGTGAGGGCCAAGAATCTTTCTTTAATATGGTCACATCTACTCCTGTGTCTATTAACCCTTGAAATTCTTTTCCATTCAGCCACAGAGTTAGCATGGGTTTTTTGTGGGACACATTTTGGACCCAATAAGCATCAGAAGACCCAAATCCTTGGTCCCTCCTTTGATCTTTTTTGAAAGGATTAGTGGTCTTTGGGAAGGGCAACAACAACAATTGAGCAATCCTCTGACCTGTATTGATGGTGCTAATATTGGCAGGTGAGGAAGCCATGATTTTAATTTCTCCCTCATAATCATTGTCTATAACTCCTGGAAATATTTGAAGGCCACTCATAGTGACACTACTTCTCCCTAAAAGAAGGCCAAAAGTGTCTTTTGGTAGTGGACCAAAGACTCCTGTGGAAAGGGCCTGAACCCCCATCTCTGGGGTTAGTACTGTGTAGGAGGAGGCACAGAGGTCCAATCCTGCGCTTCTTGGGGCTGCTCTGCAGAGCTGTGAAATGGATTGTTTGTTGACTGCGGGACAAACTTGATCGCCCCAAAAGCTTGTTTGGGGGGCTTGGGGGCCTGGGGCTGGCCCCGAAACCTGTTTCCCGACTGGGGGGACAATGGCCGTCCTTGGGCATCAGTTTTAGATCTACAGTCATTAGCCCAATGTTTTCCTCTTTTACATCGTGGGCATAGCCCAGAAATTTTTTGAATCTGTCCTCCTGCCTGATAACAGTTTTTAGCAAAATGTCCAGGCTGTCCACATTTAAAACAGTTGGCTCTCTGGGCTAACAGTTGTTGAACAGTGGACCCTTGTAATGCGGCAGCCATGGCGAGGCCTTGCTGATAAGCAGCCCCGATATCTGCACAGAGGCGGATATAACCGGACAAATCTGTCTTTTTCCTGTAAGGTCTAAGAGCTGCTTGGCAGGCTGAATTAGCATTCTCATAGGCCAATTGTTTCACAAATTCAGTGCCTGCCTCAACACTCCCCCATATCCTCCCCGCTGCAGTCATGAGCCTATGTACAAATTCTGAAAATGGCTCATCAGGTCCTTGTTTGATATTAGCTAGACCGGAACTGAGATCTCCTTTGACTGGCAAATGCTGCCAAGCTTTTAGGGCAGCAACACTCACTTGCGCGTACAAATGTGGTGGATACTGCATTTGATTAGGTGCCCCTTCATAAGCTCCATCACCAAGGAGCATATCAGCTGTATTAGGGTTTCCTGCTTGGGCATTTCTTCGGGCTGTGTCTCTACAAGCCTCTACATACTCAGATTTCCACAACAGATAATCTCCCCCTGACAGCGTAGCTCTTGCCACTGTCTGCCATTCGGCAGGAGTTATCCAAGCATCTGAAATGGCTTCTAAAATAGCTTGTGTGTAAGGGGCAGTGGCTCCATATTGGGAGACTGCTGTCTTTAACTCTTTTATAACTTTAAAATCTAGGTTATGCAATTCTCGGACTCTGGCATTAGGGGGCCCTGTCTCAAAAATAGGGAAGCCTTGATTTGTCTCAAGCTTGGCCTCTGCCGCAGAATCTGCTGCGGGCGCACTCTGTAATGGCGGCCGGAAACTAGATTTCAGCTGGATATGGGCGGAGGGTGCCGAAGCTGGCATATTGTCCTTTTCAGGACCCTTTTTTGAATATTTCGAGTGTCCTACTTTCAGTTTTTCTAGTTCAGCTATCAGCTCTTGATGTTCCTTTTCAAGTTGTATCTGTTGTTTTAAATAAGCTATTTTATCTTGTAATTCTTGTTGGGGATCTAAAGCAGGCATAATTAATGGAGGGGCAGCGGGAGCATCGCCCTGCACAGAGCCTGAAGTAGAGGGACTATAAGGAGGAGGACATTTTAAAGGAGGCCAATTAGAGTCATGGTATCTAGCGGCCTCATTTTCTAATTCCTCTTCTTTTGAGGGACTAAGTCTGCTAGGGCTCTTTTGTTCTCTGAAAGTGCTCAGCGAGGGGTATAGGGGCTCGGGCTTTTTGGGCGCTCTGGATCTGGCGGCCTTGGGTCTTATATCTTGTTTAATTTCTTTTGTGTCTTCCTCACTGTCTAACGATATTAGTTCTAAGTTTTCACAATCAATCTTGGAGCTTGCAAGGACATTACTCCCAATTCTCTTATCATGTGCCGAGTCTGACTGCTCAGAGGTCGGGGGGCAGTCCGGGGAGTTGCACTGTGAGGCTCTCTTAAGATCTTTCAACATAACCTCCCCTTTTTGAACTACGGCTGCAACTTCCTCAGAATTATGGCGGTGAACAAGCTAATCATTAATCAGATTCCAATAAGAAAATGCTGTAACAGGGACCTTTTCTGGCCCAAAAGTGTTATAAAAATCATTTATAGCATCTCCTACTCTTTTCTAATTTTTCTCATCTATGGTGCCTTCCTGGGGCAGCCAGGGGCAAAATTTATCTAAAAACTGCAAGAAATCTTCTGCTTTTTCTTTATCCTTACTCCTCGTGTCTGAAGGGCTTCCTTTAAACTCCTAAGGAATGCCTCTCTACTACTTATTCCTTGCTCCATCATTCACAGACTCACCTCCGCGCCGGAGCGGTCGGGCGAACTGCTCAATTGGCCACGGTATCTTGATCTCGCCGTCTCTAGCGGCGTCTTCTTTTTGCTTGTGGGCCGCGGTCCGCTTCGTCTGTGTTCCTCTCTGAATCCCTCGTGCTCGGGCCCCACGTTGGGCGCCACTTGACCCGTCCTGCAGGTCTGCAACGCAGGGTACCTAGAGAGAGGGAGAGGGAACGAAAAGGGCAAGGGGCGCGAGAAATGGAGACAAGACAGGATTCTCTGATCAAGTCTCGATTTATTGCTTTGTTAACACTTCCTTATAAGCAGTTCAGAAATGAGGAAGTACAGGTCATTGGTTACATTATATGCTAATAAAGACAGGAGGGTACAGCCAATCACTTCTAATATGTAAATAAGGGATGGGAAGCATATCCAATTATTTTTTAGGCAGAGCGCATGCGTATTAGCCCTTGACGTAAGCAGCGGACCGGAGTGGGAAGCTGTGGCGTGAAAATGATCAAGAAGAAGTAAACAACAGGATGGAGTCTTTAAAACAAAATGGAGTCTTATTGTTCTTGTGCCACATGGCTCCCAACAATAGAACATTATATAATATATGATAGAATATGCTGACCAAGGAGAGGGAGACTGCATAGCACTCTGCATTTTCAAGTTACCTTTGTAATACAACTAAGTGAGGTTGGAACACTCAAAAACAAAAACCTTGAACAAACAAACAAAAAAAACAAGGGAGCATGATTTCATAAGAAGAGTCGAACAGAGGTAATTTGTGTAAAGATAACCACAGAGTAAAAAAAACACTGGGTAAGTTCAAATTGCAAGTTGTGCTTTCTTTACTTGGAAGATGAGTGAATGAATGAATGAAAAAGGAGGCACCTTACTGTACCCAACCCAGTCATAGCCCTGTCCTTGAGGTCATCTGTCTCCTTTTCTAAATATCCCCAAATGACTGACAGTGACAACATGCAGAGGTAAGTTTTCCATTCTCACTGGGGCACTAAAAGGCAGGTATTTTCTCTTCTCTAAGAGAGGCAATTTAAGCAACATGTGTGCAAATATTCTTATAATAAAATGCAAGACCAGAGACAATCCTTTGCTCTATTCTAGATTCTTCTTATTATTTATGTAAGTTTTATCCCACAGGAAACATTGAAGCATTTCAAATAACCAAAATAATAATAATAATAATAATACTCCAGAGGACTTCTCTACTTCCAAGGGTCCTTGGCACACCATCTGAGTAGTTCATACCATCTGGTGAGTTTCAAAGATCCTGGAACCAGAAATCACAGCTATGATGTTCTCTAGCAGAAACTGCACACTTTTCTAAGGGCTAAATTGTAACGTATTTGGTGTTGTGGGCAACATAGTCTTTCTGTCTCAACTGCTCAACTCTCTGCTGTCATGGTACAAGAATAATCATAAATAATACATGTTCTAGTAAAACTTATTTACAAAAGCAGCTGGCAGGCAGACCTATTGAATCCACAAGCTGTAGTTTGCTAATCTTGCTCTATGGCCTAATCGTTTCTTCATGTTAACAGAGCATCTTGAGGAAGTGGCCCCTAGTATGATTCATTATATCTCCTTTTACTTCAAATTCACATTTATCACTAAAATGTGTCATGCAATATCCCAACTATTCCATCTCCATCTGTATGTGCATTGGCTAAATCTTTTGACTAAATTATTAATTAAGTCCTGCCAACTGTGACTTTCTCCTCTCCTTAGAACGCTCCCTGCAGCTCCCCAATTTACAGTATTTTTCTTGGTGGACTTTCATGAGGGTCAAAAATGTTTTTAGTTATCAACTGTTTTCTTAGAGTCTTTGATACTTCAGAGAAGCATGGGTAAACTGGGGTAGACATGGTTTGTTAAATTGGAAACTAAAAGCACTAACGACATAAGTCTTGGCAGCAAAACGCACAGGGGTTATTTTAAAGTGTGGAGTGCTATGAGGATTTAAACAAAAGTATCCACATGAAATTCTACAAGGCAGGAATGGTTAGAATACTTTGCTGCAGAAGCAGCTCTTGGATGCCCAGTGAAGCAATGCTGGAGGCTTCCAAATGTTTACATAGTAACACAAGAACAGTGAAGGTTTTATTTGGACAGAATATTCCATTTCCTGAATTTCATGGTATATATAATTGTGTAGAGCTGGAAAAAAACGTTGGAAGCAAATGTGGGAATCATCCATCAAAGGTGTTCGAAGAGAAGCTGCCTTCATAGATGGGCTAATATGGGCAAGTGAGGAGGAGCAAGAGGTTTCTTCTTCACTATCAACTTCCATGAACTGACAACAAAGGACTAGAATGTTTCTGTGGGAAGGATTCTGAGGTCATGTCTGCAGTGAGAAAAGACGCTCTGCAATTTTATAGTTCCCACAAAACATCTGCTCCAACTGGGAGAGGGGCTTACCCACCTTTCTCTGAGCTTACCCGTGAACTTTCTGGCTGGGTCTTGGCTCTTTCCCGGGCTCCTCCTTCCTGTGCACCCACCGCTAGAAAGGCCTCCTGCTCTCCTGGTCTACAGGACTCAAGCCACCTCATTGTTGCAAGGCTGGTCACTTGGTGATGTCTCCATGACACTTCCAAGGCCCTCTCACAGCACGTCTGCCTGATGGCACCTACAGTTCCTCCACCCCAGTGGCCTCTTGCTCCCTAATCTCTCCCCTCTAGTAAATCCCCACAGGAATTACTGCCTTAGTGCTCCTGGTAATACTACTAGCTACCAGTTTTGAGACATTAGGGGCTAGTAGAGCTATTGGCTGGGTGCTTTCATTACCTTTACATTCTCACAACAGCCTAGGAGCAGATATAGGCAGGTGATGGGCCCACACCCCTGTCCTACTTCAGGGGCCCTGTTCTTTCCTGAAGCACAGCCTCACACGTTTCTAGATCCCTCACCAGTGCCTGGGACCTGCCGGGCTGGCAGTTCCTTTACACAAGGATTAGATTTCTCCAAAGAAACTGAGCAACACTGTAAATAAGAAATGAAAATATGGTGATAGCTAGCTTCCCCTCAGCTTTATATATATTAATAATGTGCTTTATTGTATCTTAGGCAACAGAACATTTTCAAACAGTACTGTAATGCCAACTGAGTGATCATTTTGAGACTCATCATTTAGGCTTTAAAGAAAAAGGAATTGAATATTTTAAGTATAGACATTATGAGCTCTTCAAAGACAAAAATGGCTTTTCAAACTAGAAAAGGCCACTGAAGTATCCTTCAGGTTTTAATTTCTAATAAAATAAATATTGATTGCTATGATCCACACAAAGACAAAAATATCTTTGGGGCCCTTAATATTCTTAAAAGACTAGGGGTTTTTGAGACTACAGAGTGATCAGATACTGTGGCTTACACCCAGCCTTGCCAATAGGTCTGTTCCTTCCTGTGACCTGGTGTAGAACCATTGCTTTGGAATTCCAAGTACCTACCTCAGTCCTCCCTGGGCCTAGGTTGTCAGTCCTTTGAGTTGAGGAAGCTGCTTTTCAAGGACCTGAGAGACATGGGCCAGAGTTAACTTGTTTCTTCTTTGGCATTTTTGTCTATTTTGTTCGTTGTTCCCTTTCTTTTTCTCATTTTTTCTCTTTTCCTTATTCTCTTTTTTTCCCTTCCTTTTGTTCTTTATTCTTTCTACTCATTTCTTTCTTTAGTTTGTTAGTCTTTGCTCACCTTGCTTTTCTTTTTTGCCTGGCATTGTGTTTTGATTCTGTTGTAAAGATCAGTCAGTCCATCAGGTGAACCATGAGCTGATTTTCTTTTGAGGTGATTTGCACCAAGCTTCTCACCAGCTTTTCCCAAATGCAGATTGACCTGAGGACCTCGTGACTCCAAGTGCAGCAGTGAGTCCAGCGTGCCACAGGGCCTCCCAGCTCTCTTTGTCCAGAGGCTCAGTGTGGGTAACAGTCTCCTGGAGACCGTTGGCAAGGTAACCCGGCTATGGAGCCACAACAGAACTGCTCCAGCCTCCTGACACTATCCTGCAAAACAGGATCATGAAGGCTTAGATCATCCCAACATAGTGAATTATTTGAGTTAATGGAAGCTGAGGAAACTCTGCCTTGTTAGGAAGGACGAAAGTGGGGGAGAGGTGTTTAACCACCCAGTGGCTCATGGCAATAGGAAACCAGTCAGCTAGGCACCCAGGAGGATATAGGTAATGATTGAGAGAAGAGGCAATATAGTGGGTGGTCACGGGAATCTTGCTTGTAGGACTGACTTGTGCCTTTAGGTCCTACGATGGGCTCATGGCATATACACCACTTCCACTTGATGATGGAGGGCTCCTGGGCACATCCAACTTTATAGTTTGATGGGTCAGACTACACCCAATTCATGATGGGTAGTCAAGTCATATACAACTTGGTGGCCCATGGTCAAGCATTCAGGCTCCCCTACAGTCCTGGACAAGCCAGACACTGTTCTGCAAAGGAGAATAGTAATTTGCAGAGAATGGCATAGCTGTGCTTCAAGATATATATATTTTTATAATTTATTTTGGTATCATTATTCTACAATTACATGTGCAATATTATAGTTATTAAACAAACCCCTTCATCAGGTCCCCCCCACCAACCCCATTACAGTCACTGTCCATCAGTGTAGTGAGATGCTATAGAGTCACTACTTGTCTTCTCTGAGTTGCACAGCCCTCCCATGCCCCCCCAACATTACATCTGCAATCATAATGCCCCTTTTTCCCTCTTACCCCTCCCTTCCCACCCATCTTCCCCAGTCCCTTTCCCTTTCATAACTATTAGTCCATTCTTGGGTTCTGTGAGTCTGCTGCTGTTTTGTTCTTTCAGTTTTTTTCTTTGTTCTTATACACCACATATGAGTGAAATCATTTGATACTTGTCTTTTTCGGCTTGGCTTATTTCACTGAGCATAATA
Source organism: Smutsia gigantea (assembly GCA_032199065.1). Classification (NCBI taxonomy): domain Eukaryota; kingdom Metazoa; phylum Chordata; class Mammalia; order Pholidota; family Manidae; genus Smutsia; species Smutsia gigantea. Next base: position 260,258 of record JAVSCE010007444.1, on the reverse strand, counting down.
CCCTCTAGCTCCATCCATGTAGTTGCAAATGGTAGGATTTGCTTTCTTCTTTTTTTTTTTAGTAAGATTTTATTTATTTATTTATTTTAATATAATTTACATTATTATCATTAATGTACAATTACATGTGCAATATTATGGTTATTAAACTACCCCTTCATCAGGTCCCCCCCACCAACCCCATTACAGTCACTGTCCATCAGCGTAGTGAGATGCTATAGAATCACTACTTGTCTTCCCTGAGTTGTACTGCCCTCCCCGTGCCCCCCCAACATTACATCTGCTAATTGTAATACCCTCTTTTCCCTCTTATCCCTCCCTTCCTGCCCATTTTCCCCAGTCCCTTTCCCTGTGGTAACTATTAGTCCATTCTTGGGTTCTGTGAGTCTGCTGCTGTTTTGTTTTTCAGTATTTTTTCTTTGTTCTTATACTCCACATATGAGTGAAATCATTTGATACTTGTCTTTTTCGGCTTGGCTTATTTCACTGAGGATAATACCCTCTAGCTCCATCCATGTTGTTGCAAATGGTAGGATTTGTTTTCTTCTTATGCCTGAATAATATTCCATTGTGTATATGTACCACTTCTTCTTTATCCATTCATCTACTGATGGACACTTAGGTTGCTTCCATTTCTTGGCTATTGTAAATAGTGCTGCAATAAACATAGGGGTGCATCTGTCTTTTTCAAATTGGGCTGCTGCATTCTTAGGGTAAATTCCTAGGAGTGGAATTCCTGGGTCAAATGGTATTTCTATTTTGAGTTTTTTGAGGAACCTCCATACTGCTTTCCACAATGGTTGAACTAATTTGCAGTCCCACCAGCAGTGTAGAAGGGTTCCCTTTTCTCCACATCCTCGCCAACATTTGTTGTTGTTTGTATTTTGGATGTTGGCCATCCTCACTGGTGTGAGGTGATAACTCATTGTGGTTTTAATTTGCATTTCTTTGATGATTAGCGATGTGGAGCATCTTTTCATGTGCCTGTTAGCCACCTGAATTTCTTCTTCAGAAAAGTGTCTATTCATGTCCTCTGCCCATTTCTTAATTGGATTATTTGCTTTTTGTTTGTTAAGGTGTGTGAGTTCTTTATATATTTTGGATGTCAACCCCTTATCACAAACGTCATTTATGAATATATTCTCCCATACTGTAGGATCTCTTTTTGTTCTACTGATGGTGTCCTTTGCTGTACAGAAGCTTTTCAGCTTGATATGGTCCCACTTTTTCATTTTTGCTTTTGTTTCCCTTGCCCGGGGAGATATGTTCATGAAGAAGTTGCTCATGTTTATGTCCAAGAGATTTTTGCCTATGTTTTTTTCTAAGAGTTTTATGGTTTCATGACTTACATTCAGGTCTTTGATCCACCTTGAGTTTACCTTTGTGTATGGGGCTAGACAGTAGTCCAGTTTCATTCTCTTACATGTAGCTGTCCAGTTTTTCCAACACCAGCTGCTGAAGAGGCTGTCATCTCCCCATTGTATATCCAAGGCTCCTTTATCAAATATTACTTGACCGTATATGTTTGGGTTAATGTTTGGATATTCTATTCTGTTCCACTGGTCTGTGGGTCTGTTTTTGTGCCAATACCGAATTGTCTTGATTACTGTGGCTTTGTAGTAGAGCTTGAAGTCAGGGAGCATAATTCCCCCTGTTTTATACCTCCTTCTCAGGATTGCTTTGGCTATTCGGGGTCTTTTGTGGTTCCATATGAATTTTACAATTATTTGTTCCAGTTCATTGAAGAAAGCTGTTGGTAGTTTGATAGGGATTGTGTTGAATCCGTAGATTGCTTTAGGTAGTATAGCCATTTTGACAATATTTATTCTTCCTAGCCAAGAGCATGGGATGCATTTCCATTTGTAGGTGTCCTCTTTAATTTCTCTTACAAGTATCTTGTAGTTTTCAGAGTACAGGTCTTTCACTTCCTTCATTAGGTTTGTTCCTAGGTATTTTATTCTTTTTGATGCAATTGCGAATGGAATTATTTTTCTGATTTCTCTTTCTGTTAGTTCATCGTTACTGTATAGGAAAGCAACAGATTTCTGTGTGTTAATTTTGTATCCTGCAACTTTGCTGAATTCAGATATTAGTTCTAGCACTTTTGGTGTGGAGTGTTTAGGGTTTTTATGTACCATATCATGTCATCTGCAAATAGTGACAATTTGACTTCTTCTTTGTCAATCTGGATGCCTTGTATTTCTTTGTTTTGTCTGGTTGTCGTGGCTAGGACCTTCCTCCAGTACTATGTTGAATAACAGTGGAGAGAGTGGGCATCCCTGTCTTGTTCCCTATCTTAGGTGAAAAGCTTTCAGCTTCTTGCTGTTAAGTATGATGTTAGCTGTGGGTTTGTCATATATGGCCTTTATGACGTTGAGGTACTTGCTGTCTATACCCATTTTGTTGAGAGTTTTAATCATGAATGGATGCTGAATTTTGTCAAATGCTTTTTCAGCATCTGTGGAGATATTGATGTGGTTTCTGTGCTTCTTTTTGTTCATGTGGAGGGCGATGTTGATGGATTTTCGAATGTTGTACCATCCTTGCATCCCTGGGATGAATCCCACTTGATCATGGTGTATGATCCTCTTGATGTATTTTTGGATTCAGTTTGCTAATATTTTGTTGAATATTTTTGCATCTACGTTCATCAGGGATATTGGTCTGTAATTTTCTTTTTTGGTGAGGTCTTTGCCTGGTTTTGGTATTCAAGTGATGCTGGCTTCATAGAATGAGTTTGGAAGTATTCCCTCCTCTTCTATTTTTTGGAAAACTTTAAGGAGAATGGGTGTTATTTCTTCTCTATATGCCTGGTAGGATTCAGAGGTGAATCCATCTGGTCCGGGGGATTTGTTCTTGCGTAGTTTTTTGATTACCGATTCAATTTCGTTGCTGGTGATTGGTCTGTTTAGTTTTTCTGTTTCTTGCTTGATCAGTCTTGGAAGGTTGTATTTTTCTAAGAAGTACATTTCTTCTAGGTTTTCCAGCTTGTTAGCATATAGAATTTTCATAGTATTCTCTTATAATTCTTTGTATTTCTGCGGGGTCCGTCGTGATTTTTCCTTTCTCATTTCTGATTCTGTTTATGTGTGTAGATTCTCTTTTTCTCTTAATGAGTCTGGTTAGGGGTTTATCTATTTTGTTTATTTTTTCAAAGAACCAGCTCTTGGTTTCATTGATTTTTTCTATTGTTTTATTCTTCTCAATTTTATTAATTTCTTCTCTGATCTTTATTATGACCATCCTTCTGGTGACTTTGGGCCTCATTTGTTCTTCTTTTTACAATTTCAGTAATTGTGTCTTTAAACTATTCATTTGGGAATGTTCTTCCTTCTTTAAATAGGCCTGGATTGCAATATACTTTCCTCTTAGAACTGCCTTTGCTGCGTCCCACTGAAGTTGTGGCTTTGTGTTGTTGTTGTCATTAGTCTCCATATATTCTTTGATTTCTGTTTTGATTTGGTTTTTAATCCATTGATTAATTAGGAGAATGTTGTTAAGTCTCCATGAATTTGTGAACCTTTTTGGTTTCTTTCTAAAATTTATATCTAGTTTTATACCTTTGTGATCTGAGAAGTTGATTGGTAGAATTTCAATATTTTTGAATTTACTGAGGTTCTTTTTGTGGCCTAGTATGTGATCTATTCTGGAAAATGTTCCTTGTGCACTTGAGAAGAATGTGTATCCTGTTGCTTTTGGGTGTAGAGTTCTGTAGATGTCCGTTAGGTCCATCTGTTCTAGTGTGTTGTTCAGTGCCTCTGTGTCTTTACTTATTTTCTGTCTGGTTGATCTGTCCTTTGAAGTGAGTGGTGTGTTTAAGTCTCCTAAAATGAATGCATTGCTGTCTATTTCCTCCTTTAATTCTGTTAGTATTTGTGTCACATATGCTAGCACTCCTGTGTTGGGTGCATATATATTTATAATGGTTATATCTTCTTGTTGGACTGACCCCTTTATCATTATGTAATGTCCTTCTTTATATCTTGCTACTTTCTTCCTTTTGAAGTCTGTTTTGTCTGATACAAGTACTGCAACACCTGCTTTTTTTCTCTTTGTTGTTTCCATGAAATATCTTTTTCCATCCCTTCACTTTTAGTCTGTGTATATCTTTGGATTTGAGGTGAGTCTCTTGTAAGCAGCATATATATGGGTCTTGCTTTTTTATCCATTCTGCTACTCTGTGTCTTTTGATTGGTGCATTCAGTCCATTTACATTTAGGGTGATTATTGATAGATATGCACTTATTGCCATTGCTGGCTTTAGATTCGTGGTTACCAAAGGTTCAATGGTTGCTTCTTTACTATCTAACAATAGAACTTAACTTTCTTGTTACGTTATTGTAAACACAGTCTGATATTTCTTTATTTCTCTCCTTTCTTATTCTTCCTCCTCCATTCTTTATATAGTAGGTGTTTAATTCTTTGCCTTTCGTTAGTATTTGGATGGTCTGCTTTCTTTGCTATGATTTTATTTTCTCTGGTGACATATTTTTAGCCTTAGGGGTGCTTCCCTCTAGAACAGTCCGTTTAAGATATCCTGTAGTGGTGGTTTATGAGAGGCAAACTCTCTCAACTTTCGTTTGTCTGGAAATTGTTTAATCCCTCCATCATATTTAAATGATAATCGTGCTGGATACAGTATTCTTGGTTCAAGGCCCTTCTGTTTCATAACGTTAAATATATCATGCCATTCTCTTCTGGGCTGTAAGGTTTCTGTTGAGAAGTCTGATGATGGTCTGATGGGTTTTCCTTTGTAGGTGATCTTTTTTCTCTCTCTAGCTGCCTTTAATACTCTTTCTTTATCTTTGATCTTTGCCATCTTAATTGTTAGGTGTCTTGGTGTTGTCTTCCTTGGGTCCCTTGTGTTGGGAGATCTGTGGGCTTCTGTGGACTGCGAGACTATTTCTTTCCCCAGCGAGGGAAAGTGTTCAGCAATTATTTCTTCAAAGACACTTTCTATCCCTTTTTCTCTCTCTTCTTCCTCTGGTACTCCTATAATGCGAATATTGTTCCATTTGGATTGGTCACACAGTTCTCTTAATATTCTTTCATTCCAAGAGATCCTTTTACTCTGTCTGCCTCAGCTTCTCTGTATTCCTGTTCTCTGTTTTCTATTCCATTAACAGTCTCTTGCATCTCATTCAGTCTGCTGTTAAGCCCTTCGATCACTTGTCTGATTTCTGCATTGTCTTTCCTCACTTCCCTCACTTCCTCCCTCTGCTCTTGCACATTTCTCTGTACATCCATCAGCATGGTTATGACTTTTATTCTGAATTCTTTTTCAGGAAGACTGTGCATTTCCATCCCTTCAGGCTCCCTCTCTGGGGTTGTCTGGTTGATCTTAGTCTGGACCATATCCTCTGTCTTTTCATGGCTATGGAAGTGGTCACTGGTACTTGCCACGTATGTCAGCTGGTATCTTTAAGATTTTAAAAAGAAAAAGAGAATAAGGGAAAGAAAGAAAAAAGAGAAAAAAAAGGAAAAGAAAAGAAAAAAGTAAGAGTAGAAAAAACAAAACAGAACAAAAAAAAAACAAAAGAAACAAATCAAATGCCCACCGGGAGTAGATTCTGTGGCGATGCCGTATTTGACGCTGTTGCTCCACTATTCCGCAGCCATGGCTGTGCCGCTCCGCAGGGCCCTTTATAGCTCTGGCCGGGGTGGGAACAAATAGGAGGCTGTTGATCTTTGTGGGAATTCTAAGTGCGGCCACCCTTTCCCAGTCGGCAGCTAAGGGGTCCGAAACTCCCCACGACTCCCAACCTAATGGGCTGAGTGTGCTGGGGCAGTGCAACTCCTCCCCTAGGCTGCCGTCCCTTTAAAACTGCCGAAAATAGTGCACGTTTTTTTTTTCCTTCCCGGGAGCTGGCTGCAAGCACCTTGGCGTGTTCCCCACTCAGATCCTGCCCCTCTGTCTCTCCAATCTCTGCTACACTGCATGATGCGTGTCAGTGCTCCCCGCGCAGATCACCAGGGCTGGTTATTTCGCAGGGTGTACTTCCACTCCCTCCCGTCTCTGAATCCTCTCCTCCCGCCGGTGCGCTGGGGTGGGTGAGTGTTCAGGTCCCCCTGGGTCGTGGCTCCGTATCTTTCCCACCTCGTGGCGTGCCGTGTTCTCTCAGGTGTAGCTGCACACTGTGTACTTTCCTGTGTATTCTGGTCTCTCTTTTAGGAATAGTTGTATTTGCTCTATTTTCATTGATATATATCGTTTTGGGAGAAGATTTCTGCCCCACTGCTCATGCCGCCATCTTCCCGGAACTGTGCTGCAAGATCTTAAAGGTGTGTTCATGGTTGACCAGAGCAGCCCTGCCTGTCACAGACACTTTGGGAACAGTCAGAACTGAGTTGTATGGCACAAGTAGTAGGGCAGCTTGCTGGCAGCTCAGACCAGTTGCACACCTTTCTTTATTATGGGCCCACTCAAAACCAGCAACCTTTAGGGTTATTCTGATAATGGGTCAAAATAGGAGGCCCAAATGAGGTAAGTAGTTATTTTTAACCTCTGAGGAGATCTACTAGGCTTGTCTCTTTCTCAGCTTTAGGAGGTAATGGTTGCAACAATTTGCCCATCACACTGGAAAGTACATATCAACATGTCCCTAAGGTGGTAGCACTGAAATTGTAAGGGGTTTATTTCCCTCCCCCTGATACACCCGTGTCTTACCAGTGTGTCTAGAATAGTTGTTAACTTCTTGCTTCCCATGTCCAAACCAGCATAATACCACCAATATCACAGTAGGACAAGCATGATGTCTTGTGAAATGGAGAAATGATCAGCTTTTGCAGGAGAAATAGTGACAGAGGATTGGAAAATTATATATGCCTGAGCTAGGATAGGAAGATAGATTTTTCTGGTCCTGCTAGTTGGAAATAAACTGCTTCTGTTGGTCTTTGCCAACACAAATAGATAATATAGCATTTACCAGATACATAGCTGCATAACACAGGCCAGGGAATGTGTTGATTTGTTCCAACAACAAAAATATATCTGGAAGAGCAGCTAAATTGGAGTGATCTTCTGATTAAGTTGATTATAACTCACTAACACTAAGATCCATCTGCTTTTTGCATAGACATAATTGAGCAATCCTTTACAGAGGAAGAAGTTGGAACTAATATTGCACAAGTGATAAATGTCTGACCAAAGTTGAAACTTGTCTGCTTGGCTACAAAGTCTAAGGCCTCATCCTCTTACCATGACACCTCATGGCTCTGTAATCACATCAAGTCGCCACCCACAAGTACAGACCTGCACATTCTTTACTAGCAATTTGTTAGTCTCACTCTTTGGTAAAGAACACACTAAAACATTTCACCCTCCCTCAAATTAGATGTGAAGAAATCTTTGTGCATTGTTGGTGGGAATGTAAATTGGTGCAGGCACTATGGAAAACAGTATGCAGGTTTCCCCCAAAATTAAAAATAGAACAGACAGAGTAGAACAGAGCAAGGCTATTCACTCAAAGCTTCCTGGAGAGGAGTGGGCCTCTATTACTTGTGTTTGGTAGAGACTCCAGGTGGGCAGGGCAGTGGGAAGGTTTCTAGTGAAAAGGGAAGAATCACAGGTGTGGATTGGAGGCTGTTGGTCCCAGAGAACCTGGAGGACGGGGAGTAGACTGGGACATCTTATAGGACTGGCAATTCTATATGTAGCAATTCTGCTTCTGGGTATTTACATGAAGAAAATGAAAACACTAACTTGAAAAGGTATATGCGCCCCATGTTCATTGCAGCATTATTACATAGCCAAGATATAGAAACAATCTAAGTATCAATGGATGAAGGGATAAATTGTGATTGATATATACATATGTATATATACATACATATATAACAGAATATTATCCAGTCATGAAAAAGAATGAAATCTTGCCATTTGCAACAACATGGGTGGACCTTGAGGACACTGTGCCAAGTGAAATAAGCCAGACAGAAAAGGACAAATGCTACATGACCTGTCAAATCTAAAACAAAGCAAAAATAAGCTAACAGATACAGAGAACAGATATGCAGCTAATAGATACACCCCACCAGAGGTGGTGGGGGTATGGGGTGGGAGAAATGGATGAAAGGGGCCATAAGGTAAGAAGAAAAGAAACATCCCATTTTCTTTCACACAATATTTGGGACATACTTATAAGAGAAACTGGGAGCTGTCAGAGCTACTCTGCATGGGCCAAAGGCCTGGGGCTCCTGTGTGGCTTGTGGGACAGGAGATAACATCAAAGGAGCTGGAATCTGCCTTTTGTGTGACCTTTGTCAAGCTACTACACCTCTCTGAGCCTCCCTTTCCTTATCATAAAATAGGGCTAATAAAATCTGCTGCTGGGGTGGTATGAGGTTAAAAAATATATATATACTACAACTGTACTCTCAGAAACCCACACATTGTTTTTGAAGAGATGGAAAAAGAAATACTGACTTTACAAAGCACCAGGAGGTCCATTGCCAGTACTGGCCCAGTCACTGTCCTGTTTGTGTGACCTTGCACAGATTACCTAAACTCACTGAATCTCAGATTTAGTCTGTAAAACAAATAGCTAAACCAAACACATTTTCAACTCCCTTCTAAGTTTCTTTCCCTCTCTTTTTTTAATAAGACATTTAAGTTTTCCAACTCATAAAGTGAAATGCATCACCTGTGTAAATTGTGATTATATCTCATTTCTCCTTTTGCTGTTGTTCTGACTGCAGGGTTTGAGGTGGGAGAATGAAAACTTTCTATTCACATGTGTTTTATTTGATAAAAATTTACTTCATAGACATGACAACGAGGATAGCAACTTCATAACTGTTAATAAAATACTCCGAATGGACAAGAGACTCACCTCAAACCCAAAGATATACACAGACTAAAGGTGAAGGGATAGAAAAAGATATTTCATGCAAACAACAGGGAGAAAAAAGCAGGTGTTGCAGTACTTGTATCAGACAAAATAGACTTTAAAACGAAGAAAGTAGCAAGAGATAAAGAAGGACATTACATAATGATAAAGGGGTCAGTCCAACAAGAGGATATAACCATTTTAAATATATATGCACCCAACACAGGAGTGCCGACATATGTGAGACAAATACTAACAGAATTAAAGGAGGAAATAGAAAGCAATGCATTCATTTTAGGAGACTTCAACACACCACTCACTCCAAAGGACAGATCAACCAGACAGAAAATAAGTAAAGACACAGAGGCACTGAACAACACACCAGAACAGATGGACATAACAGACATCTCCAGAACTCTACACCCAAAAGCAGCAGGATACACATTCTTCTCAAGTGCACATGGAACATTGTCCAGAATAGACCACATACTAGGCCACAAAAAGAACCTCAGTAAATTCAAAAATATTGAAATTCTACCAACCAACTTCTCAGATCACAAAGGTGTAAAACTAGAAATAAATTGTACAAAAAAACCAAAAAGGCTCACAAATACATGGAGGCTTAATAACATGCTCCTAAATAATCAATGGATAAATGACCAAATAAAAACAGAGATCAAACAATATACGGAGATTAATGACAACAACAACACAAAGTCGCAACTTCTGTGGGACGCAGCAACGGCAGTTCTAAGAGGAAAATATACTGCATTCCAGGCCTATTTAAAAAGGAAGAACATTCCCAAATGAATAGTTTAAAGACACAATTACTGAAATTGGAAAAAGAAGAACAAATGAGGCCCAAAGTCACCAGAAGGAGGGACCTAATAAAGATCAGAGAAGAAATAAATAAAATTGAGAAGAATAAAACAATAGAAAACAATCAACGAAACCAAGAGCTGGTTCTGTGAAAAAATAAAATAGATAAACCCCTAGCCAGACTTATTAAGACAAAAAGAGATTCTACACACATAAACAGAATCAGAAATGAGAAAGGAAAAATCACGACGGACCCCGCAGAAATACAAAGAATTATAAGAGAATACTATGAAAATTCTATACGCTAACAAGCTGGAAAACCTAGAAGAAATGTACTTCTTAGAAAAATACAACCTTCCAAGACTGATCAAGCAAGAAACAGAAAACCTAAACAGACCAGTCACGAGCAACGAAATTGAATCAGTAATCAAAAAACTACCTAAGAACAAAACCCCCGGACCAGATGGATTCACCTCTGAATTCTACCAAACATATAGAGAAGAAATAATACCCATTCTTCTTAAAGTTTTCCAAAAAATAGAAGAGGAGGGAATACTTCCAAACTCATTCTATGAAGCCAGCATCACTTGAATACCAAAACCAGGCAAAGACCTCACCAAAAAAGAAAATTATAGACCAATATCCCTGATGAACATACATGCAAAAATAGTCAACAAAATATTAGCAAACCAAATTAAAAAATACATCAAGGAGATCATACACCATGATCAAATGGGATTCATCTCAGGGATGCAATGATGGTACAACATTCGAACATCCATCAACATCATCCACCACATCAACATAAAGAAGAACAAAAACCACATGATCATCTCCATAGATGCTGAAAAAGCATTTGACAAAATTCAACATCCATTCATGATAAAAACTCTCAACAAAATGGGTATAGAGGGCAAGTACCTCAATATAATAAAGGCCATATATGACAGACCCACAGCCAACATCATACTTAACAACGAGAAGCTGAAAGCTTTTCATCTAAGATCGCGAACAAGACAGGGGTGCCCACTCTCCCCACTGTTATTCAACATAGTACTGGAGGTCCTAGCCACGGCAATCAGACAAAACAAAGAAATACAAGGCATCCAGATTGGTAAAGAAGAAGTCAAATTGTCACTATTTGCAGATGACATGATATGGTACATAAAAAACCCTAAAGACTGCACTCCAAAACTACTAGAACTAATATCTGAATTCAGCAAAGTTGCAGGATACAAAATTAACACACAGAAATCTGTTGCATTCCTATACACTAAAGATGAACTAGCAGCAAGAGAAATCAGGAAAACAATTCCACTCACAATTCCATCAAAAAGAATAAACTACCTAGGAATAAACCTAACGAAGGAAGTGAAAGAATAAAATACCTAGGAATAAACCTAACGAAGGAAGTGAAAGTGGTGTTAGCAAAACTGGACAGCTACATGTAAGAGAATGAAACTGGACTACTGTCTAACCCCATACACAAAAGTAAACTCAAAATGGACCAAAGACCTGAATGTAAGTCATGAAACCATAAAACTCTTAGAAAAAAACATAGGCAAAAATCTCTTGGAGATAAACATGAGTGACTTCTTCATGAACATATCTCCCCGGGCAAGGGAAACAAGAGCAAAAATGAACAAGTGGGACTATATCAAGCTGAAAAGCTTCTGTACAGCAAAGGACACCATCAGTAGAACAAAAAGAGATCCTACAGTATGGGACAATATATTCGTAAACGACATATCCAATAAGGGGTTGACATTCAAAATATATAAAGAACTCACACACCTCAACAAACACAAAGCAAATAATCCAATTAAGAAATGGGCAGAGGACATGAATAGACACTTCCCTAAAGAAGAAATTCAGGTGGCCAACAGGCACATGAAAAGATGCTCCACATCGCTAATCATCAGAGAAATGCAGATTAAAACCACAATGAGATATCACCTCACACCAGTGAGGATGGCCAACATCCAAAACACAAACAACAACAAATGTTGCCGAGGATGTGGAGAAAAGGGAACCCTCCTACACTGCTGGTGGGAATGCAAATTAGTTCAACCATTGTGGAAAGCAGTATGGAGGTTCCTCAAAATCTCAAAATAGAAATACCATTTGACCCAGGAATTCCACTCCTAGGAATTTACCCTAAGAATGCAGCAGCCCAATTTGAAAAAGGCATATGCACCCCTATGTTTATCGCAGCACTATTTACAATAGCCAAGAAATGGAAGCAACCTAAGTGTCCATCAGTAGATGAATGGATAAAGAAGAGTGGTACATATACACAATGGAATATTATCAGCCATAAGAAGAAAACAAATCCTACCATTTGTAACAACATGGATGGAGCTAGAGGGTATTATGCTCAGTGAAATAAGCCAAGCCGAAAAAGACAAGTATCAAATGATTTCACTCATATGTGGAGTATAAGAACAAAGAAAAAAACTGAAGGAACAAAACAGCAGCAGACTCACAGAACCCAAGAACGGACTAATAGTTACCAAAGGGAAAGGGACTGGGGAGGATGGGTGGGAAGGGAGGGACAAGGGGGAAAAAGGGGCATTACGATTAGCAGATGTAATGTTGGGGGGGCACGGGGAGGGCTGTACAACTCAGAGAAGACAAGTAGTGATTCTATAGCATCTCACTACGCTGATGGACAGTGACTGTAATGGGGTTGGTAGGGGGACCTGATGAAGGGGTAGTTTAATAACCATAATATTGCACATGTAATTGTAGATTAATGATAACAAAATAAATTTAAAAAAATTCCAAGCAAAAAAAAAAAAAAGCAAGCAGGAGCCCAGTTTCAAAAATATAGATGCACCCCTAAGTTTATCGCAGCACTATTTACAATAGCCAAGAAATGGAAGCAACCAAAGTGTCCATCAGTAGATGAATGGATAAAGAAGATGTGGTACATATACACAATGGAATATTATTCAGCCATAAGAAGAAAACAAATCCTACCATTTGCAACAACATGGATGGAGCTCGAGGGTATTATGCTCAGTGAAAAACAAGCCGGAAAAAGACAAGTATCAAATGATTTCACTCATATGTGGAGCATAATAGCAAAAAAAAAAAAAAAAAAAAAACTGAAAGAAAAAAAGAGCAGCAGACTCACAGAACCCAAGAATGGACTAACAGTTACCAAAGGGAAAGGAAGTGGGGAAGATGGGTGGGAAGGTAGGGACACGGGGGAAAAAGGGGCATTACAATTAGCAGACGTAATGTTGGGGGCGCACAGGGAGGGCAGTACAACTCAGAGAAAACAAGTAGTGATTCTATAGCATCTCACTACGCTGATGGCAGTGACTGTAATGGGGTATGTGGGGCGGGACCTGATGAAGTGGGAGTTTAGTAACCATAATGTTGCACATGTAACTGTAGATTAATGATACCAAAATAAAATAAAATAAATAAGATCAATATCAGACATTGTTGAGGTTAAGAAATTTATAAAGTCACACTAATGAACCTATAAAATACTGCCCAGTCCATCTGTGAAAAGATGATTCCATGTCCTTGAAATGTTTATTTTAGAATACGGTGAATGACATAGAAAGATTTTTAGTAGTAAGTTGGCAGAAAAGCTGATAACTAAATAATATGTGTAGTATGAGCCCATTTTTCTGAGATTATATATGCAAAGCAATATAGCGTTAGTAGTATATATACCAAAATGGAAACTATGTTGAACATATATATTAACTTAAAGTCATTAATAATAAGCATATAATTAATTTACAGAAAGGAATTTACTATTAGGGAATATTAAAAAAACCAAAGATAAACAAAAACAGCTACCATCTGTTGAGGGCTATATGCCAGTACTGTTATGTTTCATATATATTCTGTCATCTGAACTTGAAATGGCCCTAGACACCATTAACCTTATTTTAGAAAACTGAGGCATAAAGAAATTAAAAATCATGCCCACGTTTGCACAGCTAGCAAATGGTAGATGTAGCTTGAACTTGGGAAGTCTGACCCCTGAGTCTGCTCACCTAACCACAATCCTGGACTTACTCTTACTCCCCTTTGCCAAAGTCGAGTGTAGAAAGATGGTATGAACATTGTCTTGCACTCTCTCTAGCTTCACTTTCCACCCTTCTCTACCCTGCCTTGTGAACAGGAGTCTTACTGAATTGACTGCATTCGCAGGTTCCTACATCCTCCCTCTACTGGTTGGGTTTTGTTAAGGTGGAGCATCTGCAGAAGAGTGAAGGGAAGAAGGTAGTGATGATAGAGTGTTTATTTTCTGGTTCTCTCCCTGCTGGGAAACCTTGGGCAGGCTGAGTGAGGTTTCCATGAGTCTCCTCCCTTCCATTTTCCACCAATCATTTCAATTTGAGCTTAGGGATGGTTAGCGGCCAGCAGCTACCTTCCCAGGTTACTGTGCTAACTTGTGGTTCTCCTACCCAACAACTGTTAAATAGCTCCTTTTTAAATCAGCTCTCTTTCAGTCATCCCACTTTAAGTGTCCTTGTTACAGTCCTGACTGATATCATTGTGATCCCTTTTTCACAGAGTTGACATTGAGCCTTCCAGGAGCACACCACATGAACAGGAGAGTTGAAAACAACATAAAAATAGATCACCTGTAGGAGTAAGGTTGATGATTATTAACTAAGATATTTAAAATTTCATGTGCATAGCCATCCATATCTCATTCTCGATTCCTTCTCTCTCCTCTCCTAGACAAACAAGATAAGCTGCAGAGATATCTATAAATCATGTTGTGTGGTAATCTGGATGCCCTCTGAAGTTTTGCGGTCTTGTTGACATAAGGAATTCTATCAAAGTAATTCTCATTGCAGTTCTTACAGCAATTTACAGAGCTTATGATATACATGACATTGAGTCATAGAGCATGTTATAGATAACTCTTGATCTGGAACAGATTTATGAGGTCATTTGGTAGAATCTCTCTTGTCAGAAGCTGAAAAATAGGAAAAAAAGGAACTGAAACAGACACAAAGGTCCACCTACATCTTACATATTTATTTTCTACTCAAGATAACAAAAAATAATAATAATATAACTCCTTCCCTGGTTTGTCTGTCCTCTTCCATTGACTGTTGAACTATTTCACAAGCCTGATCAGAGACTTGAGGTGTCAGTTCTGAGATCTGAGAGCTGAAACTAAGGCGAAGCCAACAGGAAAGGTTTGTCTACGGCCAAACACCCTGGATGCTACCCAGTCACTGTTCCACTCCTTTGAAGCATCTGCCTCCTTCTTTTGTACCCAACGTCATTGATAGAGATGACATACAAAGGTTTTTTTTTTCCCCATTTGTAGCAGGGAGAGATGGCCTCCCCTACTCTGTAGCACAGGTATTACAAAGCAGCAAGGGTACAAAAATTATCATGGCATAATGCAAGACCAGAGACAATTCTTTGTTCTGTTCTATCATCTTGTTAATATTTATACCTCACAGAATGGATCCCTTCACAGATGATGGAAGCATTGTAACATTCTAAATGGCAGAGGAAATACCTGACTGGCTCCTATTGGATTGTCCAGGTATACTTAACATAATAACTCTAGCTGCACCTCAGAGAGGGGAGGGGGTGGGGGAGGAGGATCCCTTGGGATTCATAGCCTGTAGAAAGTGAGGGTCCCTGGCCTTAGGCGTTCTTCACACTCGTTAAGAGTATCTTGAGGAAGTAAGCTACTCTAGCATCTCAATCAACTTGATGCTATCAATCTAATGTTAATACTGAAATGTCATTCAACAACTGATAAATACCAGTTTCTGTTGCAGAAATTAGCCAATGCTAAATCCTTTCCTTCTATTATAGAGTCCTGCCAATTTTGTCTCCATTCTCTCTAAATTGAGTCTTTTCTTTGTAGTATATCCTGCAGGATCTCCTCTCTGTCAGTCAAGACTGTTATCTCTTATCCTATTCCAACAAGTTTTTTTTTACTCCATGTTTCCTTCCAGTCTTTTTTCATAGGTTTCAAAGATACAGGTGCAATCATCATGCTTTTGGGAAATGCTGAGACTCTGCTGATAAGGGACTCACTGATTTGTCGAGTAAGATGGGAAGCCCATAGAATGGAACATGAAGACTTGACGTTTTAAGGTGAGTTCATCCAAGTAAAATAAGATAGAATTGAAAGATGCAGAAAGTAAGTAGATATTTGGGCTATGGGGCAGAAGTGGCAATGTAATGAGATCAATAGAAAATATCTAGATCAAAGCATGGAGAAGAAAAAAATGAAAGATACAGGGGGAAAAATAGGAGAATTATGAACTTAGAAACAAGGTCAATCACTGTTTAACTGGAGACCAAGAAGTAGAAGAGATAAGATGAGGGTAGAAGTAATATTCAAAAAAATAATGGTGATTTCAAAACAAAAAAACAAATTCAAACCACAGATTCGAGAAGCTGTACAAGCCACAGCAGGATAAATACAGAGAAGATTAGCTATTAGGTTTACCATCAGAGTAGTCTTTCTCCCCTGCTCGATATATCTGATACATGCTTTCCTTATTGGACTACACTTCCACTTTTCTTGCTCTATCATTAACAATCTTATAATTTTATCTAAGGGCCAAATATATGAAACCTGCTGCTATAAAGATTAGAAACTGCATAATTCAGCTAATTTTATCCAGGTTCTTACCTTCCCCTTACTGACATTCCAGTTTCACTGCATACACGGCAAAACTGGCCAGAATTTGTATTGAAAATACAAGTATATGGACAGCTACATGCAAGAGAATAAAACTGGTTATTGTCTAATCCCATACACAAAAGTAAACTTGAAATGGATCAAAGACCTCAATGTAAGTCATAAAACCATAAAACTCTTAGAAGAAAACACAGGCAAAAATCTCTTGAATATAAACGAGCAACTTTTTCCTGAACACATCTCCTCAGGCAAGGGAAACAAAAATAAAAAATGAACAAATGGGACTACATCATGCTAAAAAGCTTCTGTACAGCAAAGGACACCAACAGCAGAACAAAAAGGCATCCTACAGTATGGGAGAATATATTTGTAAATGACATATCTGACAAGGGGTTAACATCCAAAATATATAAAAAACTCATATGCGTCAACACCCAAAAAGCAAATAACCCTATTAAAAAATGGGCGGAGGATATGAACAGACACTTCTCCAAAGGAAAAATTCAGATGGCCAACAGGCACATGAAAAGATGCTCCACATCACTAATTATCAGGGAACTGTGCAAATTAAAACCACAATGAGATATCACGTCATACCAGTTAGGATGGCCAACATGGAAAAGACTAGGAACAACAAATGCTGGTGAGGATGAAGAGAAAGGGGACCCCTCCTACACTGCTGGTGGGAATGTAAACTAGTTCAACCATTGTGGAAAGCAGTATGGATGTTCCTCAAAAAATAGAAATACCATTTGACCCAGGAATGCCACTCCTAGGAATTTACCCAAAGAAAATAACTTCTCAGATTCAAAAAGACATATGCACCCCTATGTTTATCGCAGCACTATTTACAATAGCCAAGATATGGAAGCAACCTAAGTGTCCATCAGTAGATGAATGGATAAAGAAGAGGTGGTACATATGCACAATGGAATACTATTCAGCCACAAGAAAGAAACAAATACTACCATTTGCAACAGCATGGATGGAGCTAGAGGGTATTATGCTCAGCGAAGTAAGTCAGGCAGACTAAATGATTTCCCTTATTATTTGTGGAGTATAACAATGAAGGAAAACTGAAGGAACAAAATAGCAGCCGACTTACAGACTCCAAGAAGGGACTAGTGGTTACCAAAGGGGAAGGATGGAGAAGGTTGGGTGAGGAAGGAGGAAGAAGGGTGTTGTGGGGTATCATGATTAGTGCACATGGTGTGTGTGGGGTCACAGGAAAGAGAGTGAAGCACAGAGAAGACAAGTAGTGCCTCTATAGCATCTTACTCCACTGATGGACAGTGACTGCAATGGGGTATGGGGGGGGCTTGATAATAAGGGTGAATGTAGTAACCAAATTGTTTTTCTTGTGAAACTTTCATAAGGGTGTATATCAATGATACCTTAAAAAAAAAAACCTCCCCTGCCTAACATGAAGGTGGAGAAAAAAAAAATACAAGTATAACAATTTCAGGGAAATCAGTCAATTGACATAGTACTGTTGGTTGTCTACCGTATGTTCTGTGGAATACTGAAGTTATATGCCATGATATGTAAGAGTGCGCAATACAGCATCATTTATTTGGCCACCTAATTATGAGTCCTATATTTTGGCCATAACACTTACTAAGCAGTTGGCCACATGAGTGGAAGTTTGCTTCTTGAACTGGCAAATTTGCATTGATAAGCCTTTTTAAATTATAACAGCTTGCTAGATTTACCTAGACCCATAGGCAAAGTCTTCTGAGTTTTCAGCATTTCATAATGTTAATACTAGCCCTTGCACATAATGAGTGCTCCATAGATGTTAATTGACTTAAGGAACACTTTTAAAAAATATTAAAAGAAAAATAAAATAATTCACGTTCAAGTCCTCAAGAATGCAAGTGTTGTTTCTTGCTTCATGCAGTATAAAGGTTACTTAGACCTTACTAAAAAAATACTTTTTGACAAAGGATTTGTTTACTGATTTTATATGCTGTTTGCACTTCTTTAAACGAAATCTATGCTTATCAAAACAACTTTTGGTTAATCATAACTTTCTGTGTATATTTGTTTATTTCCTTTGTATGGTATGTTTGGCAGGGTAAGAGGACAGAAATAGTTCCCACCATGGTGAATAGAATCACAGAGATCAAGTTGTTCTCCTGAACACAAAACCAACCAAAGACCCAAGAATATTAAAGTTACTATTTCTAGTTATTTGGTAGCAGCCATCAAAAAATGTTTTGTACCATTTCTCACAAAATGGAACACTTTCTAAGTAAAGTCCAGTTCCAATAACACAGTGTCCTATTGCTCTTACGGTCCTTCTAAATGTGGGGGGATTATCTTGGCACACTTCAAATGGAAACAGTGGTTCCTTGATATAAAAAGCTAGCAAGTTTTTGTCATAGTTTGAGAATTTATAAAAAAAAAAGTGGCTAGACTCATGGTAAGTGATGGATGGGTGGGAGAAATGGAGGAAAGCAGAATAGGAAACTGAAGTCTCAGACAGAAACACATTTCTAAACCAATGTCTCAGAACAAGTGGGAGGAAGGTGACCATGCCATGAATTTAAGGGAGAAATGCCACACTGGGCTCGGTTTCAGTACCCACACTATTGCTAAAAGACAGAATTCAGGTTGTGAGCTTCAAATTCAAGACCAGCGTCTACTCACCATCAGTGGCCTTTCCCACCTTTGCTTCCAGTAGAAAATAAGCTGAATGAACTTCCCTTTTATGACATGAGTTGGTTCCCTGACTATCTAACAGGGAAATGTTCTTCTAGGCTTGTCTGAATAATAAAATTCTGGATGAGAATGGAGCATATTATTTGCCCCTTTCTTAAACTGTGTGAAAGAAGATTCCTGAAATGGTGGATCTTCAAGCTGTAAGTTCACTGTTATTTTAAGGCAGAAAATTGGAATAAGGTCACCATCTGTGGGATGAGACTAAACTTGTTGCCATCCAGGATTTGGGGGCCAGGCTAGACCACCATATAGTCATAAATTACAGCTGTACCAAATGGTCTTCCTTTTCACTTAGCACACTTCACTGAGGAAGTCTTAGAGGTGGTGGAGGACAATTAGAAGGAAGAAAAGGGCCATAAAAGCCAAATTGCTTCTGATACCCTGGTATTTCTCCAGCATGGGAAGAACAGTTGTAGGAAGAAAAGGGGGAAGAAATCCATGAAGGCTTGATGGAAACTTTTGCTGCCTTTCCCCGTCACAGGGCCTCCTCCACCGACAGTGTTAGCATACTTTACAGTGACTTCAGGAACAGCAAAGGCTCTTCCTGGGCTTGTCAGTTTACTGTTCCCTACCCAAAAGTGGTGGTCAGTTGAGAAGAGACACAAGACAACAGCTACTAGAGCTGATGACATGTGAGCAAAGAGTTTGGAATTTTGGTGGAATTTGCCAGAATAAATGGAAAACATTTTTAATACATGAATGGATCTCTGAATTAGAATCTTGTAAAGACTGCTTCTCAAACATTTCCTTACGTGAATCACCTGAGGACCTTGTTAGTATGCATGTTATGATGCGGTCAGCCTATGCTGACGCCTGAGATTCTACATTTCTTTTTTTCTTTTTTTTTAATTTATTTTTATTTTGGTATCATTAATATAAAATCACATGGGCAACATTGTGATTACTAGATTCCCCCCATTATCAAGTCCCCACCACATACCCTATGACAGTCACTGTCCATCAGCATAGTAAAATGCTATAGAGTCACTACTTGTCTTCTCTGTGCTATACTGCCTTCCCTGTGCTCCCCCCTACATTATGTGTGCTAATTGTAATGCCCCGTATTCCCCTTATCCCTCCCTTCCCATCCATACTCCCCAGTCCCTTTCCCTTTGGTAACTGCTAGTCTGTTCTTGGGTTCTGTGAGTCTGCTGCTGTTTTGTTCCTTCAGTTTTTGCTTTGCCCTTATGCTCCACAGATGAGTGAAATCATTTGGTACTTGTCTTTCTCTGCCTGGCTTATTTCACTGAGCATAATACCCTCTAGCTCCATCCATGTTGTTGCAAATGGTAGGATTTGTTTTCTTTTTATGGCTGAATAATATTCCATTGTGTATATGTACCACCTCTTCTTTATCCATTCATCTACTGATGGACACTTAGGTTGCTTCTGTATCTTGGCTATTGTAAATAGTGCCACAATAAACATAGGGGTGCATATGTCTTTTTGAACCTGAGAAGTTATTTTCTTTGGGTAAATTCCTAGGAGTGGCATTCCTGGGTCAAATGGTATTTCCATTTTTTGAGGAACATCCATACTGCTCTCCACAATGGGTGAACTAGCTTACATTCCCACCAGTAGTGTAGGAGGGTTCCCCTTTCTCTGCATCCTCGCCAGCATTTGTTGTTCCTAGTCTTTTCTATGTTGACCATCCTAATCGGTGTGAGGTGATATTTCATTGTGGTTTTAATTTGCATTTCTCTGATGATTAGCGATGTGAAACATCTCTTCAGGTGGCTGTTGGCCATCTGAATTTCTTCCTTGGAGACATGTCTGTTCATATCCTCTGCCCATTTTTAATAGGGTTATTTGCTTTTTGGGTGTTGAGGCATGTGAGTTCTTTATATATTTTGGATGTTAACCCCTTGTTGGATATGTCATTTACAAATATATTCTCCCATACTGCAGATGCCTTTGTTCTGCTGATGGTGTCCTTTACTGTACAGAAGCTTTTTAGCATGATGTAGTCCCATTTGTTCATTAAAAAAATTTTTTTTCTTTATTTTATTTTATTTTATAATTTTTTATTAAGGTATTATTGATATACACTCTTTTGAAGGTTTCACATGAAAAAGCAATGTGGTTACTACATTTGCCCCTATTATCAGGGCCCCACCCATATCCCAATGCAGTCACTGTTCTTCAGTGTAGTAAGATATCACAGATTCACTATTTGCCTTCTCTGTGCTACACTGTTTCCCCCGTGATCCCCCCACACCATGTGTACTAAACATAATACTCCTCAATCCCCTTCTCCCACTGTCACCACCTGCCCTCCTACACCCCTCCCCTTTGATAACCACTAGTTCCATCTTGGAGTCTCTGAGTCTGCTGCTATTTTGTTCCTTCAGTTTTTCTTTGTTGCTATACTCCACAATCATTTGGCACTTGCCTTTCTCTGCCTGGCTTATTTCACTGAGCATAATATCCTCTAGCTCCATCTATGTTGTTGCAAATGGTCGTATTTGTTTCTTTCTTATGGCTGAATAGTATTCCATTGGGTATATGTATCACCTCTTCTTTATGCATTCATCTACTGATGGACACTTAGGTTGCTTCCATATCTTGGCTATTGTAAATAGTGCTGCAATAAACATAGGGGTGCATATACGTCTTTTTGATCTGAGAAGTTGTATTCTTTGGGTAAATTCTAAGGAGTGGGATTCCTAGGTCAAATGGTATTTCTATTTTTAGCTTTTTGAGGAACCTCCATATTGCTCTCCACAATGGTTTAACTAGCTTACATTCCCACCAGCAGTGTAGGAGGGCTCCCCTTTCTCTGCATCCTCACCAGCATTTGTTGTTCTTAGTCTTTTGGATGGTGGCCATGCTAACTGGTGTGAGGTGATATCTCATAGTGGTTTTAATTTGCATTTCCCTTATGATTAGTGATATGGAGCATCTTTTCATGTGTCTGTTGCCCATCTGAATTTCTTCTTAGGAGAATTGTCTCTTCATTTTCTCTGCCCATTTTTTAATCGGGTTATTTGCTTTTTGGGTGTGGAGGTGCGTGAGTTCTTTGTATTTTTTGGATGTTAACCCCTTGTCTGATATGTCATTTACAAATATATTCTCCCATACAGTAGGATGCCTTTTTGTTCTGTTAATGGTGTCCTTTGCCATACAGGAGCTTTTTAGTTTGATGTATTCCCATGTGTTCATTTTTGCTTTTGTTTCCCTTGCTCGAGGAGATACGTTCAGGAAGAAGTTGCTCATGCTTATATTCAGGAGATTTTGCCTATGTTGTCTTCTAAGAGTTTTATGATTTCATGACTTACATTCATGTCTTTGATCCATTTTGAGTTTACTTTTGTGTATGGGGTTAAACAATAATCCAGTTTCATTCTCTTGCATGTTGCTGTCCAGTTTTGCCAACACCAGCTGTTGAAGAGTCTGTCTTTTCCCCATTGTATATCCATGGCTCCTTTATCATATATTAATTGACCATATATACTTGGATTTATATCTGGGCTCTCTAGTCTGTTCCGTTAGTCTGTGGGTCTGTTCTTGTGCCAGTACCAAATTGTCTTGATTACTGTGGCTTTGTAGTAGAGCTTGAAGTCAAGGAGCATAATTCCTCCCACTTTAGTCTTCCTTCTCAGGATTGCTTTGGCTATTCAGGGTCTTTTTTGGTTCCATATGAATTTTAGAACTATTTGCTCTAGTTCACTGAAGAACGCTGTTGGTATTTTGATAGGGATTGCATTGAATCTGTATTCCCTCCTCTTCTACTTCTTGGAAAACTTTAAGGAGGATATCTTTTAGGTCTTCACTAAATGTTTGATAAAATTCAGCAGTGAAACCATCTGGTATAGGAGTTTTGTTCTTAGGCAGTTTTTTGATTACCAATTCAATTTCCCTGCTGCTAATTGGCCTATTCAGATTTCTGTTTCTTCCTGGGTTGGCCTTGGAAGGTTGTATTTTTCTAGAAAGTTGTCCATTTCTTCTAGGTTACCTAGTTTGTTACCATACAAATTTTCATAGTATTCTATGGTAATTCTTTGTATTTCTGTGGTGTCGGTAGTGACTTTTTCTTTCTCATTTCTGATTCTGTTTTTGTGTGTAGACTCTTTTTCTTAATAAGTCTGGCTAGGGGTTTAGTTTGTTTATTTTCTCGAAGAAACAGCTCCTGCTTTCATTGATTCTTTCTATTGTTTTATTCTTCTTGATTTTATTTATTTCTGCTCTAATCTTTATTATGTCCCTCCTTTTACTGACTTTGGGCCTCATTTGTTCTTCTTTTTCTAGTTTTGTTAATTGTGATTTTAGACTGTTCATATGGGATTGTTCTTCTTTCCTGAAGTAGGCCTGTATTGCAATATACTTCCCTCTTATCACAGCCTTTGCTGCATCCCACAGATTTTGCATTGTTTAATTATTGTACTCTTTTGTCTCCATATAGTGCTTGATCTCTGTTTTTATTTGGTCATTGATCCATTGATTGTTTAGGAGCATGTTTTTAAGCCTCCATGTGTTTGTGGGTTTTTTCATTTTCTTTGGGTAATTTATTTCTAGTTTCATACCTTTGTGGTCTGAGAAGTTGGTTGGTACAATTTCAATCTTTTTGAATTTATTGAGGCTCTTTTTGTGGCCTAGTATATGATCTGTTCTTGAAAATGTTCCATGTGCACTTGAGAAGATTGTGTATCCTGCTGCTTTTGACAGGAGTGTTCTGTAGATCTCCATTAGGTCCATCTCCTCTAATATGTTGTTCAGTGCCTCTGTCTCCTTACTTATTTTCTGTCTGGTTGATCTGTCCTTTGGGGTGAGTGGTATGTTGAAGTCTCCTAAAATGAATGCATTGCATTCTATTTCCCCCTTTAATTCTGTTTGTATTTGTTTCACATATGTAGGTTATCCTGTGTCGGGTGTGTAGATATTTATAATAGTTATATCCTATTGTTGGTCTGACCCCTTTATCATTATGTAATACCCTTCTTTGTCTCTTGTGACTTTCTTTGTTTTGAAGTCCATTTTGTGTGATACAAGTACTGCATCTCCTGCTTTTTTCTCCCTATTAGTTGCATGAAATATCTTTTTCCATCCCTTTACTTTCAGTCTGTGTATGTCTTTCGGTTTGAAGTGAGTCTCTTGTAGGCAACATATAGAAAGGTCTTATTTTTTTTAT
Source organism: Smutsia gigantea (assembly GCA_032199065.1). Taxonomy (NCBI): domain Eukaryota; kingdom Metazoa; phylum Chordata; class Mammalia; order Pholidota; family Manidae; genus Smutsia; species Smutsia gigantea. The sequence goes on along the minus strand of JAVSCE010007444.1, from coordinate 236,101 downwards.
CCATTCAGTGACTCTATGTCTTTTGATGGGTGCATTCAGATCATTTACATTTAGCGTGATTATCAATAGGTATGCACTTATTGCCATGGCAGGCTTTAACTTCGTGGTTACCACAGGTTCAAGGGTAATTCCCTTACTATCCAACAGTCTCATTTAACTCACTTAGTAGTTAAATTAGCTATTATAAACACAACCTAAAGGTTCTTTTTTTTTCCTCCTTTTTCTTCCTCCTCCATTCTTTATATATTAAGTATCCTATTCTGTACTCTGTCTATTCCTTGATTTACTTTGGGGGTAGTTGATTTGATTTTGCATCTTCTTAGTAATTAATTGTTCTACTTTCTTTGCTGTAATTTTATTTCCCCTGGTGACAGCTATTTAGCCTTAGGAATACTTCCATCTATAGAAGTCCCTCCAAAATGCACTGTAGAGATGGTTTGTAGATTGTAAATGCTCTCAGCTTTTGTTTATCTGAAAATTGTTTAATTCCTCCTTCAAATTTTTTAATAAGTTTATTTTGATATCATTAATCTACAATTAAATGAGTAATATTATGGTGATTACACTACCCCCTTCATCAGGTCCCCCCCCAACCCCATTACAGTCACTGTCCATCAGCGTAGTGAGATGCCATAGAGTCACTACTTGTCCTCTCTGGGTTGTACAGCCCTCCCCGTGCCCCCCCAACATTACATCTGCTGATCGTAATGTCCCTTCTTCCCCCTTGCCCCTCCCTTCCCACCCATCCTCCCCAGTCCCTTTCCCTTTGGTAACTATTAGTCCGTTCTTGGGTTCTGTGAGTCTGCTGCTGTTTTGTTCCTTCAGTTTTTTTTCCCCTTAGTTCTTATACTCCACATATGAGTGAAATCATTTGGTACTTGTCTTTTTCAGCTTGGCTTATTTCACTGAGCATAATACCCTCTAGCTCCATCCATGTTGTTGCAAATGGTAGGATTTGTTTTCTTCTTGTGGCTGAATAATATTCCATTGTGTATATGTACCACATCTTCTTTATCCATTCATCTACTGATGGGCACTTAGGTTGCTTCCATTTCTTGGCTATTGTAAATAGTACTGCGATAAACATAGGGGTGCATCTGTCTTTTTCAAACTGGGCTGCTGCATTCTTAGGGTAAATTCCTAGGAGTGGAATTCCTGGGTCAAATAGTATTTCTATTTTGAGTTTTTTGAGGAACCTCCATACTGCTTTCCACAATGGTTGAACTAATTTGCAGTCCCACCAGCAGTGTAGGAGGGTTCCCCTTTCTCAACATCCTCGCCAACATTTGTTGTTGTTTGTGTTTTGGATGTTGGCCATCCTCACTGGTGTGAGGTGGTATCTCATTGTGGTTTTTCCTCCTTCAAATTTAAATGATAATCTTGCTGGGTAGCGTATTCTTGGTTCAAGGCCCTTCTGCTTCATTGCATTCAATATATCATGCCACTCCCTTCTGGCCTGTAAGGTTTCTGTTGAGAAGACTGATGATAGCCTGATTGGTTTTCCTTTGTATGTGAACTTTTTTCTCTCTCTAGGTGCATTTAAAATTTGTTCTTATCCTTGATCTTTATCATTTTAATTATTATATGTCTTGGTGTTGTCTTCCTTGAGTCCCTTGTGTTGGGAGATCTGTGCACCCCCATTGCCTGAGAGACTATCTCCTTCCCCAGACTGGGGAAGTTTTCAGCAATTACCTCCTCAAAGACACTTTCTATCCCTTTTCATCTCTCTTCTTCTTCCAGTACCCCTATAATGTGAATATTGTTCCATTTGGATTGGTCACACAATTCTCTCAATATTCTTTCATTCTTAGATATTCTTTTTTCTCTCTGTGCTTCATCTTTTTCGTATTCCTCTTCTCTAATTTCTTTTCCATTTACCCTCTCTTCTACTAGATCTAACCTGCTTTTAAATCCCTCCATTGTATGTTTCATTTCAGATATGGAATTTCTTCTTATTGATTGAATCTCCATCCTAAATTCATCCCTGAGTTCTTGAATATTTTTCTGTATCTCTATGAGCATGTTTATGATTTTTATTTTGAATTCTCTTTCAGGAAGATTTGTTAGTTCATTTTCATTTGGCCCTTTTTCTGGTGTGTCTGCTTTTTTGTTTGAACCCGGTTCTTTTGACGTTTCATATTTGTATGTGACGCTCTCTAGTGCCCTGAAGCTCAAATCTCTGGAGCTGCTCAGCCCCTGAAGTGACGTCAGGGGTTGCAGGGGAGTGGCGCCGTTGCCTGTCGGGAGGAAAGAGCTGTTTCCTGCTTCCCGGCTACACTGCCTGTCTCCACTGTCAGAACCAGTGGGCTGAGCACACAGGTGTTAGCCTCTGTGCTTTGTGTCTTTAGCTGCCATAGGTGAGGCCAGGGCAGGGACTGCCAGTTTGCGAGCTGGTCCCCCAGGCCAGGAAGAAGGCACAGCAGGCTGAGTGTCACAGTGTGGGGCCTCGGAACTGAGTAGCCATCCAGGGGGATGGAGTGCCTGAAGCTCCTGAAAGTCCCCAACCTGCTGGGTAGAGTGCACCCAGACAATCTTTCCACATATCCCTTCTCCTGCACAGCAAGCTCCATGCAAACCCTGCCCCTTCAGCAGCGCTCTGCCTGCTAGGAAGCCTCTCAGACCACCTACCTTTCCTTTTTCCCAGAGCAGCCACATGTGGATCCCTGTCCTCCACAAATGGCTGGAATCTCAGTCTCTCCATGTATTCCACCTGTCTTAGCTTTCCAACCCACTAATCTCCAGAGCACCATGCAATGTTGGTTTGTGCTCCCAAAGCAGATCTCCAGGGCTAGGTGTTCAGCATTCCTAGTCTTCCACCCCCTCCCTGCTCCATTTCTCTTCTTCCCACCGGGATGCGGGGTTGGGGAAGGGCTCTGGTCCCACCGGATCAAGACTTTGGTACATTACCCTATTTCGTGAGGTCTGCTCTGTTCTCCAGGTTTATGTAGGTGCAGCCTTCTTTCCTGTTGCTCTTTCAGGATTAGTTGTATTAACTATATTTTCTTATTATATGTGGTTTTGGGAGGAGTTCTCTGTCTTACCTCTCACGCCACCGTCTTGAATCCTTCAGTCAGATTCTGTATTTCTTACACACTCTCGTGGGATGTCAGTGTGCTGGTCCATGGACCACTCTACGTAGCAGTGTTGTAAATGTTGGGACAGTCTGATAACACCACCAAAATGGAGATATGAAAAAATCAGTGTGGACTTGGAAAAGCTGTCATTCAGATATGAGAAAAGATACTGAGATTCCACAACTCTCTTGCGCATCCTGGAGTCATAGAGGAGCCTTAGTCTGTGGTCAGATAGAGACCAGGAAAGAGAGACCCCAGTGAATGCCAAATAGAGAATGGAGGTCAAAGAGCGCTGCTTGTGAAAATAGTCCAGTGCTGACAGAGGCCCCTGAGGAATGGACTACCAGAGACCTGGTCACATTTAATTAAGGCCTCATTGCCTGCATGATGGTTGCAGCTGCCAGAGGTGTATACTTAATTTTTGTTTTGGAAAGCTCCATCCAATGGTGTGTGCTAAACAAGAGCTAGCAATTTTATGCTTGCCCATAGAGGATACCATGTAACTCTTCAGTACCAGTTGCATAAAAACAAAAACAAAAACAGAACTCCCTTTCCTATTGCCTCACCTGAGAAGCCAGCAGCAGGAATGGGGGGTAGGTGGGTAGGGAAAAGCAAGAGGAAAGGGGAGGAACAGATCATATCCCCTTCCAGAGACCGAACTCCATTTCAAGGCAGGTCTGCGACAGAGCAAGGGAGAAACTTTGAATTGTGAATCAAGATGGGAATTGAACTGGTTAGGGCAAGGAATCCTCCCAAAAGATTTTTTAAGGGATAGAGGTGATTTCCAAAGCAGCAAACCGGAGCACAGTAAGGGGAAAGAATGTTTTTTCCTGATGTATCCCGACAAGCTCAGCCTGTTTGATATAAGCTAGTGTCAGATACACAGGTTTGAACTAGAAGAATAAGGATAGATGGGAAAAGGTGAAGGATGGGAGTAAAGGCCTTCTCTCCTCTGCACTGCTTGGTGGCTAGACTTGAATGCAACCCAGGGTTCTCCCACAACTCTAAGAGATGAATTCTTGTTGTCAGGAGCCAGCTTTCTCCCTCCTCTCTAAGAAGCCATAATGACCTAAGGGCTTTAATTTTCACCCTTTCTGACTGCTGAAGTTCTGACTCAGGAAGGGGAAGGGTGGAAGGGAAGGAGAGATTCTAAAAAGTTGCCTATACAGATGAGGAACAAGCCTACAGATATTAAGGAACAGACTATCTTTTTATTTTTATTTATTTTGGTATCATTAATATACAATCACATGAGCAACATTGTGTTTACCAGATTCCCCCCATTATCAAGTCCCCACCTACCCCATTACAGTCATTGTCCATCAGCATAGTAAGATGCTGTAGAGTCACTACTTGTCTTCTCTGTGCTATACTGCCTTCCCCGTGCCCCCCGCATGTTATATGTGCTCATCATAATGCCCCTTATTCCCTTTATCCCTCCCTTTCCACTCACCCTCCCCAGTTCCTTTCCCTTTGGTAACTATTAGCCCATTCTTGGGTTCTGTGAGTCTGCTGCTGTTTAGGAACAGACTATCTTTTAAAGCTAATGATTCCATCTATATAGTTGCTTCCTTAACTTTAAGATCTCTGTGAGGCTTTGAGGCCCTTAGTACCAGCATGGGACAGGTCCTCCCTGTATGAGGCTGAAATGTAGAATAAGGTATTTTTGGAGAGCTGCTGCCACTTACTGGCAATGAAGGGGGAGACAACATTCAGTTTTATTGGCAGAAGACTGAGCTCGGCCTCTTTCACCACACCTACCTAGCCTCTTGTCCATAGGCCAAGAGAGCTGGACTTTGCTGTCTGAAGCCCCAATTCCTCAACTCGCTGTCTCCATTATGCTCTGAAGGCAGGAGTCAACGTTCAGTTCTGAATCCCTGACACCTGAGAGAGTGCCTGGCACTCCCGAAAAGTGTGATGAATGGAAATGGGTTACAGTTCTCAGGTAGTAAATAAGAACTGGGTCTTTGGTGTCAGTCTGTTTGAGTTTGAATGCTGTCTTCATGACTTTAGCCTCTATATCCTCATCTACAGGAGAGGAAAATTAAGTGTTGGATGGTTTATTATCGTCAACAAGATAACGAATGTCAGCTATTTAAGATTGTATCTGACACATAGCAAGGTATCAATAAATGGTAGCTATTACTATTTTTAAACAGGGTTATTGAGGTATAACTGAAGAAGATTAAATTGCACATATTTCAAGTGTGCATTTTGACAAGGTTTGATATATGTATATAGCCATGAGACCAACACCACAATCAAGATAATAAACAGACCCATTCCCTCCAAAAGTTTCCTCATGTCCCTTTGTCATCCAGCTCCTACCCCCCACCACACACACACACACAAATTCACTCCCCAAGGAACCACTAATCTTTCTGTAAATGTGGGTTAACTTACTGTCTTGCCAATGGGTTAAGCCCAGGACAGATTCACTATGGATTCAATGTGACCAAAGAAATAGACAGCAAAACGTTCTTTGGGGTGAAAGGGTTTATTACCTGGCTTGTTCTCCTGGCATTAGGTAAAGCACTAGGGTCTCTGCCTCTGCCCAAAGCAGTGGTCCGAGCTCTCTATATAGCACAATAATAGCTTATTGCCTAAAGGTGTGGAAGCAGTAGCCTAACAACAGGCCAGTTACATCATCAGGTGGTTTGAGTTCAGTGAGTATCCTGGCCATAGGAACTCCAACTTCCCCACACTTACATTTTCTAGAAATTTCTATAAGTGAAATTACACAGTACGTACTATTTTTTTGTGTGTGTGTTCTTTCTCTCAACATAACTATTTTAAGGGTTCTACGTGTTGCTGTAACAATAGTTCGTTATTTTTTACTGCTGAGTAATGTTCCATTCCATGGATATACCGTCATTTGTTTTTCCATTTACCTGTTGATGGGCATATGTATCATTTCCAGTTTTTGCCTGTTAAAAATAAAGCTGTTGTGCATGAGAATATAGTCAATGATCTGTAACATCTTTTTATGTCAACAGATAGTAACCTCAGTAGAGGGGTGAGGACTTAATAATATGTGTAACGGTTGAGCCACTGTGTTTTATTTGAAACCTATAGAAGATTGTATATCAAGACACTTCAAAAAAAGTAAATCAGTAAACAAATAAATAAATGAAGCTGCTGTGATCATTTGTGTACAAATGCTTTTTATCTCTTTTGGGTAAAAACTTAGGGGTAGAATAGCTGGGTCATATGGCAACTGTATGTTTAGAGTTTGAAGAACTGTGGATCGTTTTCCAAAGCAGCTGTGCTATTCCCTCTATGCAAGCTTCTATTAGCACTCAGCCCAAAACTTGAGGGGAATGCTTTACAGGTCTCTGGAGCTCTCAATCTCTCTCTCTCTCCCTCTCTCTTGGCCCCTCCCTTTAATCCAGTACTCTGCCCTGCAAACTCTACTGCCTTAGCAGGATTTTGCTGGTTCTCCTCTCCCTGAGCTGCAGCCTGGAAATTCTCTCCAGCTGTTATTCAGGGAATTGCAGGGCCCACTTCATTTCTTTCCTTTTCTCTGGGATTGCTCTCCTGTACTGTCTGTGTCCAATGCCTGATAGAGCTCTCTAACAGGGGTCTCAAAATCACATCTAGATCAAACTCTTGATTTCCTTCCCATGCTATGCTTGCTTGGCACTTTCTCCACTGGAATTCATGGCAACCCCATTTTATTAAACCCATGAGCACCATCCTTGACACTACCTTCCCTCTCATACCTTTAAGCAACCACCAGCAAACTCCGTTGGCTCAAATTTATGAACATGCCTAGTATTGAGTATTTTTCTTCTCCACCACTGCTCTCACCACCCTGATCCAAGCCGTCATTAACTCCCAGAAAATATTCCTGCCTCAGAGGATAAAGGCTATTCTCTCACTCCAGAATGCTCTTTCTCCAGTTTCTACATGGCTCTCAATCACCTTCCTGTTTGGGCTGAGATACCACTCGATCAGAGTCCTTCTCTGATTACCTTATATATAACACAGCGCCCTCCTTCATTAGCTTTTACTCTGTTGTCTTGTTCTTCCTAGCACTACCTCTTTATATTACATAGTTACTTATTCACGTTGTGTCTCTTGCCATTAGAATGTAAGCAGGAGAACAGGGACCACGTCTGGTTGGCTGCTAAATCCCTAGTGTCTTAATAATGTTTTGCATTTTAGTAGTAAAAGTAAAATGTACAGCAAGATCGCTTTGTATCAGGCACACTGCTAAGCGCTTTATATGGAGCATATCATCTCTTCATTTCTAGAGCGCACGCACTCTGTGCCAGGCGCAGAGGGTGCCGGCCCTTGTGGAGCTCCTGGGGCAGAGCAGTTGGCAGCCACCAAGAGATCAGGCAGCAGGCGCGGGCCGGTGGAACTCGGGATCTGCAAGGGGTTGAAAGGGATTCAGGGCCCCGGCATGGCTTGGGTCCACTCATCGCGCATGCTCCGCGGGAACCCGGATGTGGGTCAAGGCGGCGGCCGGGCGAGAGGGTGGTGGTGGGGCCGGTGGCCCACGGAAGCTGCGGCGCAATGCCTGGCTGAGTTTCTGTTGCACTTCCCGGCAGCCAGGGGTTCGGATTGGCGGCGCGAATAGCTTGCGCGGGGTGGTGCGGGTGCCTGCCCTCCTGTCCCTTAGTCTGCTCCTCCGTGTCCCCAATCCCGTGCCCCTGCCCTCGCAGTCGGACACTACGGGTCTGGACAGCGGTCCGGGAGCACAGCTCCAGGTGAGTGCCCTCCCCGGCTGCGCCGCCAGGTGCGCGTGCGGCACGCCTGCCTGCCTGCCTGCCTACCTGCCCGCCCGCCTGTCTTCACCGGCTGCGGGGGAGGGCCCCGCGCCGCTGCGGGTTCTCTGTGTGCTGCCCCGAGCTGCTGCAGACCGGCAGCACCCTCTGCGCTCGGCCTCTCACACTCTTGCCTGGAGTATCTGCGGGGGCCTCTGCTGCGGGCGGTGGCCCGAGGCATCTCCCAGCGACCTAGGAGTCGGGGGCTCTCCAAAGTTGTCCGCCTTTTCCGGGGCGCCCTCCGGTTTGCTGGACTGGCGCGGTCGGCCGCTCAACGAAGCTGCCCAGAGCCCTCGGACGGCTGTGACAGCCAGGGCTCGTGATTCCCAGCTCCTCTCTTGCTCCCCGTCCTCTACTCCAGTTAGTTTCTCCGGGCACCTTGCCTGACCTTTCTAACTTGTTGGCCCACGGAGAGGTCGTGAGCTGACGTTGGCATCGGTCCTGGTGAAGATCCTGGCGATAACCAGTTGGCACCATGCTTCCAGTACTTAACTTGGGTGAACCTCAGTTTCCTGAAAAAGAGAAAAGGATTTAACGGGGCTGCAAGGAGTTGGGAGAGGAGTCATTAACAGAAGGTCGTCAGCTCTGCTTGCGGTGTCTCGCTCTTACCAAGAGATTAAGTAGCAGCTGCAATTAGTGCTGTTGTTAGAAGGCTAAGCCACAGCTGCTTTGGGGCTTCTCTTCAGCCTCGGAAATGATGGGCAGCCCACATCCCACATTTTAAAATCTGTGTTGTGCATCTCATATGCCCAAGGCAGTTACATAGGTTCGAATTTAAACAGACAATGGTTTTGCCCTGGGGCTTGGGTGAAGTAAGGGCAAACACTTGACTGGCTTAAATGGATTGTTATAATATAGGAAGAACTGAGATCAAATTGTTAAGAGATACTAGAAAGCCGCACAGAATGGGACGGGGGGGTGGGGGGGGGGTGGTGGCGGGGGGCGAGGAGGGGACACTTTTCTCCATTTGACCTTCTCATTATCACCCTTATGAGACTCTCTTAACTAGTATGCTGAGAAAGTTGCTTAGTGTTGTTTCGGAAGGAAAAAGTAACTGGGTACCATTTCCAGTTGAGTGGCTTCAGCTACCTTCCTGGAGCTTCCTCTGTGGACAGCCGGTCCGGGTTTGAATGGAAAGCAACTGCTGCCAGATGCTTCATGGCTTTAAATTGTAGTTATAACCTTTCATTTTTCCTTTTCAATTTACTCCTTATTCTCTAGTAATAATGGGCTTTTAAGGGAGGTTGTATTTATGATAAAAGGGACTGTACAGGGAATGTGCAGCCCTTTTCAACCACTATAAAAAAATATAAACGTGAGTAAACAAGTGGGTTTGCTTTGCCCATGCAGACTTAAGATAACATTCCCTCCATCTCGGGGTTCACCACTGCTGGGACACATAAGGGCAGGAGCGGCAGGAATTGTATCAACAGAAAGAAGTCAATTCACTTTTGTAACCTGAGAACCAGTTTAAGACTTGTGGAATACTCAGTTTAAGCACAAGTCTTAAAAAGAAGCTGTATTGTATTACTGATTTACAATAACAATACACATTTTATTTCTTTAAAAATTTTTTTATATTGAGGTACAATAAAATACACAATTCTTTGTGTACAGCCCCATGAATATTGACATGCACATATGCTTATGTAACCATCACCCAGATAAAGATATTAAGCTTTCTCACTAATTTCTTACTGAAAAAAGGGCATATTGTTAATGTACAATTTATAAGTTTTGACATATATGTATACCTGTGAAACCATCAGTAAATTCAATATAATCAACCTACCCATCACCTCCAAAAGATTCCTGTGTGTATCCCTCTGTAATCCTTTCCTTTTGCCCTTTTCTCCTCGGGCAGCCATTGATATTCTGTCTTTCAATATAGATTAGGTTGCATTTCCAAGAGCTTTATGGGAATGGAATCATACCTATTCTTTTTTTTTTTCTTCCAGATGTGGCTGGACCCATTTGTGTCCTATTTGCCCTGACTTTTACTTACCCTAAACCTGGTTCAGAACTTTTTATGGGAGCATAAACTCTTTCAACAGAATTTTATGTAGTAAAATTCGGACAAATAATAGTAGACTGTTTTATACAGAATGAAAATGCAGCTCTTGGGTTTGGTGGTCAGCCTGGTTCTTGGGACCCTGCATACCGAGGCTTCCAGAGGGAAGCTGACAGCTGTGGATCCTGAAACAAAAATGAATGTGGTAAGTTTCTTAAAGTCACCTGCTTTAAAAATGTATCTGTGGCAAATGTCAATTATTTTCTTAAATTCAGTTGGATAGGCTACATGAAGTTACAGACTCTAGTATCTTTATATCCCATTGTGCTTTTCATGTTCTCTGAATCTTAGATTCAGTTTGTTAGACATTCCCACCAGGTAATATGGATTTTACAAATGTCATTTTACTGTTAAAACTATCCTCCTCTTAATGGGATAGATGATATTTTAAAAATTCATTTTTTAAGTCTCACTAAATTTGTTTAAAGAACAATAAAAGTGTCAGAACTTTCCAAGAATGAAACTGAGCAGTGATTTTACAACACATTGAACAAGGATTTTGATTGATAATGTCCAAGGCGCACAGTTAAGGACAAAAATCAAAATGTCTGAAAAAATTTTTGTTAGAATAAGCAAAAACAATCCCTTGAGTAATTAAAGCAGTTCAAAGGTATTAATCTTAAGTAAATAATAAAATCTGGAAATATATCATTTAGGCATAAAATATCAGGAAAATACAGAATACTAACAAATCCAACACTTTAAAACATACAATGCAGGCACCCAGAGACTGAGATCACCCAGGCAACCCCAGAGACAGATCAGTTCATGGTGAGCCGAGACAGTGTGACCTGATATCAGGGTCTGAAGGTGAAGTTTTATTTCTTGTCCCAAATCTACTCTTTTATCCTTTCCCCTCCTTTTATTCTTTTTCCTATAGAAATGATAAAATTGAATTTTTTTCAAGTATTTATGGTAGAAAGGATAATGAGCACTTATTTACATGAAATCTTCTGGATAATTGACGTACCCGTTTTCCACTTAGGTCGTGATTAACAGTTACCCTATGCATCAATCTTTGCTTGTGGGGAAGTGAATTTGATCATAATTTCTGCTTTTAAATCTATCACCGTACTAGCTGGCAAATTTAGAAAAGAAAGAACTGAGTGTTTCTTTGTGCCTAGGAGCCAGGATGGAAACCAAGAAGCCTAAAGCTATGGCAAAGTTAGATGCATTTGCTGTAGAACATGCTAGAATGATAAAACCGAACTTTAACCAGACCTTGTGAGTAGAACCCATGGATAAAACAAGGCAAAGATTTACTTTAGTGATGGCATGTACTACTAGATTGAGGAGACCAAAATTTCAGTAACCATCACTGAGATGTGGTCTCTTCCTCCTGTAACACGGGAGATCTTTCTAGATTCTATCCATAGAATTTGCATCGTCCTTTCTCTCCTTAGAGTGAAATTATCTCGTACTGGGGATTCCCTAGTGAGGAACACCTGGTTGAGACAGAAGATGGATATATCCTTTGTCTTCACCGAATCCCTCACGGGAGGAAGAACCATTCTGACAAAGGTATGGGTGTTTTCTGTGGTGAGACAGGAAAATTCTGAAAGGTAACTTCATTGTGGAATATGGCTGGTTTTTCTGTCAGTAAACAAGTTCAGATTTAACTTGAAAATATTGAAATGGGATTATTTTTTAGACCAGAGTACTTAAAGTGTTACATTTATGGAAGGCATGTAAAAATAACTTCTTTTTTTAAAGAAATAAAGATGAGTCATCTAATTTTGTATTATGTTGAAGATTCAAAGGTCAAATTTGTTTGAGAACATGCTAAAATCTCTGCTTTTTTTGTGATAAGGAAGTATCTTATTTAATTCAATGTTTTGAGCATTAAGTAAGTGGAGAGCTTTTGCTGTGTGAAAATTAAGTTTTTTGCATAGGTAATATAGTCACATAATTAAAATATCACAGAAAGTAAGAACAGTTGACTTTTGAACAACATGGGTTTAAACTGCACAGGTCCACTTATAAGTGGATTTTTTTCAGTAAATACAGTATTGTAAATGTATTTTTTTCCTTATGATTTTAAAAATAACATTGACTGCTTATGTTATGGGTAAGGTTTCTGGTTAGTAGTTAAATTTTAGGGGCGTCAAAAGTTGTATGGGGATTTTCTACTGCGAGGGGAGTCTGTGCCCCTAACACCTGTGTTGCTGAAGGGTCAGCTGTATGGGACCCTTCCCGTCTCATTCTTCACCTGCCCAGCCTTTTATGTATCCTTCCAAAATCTATTTAAATTTCTTTATCTCTTAAAAATCTATTTAGAGACAAACACAAAAATACATTATTATTTTGCCCCACTTCCCTTTTATTACAGAAGGTGGCATGTAATGCACATTCTTTTGTTCCTTGAATTTTTTACTTAATGTTTTGGAGCTCCTTCTGTATAATAGAGTTCTTCATCATTCATTTCTACAGACACGTGGTATTCCACTTGGCAGCTGTACCATGACTTATTTAACAAGTGTCCTATTTATAGGCATTTGGGCTATTTCCATTCTTCTCACAAACATTGCAACTGGAAAAACCTTGTATGTGTGCAAGTTTACTTATAAGCTACATTTCCAGAAATAGAATTTTTGAGTCAGAGGATATAAACATTTGTGATTTTGGTAGATATTGTTAAATTGCTTCCCATGTGGTGGTCTTCTGGTAATTACTCTCACTAGGAATATATGAAAGTTCTTATAACTTTGGCTTAATACATATATTTTCTTCTCTCAATTCAAGCAAAACTGTCATTTTCAATGCAAATTAAGGAGTTTCTAGACAGACTATTGAAATTCTTAAACAGATATCAGAATAAGGATTTGATCCTTACTCAATCATCTCTTCTTATGTAGCTTATTTTTTGTTAACATTATCTGTTTCTAGAAACTCTCCTTGGGAAATTAAAGTTGAGATTAAGAGAATTGGATAGCTATCTCCTTTGATTAAAATTTTATATGAGCAGAAGGGCTGCCTTTGCTTTAATTCCTTACCAAATTATTGTTTAAAGCAAACTTAAAAACCTGTGTTAACATGAGATTTGTATTGTTATCTATTTTTTCTTAATATAATCAATTTATTTTTTCTCCCATAAATTCTAGCTATAACAAGGCTTTTAATAATGCTAAAGTGACCAAGACAGCCAATGCTCTTTTTGAAGTTTAATTTCTAACTGAGATTTTTGTGATTTGTAGATACATGCTATTAAATTTCCTTCTTAAAAGCATGTTACAAAAATGTGTAGTGAACTACTGCGAGGATTTCTATTTTTCCTTCTGCTCAAAACACACAAAACGTCTATTTCATTCCAGAGTGAGCAGATGATCTTGGTTTCCTTCCTTTTTTTTTTTTAAAGTAAACCCTGTCTATAGATTTCAGATCCCATATAAAGAAAAATATGCATTGATATTATTTCTCTTAAAAGTGGTTAGTTGAGTAATTAGTCATATGAGTCACTGTTAAAAGATGCAGAGACCTTAGGAACAACACGTTGAGAGAAATGTTCCTCCTCTTCTTTTTCTTTAGTCACCTCCTGGCTTCTCTGTCCATGTGGCACATGTGCCGTATATCCTACGTGTATGTGTCACGACTGTTGCAGGGGAACGTGCTGTGTCTGTGCGAGGAAAGGGAGCATGATTCTTCACTGGCTCGTGGGCAGAAGGGAGGAAGTCAGGAGACCTCAGGGCTACGTCTGTGCCAGCTGCAGAGTAGTGTATGCTCTCGCCTCCGTGGGCTCCGAGTCTTCATCCGTGCAAACAGTGCGTTGGCTGGATATCGCCAGGTTCCCCTTAGCCTTACCACTCTGTGGGTTATGTTCTGTGTTCTTTCTTTTTGGCACGGTGTGTGGTGTGGGGCAGTGGATACCCTTGGGCTTTAGAACGGGAGCACAGACCGACAGCATTCTAAATCAGGTCCTGGGGTTAGGTCCCCACCTTCTTCCTGTGCTCTGCCCAGACCTCCCAGTAGTGGTTCAGTGATGCGGGTGTAACACCTGCTGTGAGCTAAGCTCAAGGGGCTTTTAAAGGAAATGTGCAACAAATGACAAAGTTAACCCAAAGAGTTTATGATTTTCTGAGCACTGCGTAGGTTCCTCTCTGGCGGTTTGCATTCCCATGGTCCCAGGCGGAGGAGGCTCCTCGTTGTCCTCCAGTCATATTCAGGAGTATGTTGTCAGTGTGTTACCTTGCCTCACTTAAGCCAGACAGACAGAAAGAATTCAGAAGAGTCCTTCATATGCAACATGGAAGTCATCTCATCCATGTCACTTCCCCTCCTGACTACCCGCTCTGTTCATAGCACCATTGTCCTCCTGATGACCTAGACTGGAAACTGCAGAATCATTCATCTGGGCTGTCCGTGTTGGATGGCTTCAGTCAATCCCTTTCTTGGCTTTGCTAGGCTAGCACCTTACATTGTGCTCTCGTTACCATTTAACTGGACGCCCGAAGTAAGCTCCGAATCCAGGAGAGGCTTGAGCCCCTTCCATTTTTGAGATTTCCCACATATTAAAAGAAGAAAGAATGTCAAAACAGAAATATGAGAATTCTGTCTGCTTATCTTTTAAGAAATTGATGCTTTTAGTACACACAAAAATAATGCCATATGTCTGTACTATTTACAAGATAATTTTACTTAATAGTAAAAGATTCTGTTCACAAGATACATTAAGACATTATTCATTTATTAGGAGTAAAGTAAAACTTTTCCTGTTACCTGTTTTAATGTGGGTTTTCTCAGTTTTTGTGCTCTACAGTCTGAGTTAAAAGCTGTGTGGTGAGTGTGTTTCAGGCATGTTACAGTGGTCCCCTCTGACTGTAGGTAGAGCCTTGCTTGGAGGGTGTTGGAGGTTTTTATGATCACAGGGCTGAGCCACATGGCTCCTCTACCCATGCCAGCTGCTCTCCTTTCTGCCAGCTTCCCTGTTCTTGTCCATCTTACATGGTGTTGTGGGATGAACCTTTTTAGAGCCCAAGTGTAATTATGTGGTATTGCCATTCAGCAGTCTTCAGGGCCTAATGAATGAAGATAACACGGTTCCTTAACATTAAGTCCTAGCTGTTGTCTGTACTGTTGACCCTCTACTATACAGCAGTGGACCTTTGAAGTTCACCATGGATATGTGCAGAGAACTTCATGATCCCCCAAATTAGTGATTCCAGTTACAGGTCATGATGTCTATGGGGTAGAATACCTCTTTCACAAGGTTTAGGAGGAGTGTTTGAGAACCGTTGGTTGCCAGCTATGTTTACTTATTATCTAAGAAACATTTATCATTTACCCATTGTACGGGTTTAAATGAGTATTATAGCCAAATTATGAATGACGTCACTGATGTTATATTAGTAAGTATTGAAGCACTGCCACCTGACCCTCTTAAGTTCAAATGAGTTACTCCGTTTTTGTTAAACTCTCCCTGGACTTCAGCTGCAGAACACAACCTCCAGAATGTTGCTCACCCTGCCCACCATCTTCATTTCTGTATCTTTTTAAAAACAATTCTTTCCATCCTTCCAGGCCCAGCTTAACTGCCAACTCTCCCTGACTGCTTGAGCAGGAAGGAGATACACACTTCCTCCGAACCCCCAAATGCCTTGCTAACACCCCTTTTGAGGTACTGTTCCTGTCCTGCTGTGGGGTTTAGTTTTGTACTTGTCCCTCCCCACCACCCCTCCAGCCACCCCTCTCTGAAGACAGAGGCTCTGTCTTTGTGACCTTTGTAGCCCCATAGCGACTGGCAGCACCCGGCCTCTGCATGGCCAGCGTGAGTGAGAGTTATAAAAGGGCAGTTTTCAGGATTGGGGTTCTTAACTAGATGAAAGCAGGGGACCTTCTCTCTAGTAAAATAAAATACACAACTGTGCACACATAAATTTTACATATATTTGTAAAGAGTTTATGGACCAGTTGAGTATATGTATGCTGTTTCTCAGTGTTATGTAAACTTGTGTATCACGTGTTGAACTACCCCTGCTTAGCCCTGACTCCATAAGGGAACTGAAAATCAGAAAACTGTCATTTATAGGGAAGTGGTTCTGTTTTCATCCGCTCAGCCTTGTTTCAGAGCTGTGGGAGGTCAGCCCTAGAAGGGCCCCAGAGTCATGCTTGGGCCAGGGATTTGGAGAGTTTCCATTTTTACCATACTCCCTGCTGGATTCTGAGGTAAAATCCTTGGGCTTGGCAACCTGTATTCTAGATCAACACCCTCATTTTACCGGGTGAGACAGCCAGGTTCAAAGAGGGAAAGAGATTTGCTTTAGGTGAAAGGATAGCGGCCCAGCCACTCTGACTCCAGAGTCAGTGTTCTTTGAACTAGAGAATATGGTCTTACGTAATAAGTATTGGGCAAATTAACCCCATGATAGTCACAATATTTATTTTATTTGGCTAAAACAAGGAAATACATACAGGCTTGCCTAAAATACATGAAACAGCAGAACAAGACAGACTTCCTCCTTACCTAATTGGGAAATAAATTGTTCAATAAAGCATCATCAGAGAAAACACCAAGAGTGGAGTATTTGTGTCTGAAAGTTGTGTACATTGGCCTGATGAGTGAAGTGGTGCTTGGGGATGTATTCAGTTGCCATCAGCATGCAGAAACAGGCTTGTCAGCGTGCAGAAACAGGCTTTTTGCCCTTTTCTTTGGCAAAGACTGCCCCAGGATTGCCCCTTGAACTTTTTGAGTCATGACTGATAATTCACCACCTGGCTTGTGAATTAGGTCTTTGGAGGGAAAGGCCATCAGCATATGTTTTCCTTTGATTGTTTTAGGAACCTGACTGATTTCTGGATTTTCTGTTCCTTCTTACATGTGATTGCTAAATAAACCATTTTTTGAATAAATGTTGTGTTCTAACAAGCTACATGGAGGCCTTGACAAGCTGGGATATAGTTCCTTGCCTCTGATGGCACTGGGCGGATGTGGGGTCATTGACTGACACCCCAGCTCGTTGCCTCTGGCTAACTGACCTCACACCCAGGGTCACTAGGTGCTTTGATGGCACACTGAGCAGGAGATTAGACCCTTTGCCTAAAGGAGCAACAGGCAGCGGAAGTCTGTGTCTGCTGCACAGTTTGGCACGTGGTGCAGGTCGGGTGGAGCAGAGAGTCCAAGTGGGAAGGAAGGGAGGCTCCACCCTCTTCCCGCCCTCCCGCAGTGCTCTCTCTCTTCCTCCTGGTTAGCCACTCTTACCTGTTCTCTGCCCCCATCCTCAACATTGCTTCTGCAGGAAGACTTTCTGCAGCTGCTCACACAAAGTCAGGCCCCTGGCTGTATATCCTGAGCTCTCTGTGTGCTTCCTTCATAGCAGCTAAGGCAGTAGGGCAGTAAATAATGTGGTATGTAGGTGATGCTGTGTGTGACTTTGGTCTTCCCTAGTAGACTTCCTGAGTATTTTGATGGCCAACGCCTTTTCTGGTACCTGATAATCCCTCTGGCTCAAGGCTTTAGTCTCTCTGGAACCTCCTGCACCCCTGGGCCCTCCTGGGACTCGGTTGAGCAAAGCTTTCAACACTTCATAGTGTTATTTCCTCAAGGCCACCGTGGGTTAAGGATTCCCTACTTCTGAGCTCGGGCACTTTCGCAGCAGGGCTTCCCATGGTGGGCAGAACTGGAGGCCATGCACCTCGTGGTAAGTGTGCGCATGGTACGGCACCAGCCTTGAGGTAAGCTCTTTGTTGTACTATAACCAGTCGGGTGACCTTGGCAGTTTACTTCACCTCTCCAAGTTTGAATTTCCTCCTCTACTACATGGGAAAAGTAATACTGCTACTTCATAGGTTATGAAAATTAGGTGAAATAAGACCTGTAAAGCATCTTGCCCCATGTAAATGAAGCTGTTGTTCCTAATTTTTAAATGCATTGTGAATTTGATGGCTGTCTCTGATGGCTGCTTCCTTAGTATCCAGTCTTCCCTGACAGGGAATGTGCTATAGACGGAATGTTTCTGTCCCTCCGAAATTCATAACATGGAAACCTAATGCTCCATGGGATGGCATGTGGAGATGAGGTGGGGCTTTAGGGAGGTATTTAGGTCAGGAGTGGGACCAGTGCCCTTGTGAAAGAGACGCCAGGAGCTCCCTTGCCCCTTCTGCCGTGTGAGGACACAGCAAGAAGTTGGCTGCCACAACCAAGGAGCTGGGCCCTCACAGAACGCCAAACCTGCCACACCGGGGCTGGACTTCCCAGTTTCCAGAACTGCGAGAAGTAAATTTCTGTGGTTTTTAAGCCATCCAGTCTATGGCATTCGCTATAGCAGCCTGAGCAGTCTGAGACAGAGTGTATTCTAAACTCTAAGGAATGGAGAAAAATGTTTATGTCAGGATTTGTTTACTGAGGACAGAAGGTGCTGAGGTGAGAATGTGATAGGAACAGGTGTGTCTGGGGGTCAGTGCTGCCTTCTCTGGCCAGGTGCCCACCGTTATGCATGGACCCCTCTGTTCCTTCTCTGGACCCCTCTTTTCCTTCTCTTAAGTGAGCATTTTGGACTAGAGCTACATAATTTCCCAATACTCAGACAACTGTAAACCTCCATGAACTCAAGATGCCATGATATGAAGCTGTTTGAAGGTAAACTGGTAGCAGAGGAGGGCAGGGGAAGCAGAAAGGCAGTTTGGCATAGAGATGACAGGCACTTTGGTGTCACCTGACCTGGGTTTGGTTCCCAGCTCCTCCAGATACTAATTGTGTGTCCTGCGGCAAATTATTTCTTCTAAGATGCAGAGTCCCCACCTGTAAAGTGGGAAGAATGGTTCAATGGCTTAGTGCCATCCTGAGTACCCAGTAGATGCGAATCAAGTCAGTGCCCTGGAAAGCACATTTGGTGTGTGTGGTGGGGGTGTGTCGCTGTGCATGTGAACATGTAATACCTTTTATTCGTTTCCTTCAATGACTCCTTCGTTATGGTATTTATTTGAACAAATTTATGTATGTGAGCACCATGTGTCAATACCTTGGGCAGCACAGAAGCTGCAGCGAATGAGACAGACCTCGCCACTGCCGTCACGTTTGGGGACCAGCATGGCAGCTGCCGCTGGTGGGGAGAATGGCGTTCTGAGGGAGGGGAGGGTTGTTTTCCCTGCTGTGCAATCTGGGTGCTATGGTTTTCACTCTGGCAGAGGGTCACCCTCTTCGCAGCAGGGTGACTATGAATCGTGAGCACAGTCATCTGGGTGGGACAAAGTGTGCAAGCCTTTCTGAACACTTCCTGCAGATCATTAAATGAATTATCACACAACTCTGCATGTAAGGACTCTTATTCCCCTGCTACAGATGACAAAAGCAAGGCTTATAGGGTCAATGAGTTTGCCTGTGGTGCAGCAGCCATTTGCTAGTAAACATAGGATTCGCAGGGCTTGTGACTGAGTCTCGACCCACTCATCCTTTGGGACTGCAGTGATGTCCTGGTAAAGCCGCCATGTGCAAGAGCTCAGTCTAGATAACTTGTGTACCAGTGTTAAGCAGTAGAAGCTGGGGCACAGATTTTTACTTACAAGCATACTGTCTCTCCCCTACCACTTTATTTTTTAATGAAAAATTTTTTAGAATAGTTGTTAAAAGTGAGGACTTTGGACTGAGGCCTCCTTGAGTTCCACTTGTGGTTTGCCAGCGGCTGAGTGTTCTAGGGCAGTTTACCTAACCACTCTCTGCAGGCATCCGTTGCCTCATCTTTGACATGGGGGTGGATCTCAACATCGCTCTTGTAACAGTATGATCCATGTAAAACACAGGTGGTAGCTATAAGGACAAATACTAGTCATAACTACCGACTGACCAGATCCCGGAATGCGTGCTAGGGTTTATCTTAAGTAGTTGGGGCCGGTTCAGGAAGCCCCCCAGCCCCAGAGCTTTTGGTGATCTAAAGCTTGTCTTAAGGATGGTTTGAACCAGCCCTTGGACTTTGGGTCTGTGCAGAGCCGAAGGCCTACTTTGCTGGGTCTCAAGATTCGTTGAATTGTCCTGTTACATGGATGGTTGCAGGCAGGTCCAAAGTGAGGGGGTGGCTTTGGCTTTATATTATGACTTTACATTACTCAGTACGAAGTGGCAGCATTGCGTGTACACATAAGATAAGTCCTTGGTGCCATTTTGTCTAGAACCTGCCTTTACAGATGGAGAGAGGGCGCTTATGCAACTTACAGCCTATCTTCTAAGCTATTCTGGAAGGTTTCAGGTTATGCAGCCTCTTCCCAAACTAGCAAGGAGCCAAGCCTCTCTCTTCTTCACACCTGGGACACAGACTGCCTGACTCTGAGCCCTGGTTCGGGATTGTTGGCTATGCAACTATGCACAGATGACTTAGCCACAGTGTCTCAGAGTCCTGTGAAAAATGGGAATGAAACTGATCTCTAAGTGTATTAGCTTTGTGTTGCTGCTGTAACAAGCTACCACATAAGTCTGTGGCTTAAAACAATACAAATTGACTGTCTTACAGCTCTAGATTCAGAAGTCCTAAGCTCAAGGTGTTGGCAGCACACCATTCCCCCTGGAGTCTCTCGGGGAGAATCAGTTTTCTTGCCTTTTCCAGCGTCTAGAAGCTGCTCATGTTCCTTGGCTTCGGAGCCCACCCTCCATCTTCAGAGCCAGCAGTGTAACGTCTTCCAGTCTCTTTCTCATTTCAACCCTCCTGCCTCTCTCTTAGAAAGACCCTTGTGATCACACTGGGCCCACCAGATAATCCACGAGGGTATCTCCATCTGAGGCCCTTAACCATATCTGCCAAGCCCCCTTTGCCATGTAAGGTAACATAGTCACAGGTTCCGGGAATTAGGACATGGGTCATCATTCAGCCTACCACGCCAGCTCAGAGAGCTGTGGGGTGACGTGTTTGAGGGGACACCCATGAGATGCTCGGCACAACCTGCCGCAGTCAGCCCGTAGTGCGTGCTTAGCACAGCTCTGATTATACTGGCTGAAGGATGCTGCTTGTTCTATCTTTTTTCCAGTGCCTGTGTTCTAGTGATATTTCATTTCATTTACATATTTACTATTATTATTATGAGGGACGATTATTTATTGAGCTTTACTGTATATCAGCCACTGTGTCCTTCCCGCTTTAGAAAAGGGCACTTAGACTTTGGAGGGACTGAGTACATCCTACAGGGTTTCACGTCTAGTAAGAACCGTGGGCTGCTTCAGGCCAACACCCTGACCTCCAAGTCCTGGTCCTTGTCCTTTTGGTTCTTTGTGGGACCTCAGCTCATCTCTCACACCATCTTGGAGCACAGGGGACTGTCCTGGTAGAGATGGCCAGTACCTTGGGAGGCAGGGGCAGCTTCCCCAACCACCCAGTCATCCTTTTGCGAGAGTGTGGGATCAGGAGGTTCATTTTCAGAGCCTGGGATCCCCTGCAGGCTCTGCTCACGTTTGGGCCTAATCGGGCAGCTCTGTAGCAGGCCCTCACTGGCTGCTTCCCTTTGCCAGCTCTTTGCTAACTGTTAGGTGACCTTTGTCCCTCTCCGGGCCAACTTGCCCTTAGGCCTACCCCTCAGCCCGCAGCCCTCCTGGAGCCACTTGGGACCAAGGAGCCAACTGTAGAGCACAGCGCGGGGCGGCAGCCCTGGTCTCCTCCTACTGACTTGTTGCTGAGCTGAACCAGGCTGCGGGTGCGGGAGTGCATGGACTGGGCTGCTGTTTGGATGCATTGCCCGAGCGGGCAAGTTTGAGGTATGTCCCTGCCTCCCATTCTCTGTCCCCTCCGTCTACCAGAGGTTACTTTCTTCCAAGCGCTTGGAAACTTAACACAGTTATGGGGAAAATATAGAGGTTTGGGGAACCCTCCATGGAATGCAGAGAGGAGTCTGCGAATGTTTTAAGAGGTCTCAGGCAGGACAGAGTCACTCCCTGAGCTAAGCCTTGTGCGGGAGTGGGTGTAGGTACAGGCTGCTCTAGGGTGTTGACAGGTGTTGTCAGAGGCCCCTGAGCTGCCCTGAGGGGCACACATGCACAGGGAGCACATGCTGACGCCGGCCGTCTGCATTTCCCCCGCTACACGCGCACCTCCTGGGAAAGGGTCGTGGCTCCTTGTTGCCCATGGCAGTCCAGGAGTTTGAAGAGTGTCCTGTATGTCTTCAACTTGCCAACTCCCACATTTCCCCTTTGAACTCTAGGGGGTTAGGGAGGGAAGTACAGACCGATTGCAGGGAAACTAAATATTCCCCATCAGGAGAAGTTAGGAGGCTGACACATGGTCCCCAAAAATGCCACCTGCCTCCCAGCCAGTCTCAGCCCTGGCCTGGTGCTGGGTCCCGTCCTCTGCCCCCTTCGGTTCCCAACACTGTGTCAGCCACCCCTGAGAAGTCGGCTGAGAGACCCCAGGTTTTCCACC
This sequence comes from Smutsia gigantea, assembly GCA_032199065.1. NCBI lineage: Eukaryota > Metazoa > Chordata > Mammalia > Pholidota > Manidae > Smutsia > Smutsia gigantea. Next base: position 213,858 of record JAVSCE010007444.1, on the reverse strand, counting down.
GAGTGACTGAAGAGGCACTGACTGGAGCAAGCAACCCGGGATGCGGCCACCAGCCGCGCCTTCCTTCTGCCTCGCCCTGACCTCTTCCCCCAGGGAGATCACTGCAGGGCAGACGCATGGACTTAGTGCTGCTGGTGACCAGTAGGAGAGCTTCTTGGCACAAAGCTGTCCTGTCCTTGTGGTCCCTATATGTTGTCAAAGTCTTTCCTTGGTCAGCCTGACTTTCTGGTGTTTTAAGGCCCAAAGCACCTTTGATGGGAGAAAATTGCCTTAATGTGCTGAAGGAACACTGGAGCACCGTCATACCACTCCTGGTATTGCCACGGTCACCACCGATTGGTGATGCTTCTTGTCACTGTCCTAACGAGGCAGTCCACAGTCACTTAAAACACATTCCATCCATTACAGTTCAACCTTGAGTTAATTTCAGCAATTACTGTTACATTGACGTTTATAATTGTGAACTTTTTATGATTATTCTTCTGTTTGTGATCAGAAAATCGCAGGAGTCATTTTGGACCTTTGCTTGGTAAGGGGGGGTTCCTACAGTTTTTACAAATGAGTGGATCAAAGGCCCACACTGCATAGCTCCAGGGGTTGCCATTCATGTTGTCAGGTGTGTGAGCGTGCCTCCTAGAGTTGCCTATAGAGACCATGAGAGTCACTTGAAAAGCAGTTTGTTACCAAATTCATGTCAGTAAAGAAACAGAAAAAAAACTGTCAATTCACTTCCCATCTGACTGTCCTGACAAATCTTTCTTCCCATTTTTCCTTGCTATTTACACTCCTCATTTGTGTACATCATTGGTACAGAGCTGTAGTCTAGAATATTCTATCATTTTGTACTTTGCATCTTTTTCCCCTTCATAGCTTGGTCATAAGCTTTTCTAGATTGTCTTGTCAGTCCTTGTCATCGCTGATGGCTTAAGAATTGCACCAGGTGGATTGCAGTTAATTATTTGACCACTTGACAATTAATGTATTAGCAAGTGTTTCACTATTGTAAGGATGGACAGAAGTCAAAGGCAGCTCTTAGTTTTTGTTTGGACCTATGGGTCAGTCCCTACGTCAAACATTTACTTATCTCATTTACTCCTCTTAATTATTTATGGAGCTGAGACTTAGACTGGTTAAGCAGCTTAATAATATGAGCTAATGTTTATTGAACTATCACTGTGTGTCAGACTCTTTGCTAAGGACTTTCATGTAACATATCTCATTACTTCTTATAAAGTGCCTACTATATGTCCATGCTGCAGGGCATGCTATAGGTTTCAGGGCATGTTAAAATACCTTGTCAAGGTGCCACATCAGAGCTTCAAGAAGACAGATTAGAACCCAGGTTTGTCTGACTCTAAAACTCATGGTTAGTATAATGCCAGCTTCACAAGAGTGAGTTGTTTTCCTCCTGTTTTTATTCTGTGCTGTGTGTCCAGTACTGAGAAGAATGCCTGGCACATGGTTGGGGCTCAATGAATGCTTGTTGAATGAGTGACTGAATAGTCTAAACACTATATAAGCAGCCAGAGGTCAAGTTTCTTTCCCTTCTGAGTCTTTGGCTGTTGCATCAGTGTCTCAGGTGTAGATGAGTAGGAAATAAATGTGTGTCTGTGCATGTGTGTAAGTATACATATAAGAATGTGTGTTTGTGTATATATAGTAGATTTGTGTGTGATCTTTTCCTTTCTTTTGATTTATTTTAGGATACGTTGTAAGAAATGTAATTACCGGAGCAAATTGTAGAAACCTTTTTAGGTTCTCAAGAGTAGGTTACAGTCTGTTTGATGGTGAAGGCAGTGTATCTTATTAGATAAGCAAAAGGACTCCAGTTTTGCCACTACCTTGCCAGCACTGTTTTAAAAAAACTCTTTACTAATGTTATATAGGGGTGCATTACTACCTCAATATTTTAGTTTGTTTCTATTTCATTATTTGCTTGGGATCTGTTGTGAATTATCTGTTTAGCAAGATAATCATGTTTGTTTTCAAGGTGGGTGCTACTAACTCCTACACATGGGTGTTTTCCAGGTCCCAGGCCGGTGGTGTTCATGCAGCACGGTTTGCTGGCAGATTCCAGTAACTGGGTCACAAACCTGCCCAACAGCAGCCTGGGCTTCATCCTAGCAGATGCCGGGTTTGATGTGTGGCTGGGGAACAGCAGGGGAAACACCTGGTCTCGGAAACACAGGACTCTTCCTGTTTCTAAGGATAAATTCTGGGCCTTCAGGTAGATTTGAATTGATGATGACGGGGGTCTGTTTCCTTAGTACCCTCAACATAGACATATGGGGAAGCAGAGAGATGAGTAACTTAAGATTATATGAGAAACTGATGCTTATGTTGGGTTTTAAAGCTTATTAGGAATTTGATAACTCACATTAAGTTATAATAATTCCATTTAAGAATTAGATTCAGTGAGGAGTTATTAGGTTTGTTGATATTTCTGGGCAATTTGTGTCTCATAACCTTCCTTCCTCCATAAATGTGCACTCCAAATATCTACTTTCCTATGTCCAGAAATTCTCCTCTCTAACTTCTGTCTCTTCCTATTAATCATTGTATGGCACTGGGCATGTTGCATAGGCTTTCTGTGTCTCACTTCTCCTTTTGTAAATTGGGGATGATAAATACCTACCTCAAAAGGTCATTGGGGGATTAAAGGAGAAGACATACGGATATAGGGAAAGAGCTTGGTGGTGTTTACCCCCAAAAGTGTTGGTTAACAGCTGGCTCATCCATCGCCTGACGACAAGCATTCCCACCCGCCCGGGGCTCAGGGCTCTCTCTTGGTACCAGGTGTTAGAGAAGGTCAGCACTGCGGACTCCCTCAGGTTGCTTCCCATCTGGAAGACCAGAGCCTACCTTAAGACATGAAGTGCAAGACTGAGAGCTTTTACCAAAGGCACATACAATAATATATTTATTGTCACACTATTTGTAATGGTGAAGAACGGGGAACTACCAAATGCCCATCAGCAATGAATGGACAAGTTAAGTGTGGTATATTTACACAGTGAACAGCCTATAACTCTGTGCACCAGCATGGATGTAGCCAGATACAGAATACACACTGTTTGTTCCCTTTTACAGAAAAGTTCAAAAATGGGTGAAACTGATTTATGGTGTAAAAAAGGATGACAATGGTTACCTGTGGGAGGCGCGATTAGAAGGGAACCCAGTGGGGCCTCTGCCATCCTGTTAATGTTCTGTTTCCTGCGCTCGGTGCCTGTTTACCCAGCTGTGTTCGGTGTGTGATAACTCCTCGAACTGTACACTTATGAGTTGTGTACTGTTGTATTTGTATGCAGTGTCTCAATGAAAGGGTTCTTTTTGTTTGGATTGCAGTTTTGATGAAATGGCAAATTATGACCTACCAGCTTCAGTAAAGTTCATTCTGAATAAAACTGGCCAAGAACAAGTATATTATGTGGGTCATTCTCAAGGCACTACAATGGGTATGTATGTAATAAAGATTAGAAGTTGATGTAATGTCTTATTTACAGTTTGCATTTGTTCTTAAAAGTGAAGTATAAAAATATGTTAATCCAAATAGAGTGTTTTTTAATGACAAGCAAAATTAATGAATAGGGCAAGGGCAAGGGATTTTGGTAATATTTCATCTTCTCTGGAAATTCAGACTTTAATATAAACAGATCAACAATGTGTGTGAGTCTTGAATTCGAAGAAGTGAAGTAAACCACAGCCTCGTATGTATTTTCCTAGTTAAGCAATATGGAGATGTGAGAGGGTAGAAAACAATTCATTTTATAAATGAGAGACTTTTGCAAAGAAAACAAGAAAATAGACTGACTTTTATATGGTCTTTCTTTCTGTGGTCGTGCGTAAGGTGTTCACTCAGGCCTCAGTTCCTTCTCAGGAGGTAGGTTTGTAGGGTGTAGATTCAGTGTGTACGAGGAAGGAGGTGGGTGCAGGCTCTTTCTATGCCACCATCTTAGACTTCCCTCAAAAATACACTGATATGTACTTTGTTTTTTTATAATCATTTTGTATTTGAAATAGAGTTTGAAATACAGTTTATATACAATATTATATTGGTTTCAGATGACCAACTTAGTGATTTTTCAATTATGACCTTATTAAATGCACACCAGGATGTGTAGTTACCATTCATCACCATACAATGATACTAAAGTATTATGAGCTATATTCCCTACGCTATACTTTCATCTCTATGACTAAGTTATTTTATAATTAAAAGTTTGTGCAGTTCAGTGGGGGTAAGATGCAGTACACAAATGCCATGTTTCACTTTATTTATAAATAGTTTTTAAAAGTCATGCTTTTTTTATTTATACCGATTATAAAATAATGTGTGTTCACTATAAACACAAACATAAATTTAGCAAACTTTAAAGAAAATAAAAATTGCCCATAATTCTAGCAAAAAAGAGTTCCTCTGATTAGGGACTAGGGACCTGCCTCATAATTTATTTAATTTCCCCTTTTAGTGTTTACTGTGACTAGTATCTTTGTGTTCACATCATATGATCTCCGTAGAATACATTCCTAGAAGTAGAATTACTATGTGAAAGGTGTGAATGCTTTAAAGCGTCTTGGTATATATGGTTAAATGGCCTCACCTCTCAACACTCTGCCAGCTTGAGAGGTGACCAAAAGAAAGTAACACAGATCCATTGGCCTTTCTTATTAATGGGGTTAAGCCTTTTTCTTCATTTATATTCCATCTCCCATGACATGTCTACTTGTGTCCTTGGCTTCACTGCTTTCTGAAGAGACATTCTGGGGTTGAGTTTAAGGCAAGAAGTGACCTAAGAGAGGCTACAGATATTTTAAAGCCAGGCCATTCTAAATGTGTAAATTTCTTTTTTGTCTTTGGTGAGTGACTTGAATGCCTGAGTAAATTCTTAGGGAAGGAGGGGATAGGATGGTAGGTGGAGCTATTAGGAATAGTCTTTCCTTTGCTTGGCTTACATTATTAAAGGAACAGGGAACACCTTCTGGCTCTAGCAACTGGATTTATTCCAGTGCATATCTAGGTTGAAAACTGAAACAAGTACTTAATAAATACTTGATTTGATGGTTTAATCAGACTCGGTGTTTGTGCACAAAGAAGCTCAGAGTGCTGCCCTTTCAAATGTTTGACTCCTGGCAGTGACAGTGCTTGCATGGCTCTCAGGTCGCCACTAGAGGGCGCAACACATAATTGTTCTTAACGATTCAGAGAAAGTCAGAGATGAGCTTCCTGTTATTTTCCTTTTGTTCCCACAGGTTTTATAGCATTTTCACGGATCCCTGAGCTGGCCAAGAAGATTAAAATGTTCTTTGCCCTTGCTCCTGTGGCTTCATTGGCGTTCTCTACCAGCCCTATAACTAAATTAGGACAATTACCAGATTTTCTCATTAAGGTACTTGGATTGCCTACCCACCCACTCTTGCCCCACAAATTTCCTTTTCAGACCTGAAGGACTGGCCATTGGAGGGAGCATCTTCCTCCCTCTATGCCTTCCTCCTGTCTGTTTTGCTACTAATGGAAGAGTGGGGTTTCTTCTCTCCACAGTTTTTCTGCCTCTCTTCACTCCTACTTTCGGATCCTGGAGAGTCAGCGAAGGGAAGTTTTATCCCTACATCTACACCACCGCCTCGTATTTTCATGGTTAGCGTATCAGAGCAACTCTCCACCCACCACACAGAAAACAGGAAAGTCTCAGAGAAGGTAGCTTAAACCTTAGAGTTGTACTTCATTCCATGCCTGAGCCCACGTGCAGGAAATGTGCTGTTCCCACATGCCCAACCCGGGCCTCACTCAGGGTGATCTAAGGACATTGTTGCTAGTATGTTTTATAATCTGGCCCCTAAACACAAGCTGACAAGTTCATTAGGGCTCAGCCGTGGAGTTTTGTGACTCCCAAGTTCTGTTCCAGAACGAGGCAGTTTTTATGAAGAGTTGAGAGCCAGCTGAAGCCAGATGGTCCGTTATGCCTACACTTTTATGTTTTATGTATGATACGCTTATATACACACACATGTGAAATCCCGTACAGGAATATATACTTAAAATCAGTTATAACATATCTATTGGCCATTTACAAAACTTTCACAGGAAATACAGATAATACTCTAATCTCAGAATCAGATTCTCACATAAAATGGGATTCTCTGCATCTGTGGCCAGACATGTAGATAAGATGTGGCCACCTCTAACCAAATTTATTTTTAACACCTTGGGTTTTGAATCAACAGTTTTCATTTTAAAGGATTCATAAATTACAAATAAAGCACGCTTCAACTTCCAAGGTTCTTTTGGTGCTTTTCTCAGAATTAAGCATAGTACTGTTTGGGGTCTTGTAGAGCTTGTGAGTGAATTTACCTACATATCTAGGTTTGGAGAGAAATGTTTTGCTTTAATATAGATGGTATCCACCATGCATATTGTCTTACAGATTGCATTTTTCTCTCAATTGAAGCCACCATATCAACACATAAAACTATCGCATGCTTTCTAACTGCCGCATAGTAAGTTTTTCATGCTGAGGAACTACCACTTACCTAACCTGCCCCCTATGTAGACCCTTAGGTTGTTGCTGATTGACTGTCGCTGCATCCTTGTGCCCTTTTCTATGGAGAGCTGAAATTGCTGTGTTGTAGGAATGATTCAAATTTAATTTAATGCTTGGAGGTTGTGATTTAGTAGCTTCGTAAAGATTCAAACTCTTGTTCCCCTCCTTGAAGCTGGTGTTTTGTTAAACCTGGAGTAGGACCCAGGATCTGTGCTTCTACGAAGCACCTGCATTGCCTAAAGTGGGCTAAACAGATGGGTATTTGGAAATCATAGATAATGGTGTTTTATATTATCCTGGGAAAGTGATCCAGTGAAAGAATGTATGTTCCTAAAACTTTTGAATTAGCTGCTCTGGAAAGTGTATGCTGCTTCCGTGGAAGCCGAGTATCCTAACTCTTTCTCAGGATACAAAGGCATACGTTATAGAGACGTAACACTGACATGAGCAGGACTGTACCCGTGTGAATTTTTCTTTTTTTCTTTTTCTGTGTATACTGTGCTGCTTTGTCATAATTTTCAGTAGAGTTTGCCACAGTGATTTTCAGCTAACAGTTCTGAGATAAAAGGTCAACTTCCCATCCTTTGTCAGTCAAAAAGAAAATTTGGCTTATTGTGATTTAAGTCAGTGATGCATTATCCTATTGTTTTTAGTAGAGAACCTCAAAAATATATGTGTTTATCCCATATGACCATTACGTAGACTCAAAGCTAGTTTTAAATGCTGATGCCTGTCACATGAGCTTCTCTGCATGTGATATTTACTTGTATGTTCTCCCCACCTCATCTTAGTGTGATTAGTCTGGAGAAGAGGAACATTCAAGGAGACCTAGTATCTGCCTTTAGGTATTGGTCTGTCATCTTGCGGAAGATCACAGGCTGAGTGCATGTGGATAGAATTTGCCAGAAGTATAGAATTGGATCCATACAATGTTGCAATTTTAAATTAGTTGCACCTTTTAAAAGGCAGGTTATTTAACATCTAAATTTTGGTATTGGGTTTTTTTTTTTTTTAGGGAAAAAAGGAAGCTGTGTCGCACAAAGTAGTGGCACACAACAGGCTGAGCATAGGCTTTCCTGTTCGCCCCAGGTCTCAGAGCTCACTGATCATCACTAGGGGCAGGGTGGCGTTTTCCTCTTGCTCTTTTCCTCATTTGCATTTTCATGCCCATCTGTGTCGGGACTGCAAGGAAGAATCTGTTCCTGTGTCTCCCCTAGTTTCTGGTAGTTTCCTTGGTGCTACTTGGCTTGTGGGAGCATCACCCCAATTTCTGCCTTCATCTCACATGGAAGTGTCTGTCTCTGGGTCCAAATTTCCCCTTTCTTTACAGGCACTAGTCATATTGCATCAGGGTCCACCCTAATGACCTCATCTGAACTCGATTACTTCTATAAAGACCCTATCTCCAAGTAAGGTCACATGCTGAGATACTGGGGATTAGGACTTCCACATACCTTTATAGGGGAGACACAGTCCAACCCATGAAACTGCCTTTGCAGGCATTTGGACTTTCACACCTGCTTGTCTCTCCAGAGGGTAGGCATCAGCAAAAGTGTAAATTATAAGGGGACACATTTGGGATCAACGTAAGGAAGATCTTTTTCCTATTTCCTATTGCACACGTATGTGAATAACTGCTCTGAGGACATAGTGGTTGCCTCAGAAATACTTAACACAGGTTCTTTGGCCATTGGTCAAGGCAGATATAGACTTGGAGTGGGCAGACGTTTTCTGTATAGGTCTGGATAGTAAATAATCATGTTCTGTGCACCATGTGATCTCTTGCAGCTGCTGAACTCTGCCGAGATAGCACGGAACAGCCAAAGACAATGTGTAAAGAAGTGAGAGTGGCTGTGTTCCAACAATACCTCACTTATATGTAGACAGTGCTGGTGGAGCTGAATGGGGAGTTGCTATTTAATGGGTACAGAGTTTCAGTTGAGATGTGGAAAGAGTTCTGGAGATGGAGAGTGGTAATGGTTGAGCAACGATGTGAGTGGACTTAATGCCACTGAACTGAACACTTACAAATAGTTCAAATGGTAAATTTTGTGTTAATTTGTGTTCCACAATAAAATACAAAGTATGAACAATACTTAATTTTTAAAAAGTACTAACAAAAACAGTAGGAAGGAGGCAGGATTGGCCCATTGGCCAGTAGATTTGGATTACGTCTGTCTGTGCCCTGGGCAGACACACTGCTGGCCAATCAGTGTCAACTCCGTCCATCAGAGTCAGATGAATCGCTCTGGGGACGCCCTGGGATGAGTCATCATTAAGGCCCTTTCCCTCTACAAAAGTCTACTGGGAACTCCCTCGATTTTCTGCCTCCATTTCTTCACTTGAGTCCTGAACTACATATTTATAACGTCTGCTTTTACCTTAGTAAACATACTGCATAAACATAACATACGTTCCTAGTTTGAAGGTCCCTTGTTGCCCTTTCTCTCCCGAGGCCGTCCATGGAGACACTTAGCATGTATCTCTGCTTCTGAGGCAGGTCATGGAGGCCAGTGTACCAGAATGAAGTGCCGAGACATTCCGGGGCTTCTTTTTATTTTGCAGGACTTATTTGGGGTCAAAGAATTTCTTCCCCAGAGTGCATTTTTGAAGTGGCTGAGTACACATGTTTGTACACATGTCGTTCTGAAGGAGCTTTGTGGCAATGTCTTTTTTATTCTGTGTGGATTTAATGAGAGAAATTTAAATATGGTATGTATGTTTATAGTAAGACTTGTTTAAACTTTCAGTAACTTTATTTTATCTGTAGATGTGCTTATTTTTGCTGGGGAAAGTGGGAGAGGCAGGAACGACCTCCTGAGAGCTCTAAAAGGCCTTTAGTTTTAGGAGGCCCAGGAACCAACTCCGTCAAGTGCCTGCGGTGCCATCTGCTGCTGTCCTCAGGCCGGCCATGGTCAGCTTCCTACATGTACCTACCTATACGGAAACTATCGAATGAGGGGATCTGTCATAATTTAAGTCACAATATTTATATTTATTCTAGAGATTTGTTTCTTTTAAAAAATTACCATGAATGTGTGTAAGTTTGGAATGGCCATTTACGCATACCTGTGCGTGTGTAAATTTATTTATTTTGTACAATATAAACCCTTGGCCAGTAATATGCTGGTGTTTCTAAATATATTTGTAGTTTGTAATGTTGCATTTTGAAAAAAGATTTTAAAGTTCTGGAATGAAAGCTCTAGGGAATTTTTTTAAACTGATACTAATTTCTTGTTTCTGATGATGAAAGCAAGATGTGATTACTATATAAAAATTTGGAAATTCAAAAAACTATGAATAATAAAATAAAAATGACCAGTAATCTCAATCCATGCAACTCCATTGTTACCATGTTGCTATATTTCCTTCATATATATTCTGTGTGTACATTCTTGTACATATTTTTAATAGTCATATCTGTAGTCAAAGAATCCCCCCCTTAATCTCATGTATTTGAGGCTATGCCTCTGTAGTTTTTAACCATGAAGTGCAGCATATGTTTATTATCAATGTCTCCTTAATGCTGTATTCATTCTTTGTTTCCATGTATTTATTTTGCAGTCTAGAGTGTCTGTGTATGTAGCACACTCTCCTGCTGGAACTTCTGTGCAAAACATGTTACACTGGAGCCAGGTAGGCATTCCAGGAGGGCATCCGGGGTTTGTGTAAAATCAGCATTAGAAAAATCACGCAAAGATTTTTGTACGCATGCATCCATTCCCTGAAGCACCTGTCTGCCAGCTCATCCCAAATACAAAGACAGTCTACTTACAAAGCTGAGCTGGTTTCCTTCCCCAGAGTCCCGAGTTCCTGTCCTATGTTTCTGTCACTTTTGTTATCCTCCCAGGGACACGCTGTACTGTGTGCATGAGTTCACCAAACAGCTCTGGGGTTGATTTGTTTTTTCTTTTCTTTCCCCTCCCCACCATAGTTTTTCAGTGAGTTCCAGATTTATTATATTTCTGGTTTGCTTCATAGGGCAATATTTTACAGCAGCTTCAGAGATAGAGGCTGCCATTTCAGCATCAACCCATGAACGCAATATGCCTGAAACATCATTGAATAAACCAGATCTAAACCAGTCATAGACATAAATGGGAGCCACTAGCTTTTAAAATAGTTTTTGTTGTTTTACCACACATCACCAAAGTAATGCATGTTCAGTCTAGAAGGTTTAGAAAATACATACAGGCAAAAAAAAAATTCTCTTAAGATAAAAAATTAAAATATTCTGTAATTTTACATGAGATAGAAAATGTGTACTCAAAGATCTGAAATGTCTCTCTGTGTTCTACTCTATACCTCTTGCTGCATACCAGTTTCAGAAAGAAGTGGTTAAAGTCACAAATAGAAATAACAGTTTTAGAAATAGATTAATTTATTTTCTTCTACTTACTCTTCTGTAATTTACGTTTTTTTCACCTAACAATATGTCAGGAACTTATTCTACATCAGGATATATATATTTTTTACAATTTCTCTCCCCTAACTTCTTTCAAATATGAAGTAACTCACCATTTAAGCTCCAAAGCAAGATGTTCTGAATGTCTTGGATACAGTTTCCAGACACTGGACAGTCACTGTCTGCAACAGAATCATATAAGTTGCATTTAAAAGTACCTCTTTTAATAAAATATTGTTTAAGAAATGTAAGGGGAGTTGGTTTGTGGTAGAACTGGTGGACTGGCTACAATCCAAGCTGTTAAAAACAGATCCCTGTGTCCCATCCCTAGAGATTAGGATTCATTTGGACTGGAAAATCTGTACTTCCAATTATTATAAAGAGCTTTGAGCTTTGCCAGGGCATCGGGGACCCATGCTGTGTAAAGTACACAATTTAGGGTGTTTTGACACAGGTATATGCCTGCAAACCATCACCACTGTCAAGACAGGGAACATACCTACACCCCAAAAGTTTCCTCATGCCCGTTTCCATACCTTCCTCCCACCACCTTCCCTGCCCCCATTACCAGGCAGCCACCATCTGCCTTCCATCATTAAAAGTCAGTCTGTATTTTCTAGAGTTTGATAAAAGTCTAGTCACACACGAATATCCTTGTTTCCATTTGGCTTCTCTCAGCAAAATCATTTTGAGACTCGTCCACATTGTCATGTGCATTAGTTAGTAGTTCTGAGTGGTGAGAATTTGTATTTCTAAAAACATTCTTCCCAGTAGATTCTCCTGCCCACCTGGATTTGGGAACCGCTGATCAGGGACATCACCGGCCCCTTTGTATCCTTCCTCAGTTGTCCCAGGAAACCCTGTCCATTGGGACTCCCGCTCACTTCTCCCTGGGCTCATCCCTAAGGATCCGGGCAGGCCCGGGCTGAGGCCTTTGCCCCTTGTGATTGTAAGGCCCAGTGTTAAATGTCAGTGACTCTTCCTGAGTTTGCTGTGGCTCAGAAGAGGGGCACCTGGGTGCAGGTAGGTCATGACGTGCAGAGGCACAACTTCAAATGTCCCTAAACCTTCCAAAGTCCTCAAATTCACCAATGTTCCTTCAGGCCCCTGCTTTTCTCCTGAGCCTCATTTCTGTTCACTGTTACTTGTTTTCTCTGTATACCCTGTTATCAAAATATCCCTACCTTTCAGAGCACTTTGGCCCTCTTACCTGGTGGACATTTTCAGAAAGGCCCCATTTCTGTCCGCTCGGGAGTTAAGGCCCTCTAGCTTGGAGTGGGTGAGCTGAGCTGAGGCAGGTGCTGAGCTGCGTGCCAGCTTAGTAACTGCTGTGACCCAAGGTGACATGCCACTTGCCTCTGCAAATCACCAAGGACCCCCGGACCACGCCAGGAACCTTTGGGGATTTGGCAGCCAAACTGCCGGACCGCTCTGTCGTGTGTTATGAATGGTCCTGTGGCAGGCCCCCACTGGGCGTGCCCTCAGATGGGTGGCGATCCATGCCTCTGCTCTCGTCCCAGCCTCTCTTATCAAGCAGCTGGCTGGGGTCAGAGGCTGTAGTCTGAGTCTCAGAGTGCCGCTCTTGGGCCCAGTTGTGACCTTGTGGTTTTAGGTTCAGACCACTGGAAATGTGCCTCGTGAACAGTTTTGAGCCTCAGATTCACTACAGAAGGCAGCCTGCCCTTTGCCCTTCTGCACACTCCCATCCCTTTGTCAAGAAAAGAGTTGCTTTGTGCCGCTGTTGCATACGAGCTTCTCTCCATTTCTCCCTCCTCTGGGCTGTTGGCCAGGGGCCCCCAGTCTCTGCCTATCACTCAGCCCTGGTACTTGCTAGGAGAGCTGTCTGCTCATGGTGTGCTGGGCCTGGATGCTGAAGGCTGAGGCCCACAGTTCACCTCTGAAGTTTGGAGGTTCCTTCCCAGGAGTTTGGGGTGCCCTAAAAGGCCTTTTTATTCGTAAAACATTCAGAAGTTTACTTTTTGTTTAAATAATTAGCATCAGTTTTTAATAGTCCTAAAACCTAGTTCTGTACTGTGTTTTAAAACTTAGTTTAAAAATCTTATTCTCTTTATAAATCTCACAAGTTTCTGGAGCTGGGACTCTTGTTAGTATCTCTAGCCCCCTTTGCAAGCAGGTCCCAGATGCCAGGAACATGCTCCTGTTTGAAGAAGGCCGGTCCCAACATATCTTTACAGTGTTGCTCAGAATTACTTAAGGTGCTTTAAAAAATAGATTCTCAGACCTACCCAGCACTTGTTGAGAATCTGAATTCCTCGGGTATTCTCTGGGATGTGCATTTGAGTAAGTACCTCAGAAGATCTGTTGTCCTCTATTGTTTGAAACCTACTGCTTAAAACAAAACAAAACCAAAAACATACATTAGGTAGGTTCTTTAAAATATTGTAAAAAGACATTTAGAGTAATTTTTATTATACATGTAATATACATTCATTATGAAATTACTTAAAAATACCTGAGTACAAAGAAGAAAGCCTGTCACCCATATGTTTACCACCGGGGAAAATGTCTATTAGTATTTTGGCCTTTTAGGGGATATAAAATGTTTCCTTTACCCTCTTAGGGTTTCTGGCTGGGACTGACAGTAACAGGGGATTACCATACAAACAGGAGAAAACCATACAGACTTTATTGACATGTATGTGGGAGCTGTCCCAAGAAAAATGAGCCAGAGAAGTAACTAGGCCAAGTGCTTGTGTACTAGGTGGGACAAAGCATAGCCACTGGGGGAGGGTGACTAAAATATACAGGGAGGCTCACCAGAAGTAAGAGTTCTTTTAACAAGGTCTTCTTGTAGATTTCTCTCAGCCTCCATTTACTCTCCAGTGATAAGAATGTTTTTTCCTCCAGGTATAGTGAGCGCTTCTTTTACATGGGAATTTTATCTCCCGCTTTTAGAAAGAAGAAGGAAGGTCTGAGCATCTTCTATGTATCTGCTGTTTTTCAAGTGTCTCAAACTCAAAATAATCAATATGTCAAAGCAGCATATTTTGGGGTGGCATATCCTGAACTCTTTCAGTATAATCTTATAATTTTTTGGTATACTTGTTTCCATTCCAAAATCAGGAGCAGGCTACATGCATTTTTGGTAACTTTATTTTGTATTTATTTATAGAGCATTATATTCATCAGATACAGGCTAAGTTGCTGTACCAGAGACCCCCAAATTCAGCCTCTAAGTAAGCAGTTTGTCTTTCTCCTAATGCAGTCTGGACATCAGTGGCACAGGCACGTGGCAGAGGGAGTGTGACTGCTCCAGGAAGTCATGCAGGGTCCCAGTTCCCCTCTTCACTGTAGCTCTGCCATCTCTGGGGTGTCCTCTTGTGCCCAGTTGAAGCTGGGTCACCCCAGGTCTTGTCCAGCCCACAGGAAGGAAGCACGTGAGGGATGCGGTTCCTACCGTGGCAGCCGTGTGCTTGGCGAAAGCTTTAGGGATTCTGTTACTGAAAGGAAGAGGGCAAGAGTGGGGGGCCATGAGCAGAAATACCTTTCAAAGGCAATAACTAAATTTAAAAATATTTGTAACTGAGGACAGTTTTCTGTTGCTTGAGTTTATTATTATTATTTGCTATAATAGGTGTTTTATCTTTCTTCTTTTTTCGGCAATAGTAAAACATCCTGGAACAAGTATTCTTGAATTAGAGATCTGTCTTTATACATTAAGCAAATTACTTTCTTAGGTAACAGAAACTACAGCTATAGAAGTAGACTTGGTGGTCAGAGGGGAGGCCTATCCGATGTGTGCTGAACTTTAAAAAAGCCATAACTAGTTACATTTTCATTACTGTTCAAGACCTAACAATAGCTTCTTAGCTGTCACTTAAAAACCATCAATCCTAATATCATAAGCATTTCTTCCTGATCTTTATCCACACATGATTGTCACATAAGTATAACCATAGTGCATGTTTGATTTCGTTGGCTGACTTTTTCTCTCTTCATATTATTAAGTTTTCTCTGTTTTATTATATCTGTATTTACAGAAAGTGGCATGCTGTTGTGTATATTAATGTACCATAATGTGTTTAACCAAATATCTAGTATTGGACTTTTATTTCCATGTTTTTGTTCCTATAAGTAGTCTTCTTCATTTACCTCCTCCCAAGATACCCTTTCAAGTGGAGCGTTGGTCTTTTGAGTCTGAACACAAAAGTCAGGTTTGAGGTTTAGTCTGAGCCCTAGGCAAGTTTTTCCTTCATCTTCTACACACTCAGGGTGCTTTGCATAAATGCTGAAAGACATATGTGAGAAAGTGATAAGCGGATGTCTGTCCACTGCTGCAGAAGAGCTTGCATTGATGTATTTTCACTGACAATTAGAGCTAGGGTGGGGGTGCGCTAGCAGGTGCTGGAAATCCATATTTTATCCAGCCTGTTAAGGAGGCCATGGTTATTAATATCTGTCATTTGCAATGGCAAAAGCAGATGCTAAACATGTGTCCTGTAGAAGTCCTCTGTAGTGTCTAATCTGAGACTGACTTTTGTTACATGAAACAGTAGAATTTTATGCAAGAAAACCTGATATTTCACATTAGTCAAAGGCAGATCTGACAAAGAAGGTCTAGATTTTTTCCTCGTTACCAGGTGCCACCATCTGGCCAGAGCTACAGCAGTTTCTAGGTCATTTGGCTTTTGCCAGCTTTGGATTTAGTTCTTAATATATTTATAATTTGGGGATATAGAGGAGGTATGGATTTGCATTATTTCAGAATATACAAATAAGTGACTCAATATTTCTAAATCATACTATTCTAAATATGCACACATTTAAATTCCATACACAATAATATCATTTCATGACTAGTTAGAATTGTGCTCATGTGTAGTACAATTTGATGGTTATACTCTTCCTGGGACGCAAGGAAAAAGTGTTAAATAAAATCATTAAAATACTAAATTACTAAGTAGAACGGATATACAGAAAACATGGAGATTATATGTAATTATATACAAATATGTTCATATATTAATAAAATGATAATATACTGTTTATATTAATCCACATCAGTATGTTAATATACCATTAATATATTTGCATAACCAATATATTTAAATCAGTCCATACATCAGTACGTAATAATCCATATATACATATGAATCCATATACTATATGTAATATATCTCTTCCCCAAATAAGATAGTTAACTTTTTGAAAAAGTTTGAGATTCAAATTTCAGTAAAAAATGTGAGCCTAAAGTTTATACAACAGGTCAGTCCATCCTTCAATACAGTTTCATTCGCAGCATGTGTGTGTAGCTGTTCTACTGGGTCATATAATAGCTACTTTCCAATCAGTGAGAAATGGAGTCAGTTAATAAGGAGAGCAAAATAATAGCAGTTTATTTTTTTAATTATACTTTGGAAATGAAGAGTAAATCTGGTTATTTGTGTACCACTGATTTCTGAGGACATGGCTAATGCTAGCAACCTGTTACATTATCTTAGACTTCGGTGTCAGATAACTTTTCCAAATTATCTTCTTTACAGGCTGTTAAATTCCAGAAGTTTCAAGCCTTTGACTGGGGAAGCAGTGCCAAGAATTATTTTCATTACAACCAGGTAAAGTCTTTGAAGCCGTTAGAATTGAAATGGGCGTGGACAACTCCTCAAGGAAGCCTGAGCTGTGAGGATTCTGGCTGGGCTCCTGTGCTGTGGGAAGCGTTTGGGAGAGTCAACTAGACAGCATTTGTTTTCTCAGTCTGTTCCAGAACAACTCAGGCTTCGCAGCTGCGGCTGTGGACTGGCCTCCTCTCTGCCCTTTCTCTGGCCCTGGCCAACAGCTGTCACTGTCATATGTCATTCATAGTGATCCGGAACACAGACCTCAGAGCCAGACAAGCCTAGGTCTGTTCCCTGGTGGCTGGGACACCTTGACCAAATTACATTGCCTGAGGCTTTTCTTCTAGATGCAGATAAGTTGACCATTTTCGGCATGCTAAGCGCTCTAAAGTGTGAGGCCCATGTTTTTCTTACTTAGTTCTCACAATATCCCTGTGACAGAGATGTGATTATTATAATTATTATTACTAAAGATGAGGCAACTGAGGCTTGGAGAACATTTATGACATGTGTCATACCCCAGAGGGAAGGAGAGTAGGAAGGTGTGATTCCA
This sequence comes from Smutsia gigantea, assembly GCA_032199065.1. Lineage (NCBI taxonomy): Eukaryota > Metazoa > Chordata > Mammalia > Pholidota > Manidae > Smutsia > Smutsia gigantea. Next base: position 196,785 of record JAVSCE010007444.1, on the reverse strand, counting down.
AAGCCCTTTCCCAACCTCTTGGTTCTATGGCTTCGCACCTACTACCGGGGATAACAGAGCCTTCCTCCCAGATGACAACATGATGCCGAGCTCTGGGCGACAAGCTGTTAGCTAACACTTAGTTGTCACTATTTTTGCTCATGGGCTAGGTGTCTGTTCTGGTAATAATTTGAAAAGCGAAGTGAGAGTGATTTTCAAAATTTAGTCCTTTATTCTCAGGTCAAATTTACTAACCAGTGTTTAATGGAGATTGTGTTGGTTGTGTTTTTGTCAATGAAAACGACAGCAACAAAGCTTTCTGTGGGCTTTTTATTACAGAGTTACCCTCCCACTTACAAGGTGAGAGACATGCTTGTGCCAACTGCTGTCTGGAGCGGGGGTCAGGACTGGCTAGCGGACGTCAAGGACATGAGCCTCTTACTGCCCCAGATCACCAACTTGGTGTACGACAAGCAAATTCCTGAGTGGGAACATCTTGACTTTCTCTGGGGCTTGGATGCCCCTCAGCGGCTCTATAATGAAATAGTGCATCTAATGAGGAAATACCAGTGAAAGCCAGACCGGAGAAATTCACCATCAAGTCAATGATCAAGTCATGTTAATATTTGTTTGCAAATTTCTCTGAAATACTTGTTTTTCTTGCCCAGGCCTTTGCTATTTGTATAGCCAAGAAAATTATATTGAAGATGCCCAGTTCTCTTTAGTTAGGATTAGGAATGTACTCGCTTTTTTTTTTTAAATCATGGTCAAATATGAAGCTAGTGTCTCAATCATGGTCTTAAAGAGAGTCTTTTAATAATACCACTTATTTGCAAAAGGTCATAACCATTCTGTTCATCCTTATAATTTAAAATATACTGTAACTGTATTGCCTTTTTCCCCATGTAAAGGACACACATTGACGTAAGTGTTGGAATTTTTAAGCTGTGTTGTTCCTTGGTAAATAATCTGACACTGACTTGAAAAAAGCTTGGTGTGTAAGTGCCCAGCTCTCATCTCTTTGCCTTAAAGGGCTCTCCAGTTGAGTGGCCTTGTATCTGGGACCTAAATGACACTTGATCATGTTCTCGTGCAGTAAGGTGCAGAGTCAAGTCCAGTGACACCCCAGCTGTGCTAGTGGTAAAGATTCTATAATGAATTTTATCAAACCTAGCTGTCATAGCATTTCTTTAGCAAAGGTTTACATTGCTCAAACCAAGCAAAATCATTTGTGGGAGTCTTCAAAAATACACGGCATTGATTTAAAACCACAATTATTTTAAACAGCTTAAAGAGTGATACATTCAACCACCTATATTCATGAACTCTAAATTGTGTGGTAGGCTGTAAATCTACTTTTTGGGGAAGAAAAGCCCTGTGGAGAGAGAAGTCCACTATTTTTCCTGAAATTAATGCGCTCTTAACCAGCTGCTGTAGCCCGGTGATGAGTGAAGCAGTGGCTCTGGGGGTGCCCATCAGGAGAGTCCTGACTCAGTTTCATACAAAAGAAATGTGAATGTTTTAATACTGGAGCTCAGGGTTTTTTTTCGTTTTGTATGTGTCCATATTTTTAATACTCATGATTTGCATCCCTATGTCAGGAAGCCTGTATTCAACCTGTTTTTCTTGCGGCATTGTTCCCATACAATACTGACAGCTGGACAGAATGATGATTCATGTTTTCTCCTGATATAATTGCTTTAGCTGCAATAATAAACAACAGTCGGCATTGGCTAACATGTACAGACAGTGTACTACTTTGTGACATTTTAAATGTCTTATTTAAACTTTTCAGTACAGCTCAGTGAGCCTCATAGGTCTGCAGGATGTGTGTGGGGTGTGTGTGTGTGTGTGTGTGCCCTCCTTTGTTTAATAGCCATTCCGTACTTCCCCTTCTCCTTTGGCAGGACATTCACTGTTTTTCTCTTCTCCTCTCCCTCCTCCTTACTCCTGGTGGTGGGAGAGAGCTTGCCAGAGAACGGCCTCAGTGCCATAGGTGACCTGGTTTCCCTGGCTTGTTGCTGCCCTGGTAGTGCCGAGATATGCCCTTGAGGGCTTGGGCTCAGTGACACTCCCACACAACAGATGATAAACGTGAGCAGGGTTTGCATTCTGTAGAGTCCACCTTTTATTAATTAGCATGTTTTTCTCTTCCCTTCCTTTCCAAGCTTTTCTCTGGGGAGTTTTCTTCAGAGTGTGAGCCAGTCTAGAGGTGGAGATGTTGTAAAGCTGTTCTGTGACATTGGGTTACATTGCACATTTACCTTTGGTGGTGGCCTTTTGCTCCTGACATAGTCACACAAGTCCTTTCTATCCTTATAACCCTGGCTGCATTAACTGGCTTTGCTTCAGCGTGGACTGAGGGTGCAAAACGCAATTGAAGCTTGTGTCTCAAGGAATCTGTGACAGGTTAGTTGTTTTTCAACTAATTGGTGAAACAGACTCTGTTCTCTTCAACTGGATTTGATATATATTCTTTGGAGCAGGACACAAAGATCTCTGCAGGCCTCTGGGACAAGAAGACTAGTTAATATTCTGCCAACTTGGAACTCTTAAGATACTGTGTTTACATGAGCAAAGCCACCAAAGAAGTCCCAATTGAGAACAAAGTCATTCTTCTCATTTGCCATAAGAGGGCAGTCTCGGCTCTGCTTCCAACCTTTTCATAAGGAGACTTCCTCTAGTCCCTTCCTCTGAGAAAGGCAGAGAGCCTTGTTGATGTATGAGCTAGTGATAATTTGAGGACAGGTAAGACCAACCATGTCTGTGACATTTCTATCCAGGATCATGACTAATTCTTGCCTAATTCATGATCATCTCAAAGAATAGCTGTGCCTCAAATGTGACATTTAAATTAAAATTTGCTTAATAAGTAAATGAGGTCAGAACCTCAGGCATGGGGAGGCTGTGGCGAAGGCTTTAATCTAAGCCTCACATTTATTAAGGACCAAAATGTAGACTATTGATATTATCTCCAAAAAAATTTTGTGTTTGGGAGTATTATGGTGTTAATTCATTCAATGTAAACATTTAAAATTAGACTGTATTTTTAAGTCTTGTCACTTTAATATGTGAAGCGAGTTTCAAAATGTGAAAGGCAACATTAGGTTGCAATAATTATCCTGAGTTTTAAAAAGTATGTCAGTTATTTATTTAGGAGTATTTATTGAGTATTGTATTGTGCTAAGTGCAGATTTCAAGTTCAGTTCCAAACTAAATAAGTAAAACTTTCTCTGTCAACTGTTTTAGTAGCACTAAAAAAATTGTACATCGAGCCTTCCGGGTTTTTGAAGCCTTCTCACAAGGCTTTGATCTTTGCAGCCTCCCCTTTGACAGATGAGGTGAATACTTTCTCTGCCTTACAGAGAGTGGTCTGCCTTATATGGCAATGATTTTATATGCCTTAAATATTTTAAAGAGGTTGGTGAGAGTTCCAACAGTATCCCTAGAAGCACCTATTTACACGTGACTCAGAAGGATCAAAAATATAAAGTGTTTCAAACCAAATAGGGGTCAGCATTTGTGTCATCAAGAAATCTCCTGGGGGAGCTAATATCCCTGTATTCTTCAGCATCCCCTACTGTTGTGGCGTGGATAACAAATGTTTTCTGAGTCTTTTGTAAACTGCTGTATAAATGCAACTTCAATGCCGCATTCTAACACCAAACTCCTGTAAAGGTGCCTACCTTGAAACTGACACTGACCAGGTTCTGCTCTCATTCGGCTGTAACTTTCTATGTAACCTGAGCTAGTTTCAATTTTTCTGAGACCACATCTTCAGCTCTACGGTGAAGGATTAGATTTTGAATTTTCGAAGATTACTCCACTCTCTGTGAGTCCTATACGTTACAGCTGTATGATGTTACAACACTTCTCATTTCTGTATCCAGGACGAGATACGCTTTTCAGTTAGACAACATGCTTCAGTTAGATACATGCCAAGACAGGCTCCCCTAATTTTGAAGAGAGAAACATCATAACATACATAGAAAAAGACGTCGTGTCATTGCTAATGGGCTTTGCCAACTACATGTTCTATTTTTTAAAGGGGGACAGAACCCAACATCTTTTGTGAGTTGGTACCAAATAATTTCAAGATTGTATTAAATATGCACAGACTCGACTGTTGTACTTTCGAAAAAGTGATTTGCTCGCTGGGATAGCTAGAGAGGAAAGGATTCCTGTCTTCCAACCTTGTCAGAAAGACCATGCCAAGATAAAAATGACATAGGAAGTCATAAGCAACTGCAGCAGCCCAAGAAATAGTGTGGCCCAAGTCCTGACACCATCAAAAATCAGTCAACGCCCCCTTGTATGGAAAACCATCCTAGTAGATAAGTAGACCTAAACTACATCAAACAGCCCCAGGGGGGACAAAGATTTTTTTTACCTTTGATTTAGAGCCCATGTCTTTTTAAATAAGCATGGAATCCACAAATGTCTTTTGAATACTCATTATGTGCAAGGTATAGTGATTAGCACGGTGGCAGGGTGGGTGGGAACCCTAGAAGATAGACTCTGTGCCCTAAAATAGACCATTCATCTAGCAAGCAGTTAAATATACTTTGTGTAAATAAAACGTGTTTAAAGGTGCACGTTTGCCAGTTCAAGAAATGATACCACGTTAGTCAAGACTAAATAGGGTTCAGTTTTATTTGGGCCTGACATGTGCCTACTTTTTCAGCAATCTCCATGATGTCCAGTGGACGGCTGATGAGATTTTAACTGACCACTTTCCCTGAGACGCTTGCATTTGTATATTGGACATAAACTTCCGTCCTGTTGGCTGCATGAGCCTGAAAGACGAAGCTGGAGGCTGTTCTTGAAAGTGCTGGAGTAAACGGGGGAAGCCTGGGCCAAGCAGGCTGGAGCTGTGGCTTGCAGGTTTTGCTGCACAGCGCTTTATGGAACCAGCCCATGGACAATATCCTAACAGGCTTAGCAATAGAGGATGGAGGAATCAAAGAAGGAGAAGAGTGGGTTGGGGGGTTAGGGGCTCAAAGAAGGAAATCATGACAGCGATCTAATAGCTAAATCTGAACTAAGCAACCTGCCAAGGCCACCCACTTTATCTGCGAGCACATCCAAAGTGTCCAAGTATGCTAGCTGGAACCACGAGGAAAGGAGAGCATGCGCTGAGTGGAAATTTGAAGGTTGACTTCCTTTCTGTGGAGGGCAAATCTGAGTGCTATTTTACTTCTGAGCAGAATTCATTTGCCTGAGAAAGTGAGTTTGGTGGTCCCTTTGGAGCACTGAGGGACCCAAGAGTGCAGGAGAAAAAGCCTCTGCTCTTCTCTCTGAGATGCTGACTGTGCCATGCAAAGTTCGAGGGCACAGCCAGGTCTACCACGAAGGCGAAAGACAAAAATTCCACAGAGAAGAAAGAAAAAAAGCTCACATAAAAGTGAATTGCAAAGAGTGGTGGAGGAGGGAAAGATTGAAGGGGAGCCTAGAAAGCACAGGCTGTCAAACTGGAAGAAACCTGCCAGCGGGAGGCCAAGGAAATCTGCTACCATCTGGATATCCACACAGCAGTAGCAAATGCACCCTCTTTTGTATTTGTATTTTGCATTGGGTGTGAAGAAACTCAAAGCCGCTTCTGAATGCTTATCTGATCAGTACACAGGCAGAATATCATAATATTCTTAGGGCACACTGAGGTTTAAAAAAAAGTTTCAAAAGGGCCAGAGGCTGGAGGCTCCAGAGCATGGGCATCAGAGGAATATTGGTATTCTGCAAGTGGTGGTTCAGGGACACACACCAGTTAGGAGGTTCCGAATTCTGCATTGGACCATTATAGGGGTGTGTGTGCATACCATATATATCCTATATGTTATTATATATTAATATATAATTACATATTATGAGTTGGCCTATTTATGATATATGTACATGTCCTCTATATTATTATAATTCTAGATTCACATACTGGCTTATATTTTGTACTTATTCTTTCCTAATAATTATGGATTTACATCTTTTATTTCTCCTTACAAAATTTCAATTTTTAATTTCCAACTTTAGGTAAAACGTGGAGTACAAATTTAAAATAATTTGTGTCTTATTTGGTATGTTTACTGTGGACCAGGCACTATGCTTTTACTTCTGTAAGACCACAGCAATAAAAATAATGCCTACTTCTCGGCAGTGTGGGGAGCACAGCTCTTCTAAGGACTGGATGAAATCACTTCAAGCAACACACTTGGCTAATGCCTGGCAGACATTACATTATTATTATTATTTTCCATTAATGCTTGAAGTAGCCTCTTGCAATAATACTAGTATTATTTCCATTTGGGATGGCGGGATAAAAAATGCAAAGCTTCCAGGAGTGAAGCGCTGGCCCCTACCTCATAGACCCAAGAAGAATCCAGGCCAGGATTAGGAGTGGTTCCTGGCTTCAAGGTTTTCTTCCCAAACGTTAATCCTCTAAGGGCCTCTCGTGTGGTGCGTCACAAACCCAGATCAAACGTAGAGGGTGTTTTCATGCTGGTCCCCGGTCTCCCCAGAGCTCTCCCAGTACCGACCTCGCCTGACTCGGTCCCGGGTCAGTCAGCCCGCGGAGAAAGGCAGACGTGGGGCCGGCCTCGCAGTCTGGCTCCGCGCACCAGGGATGCTTAGCGGGTAGAGGGATCGTAGAGGGGTCGAGGGCCAGAGGCAAGTTAGCACCGCGAAGCCGGCCCAGGGACGCACGCGCAGGGCAGGCTCAGTCAACAGCCTCCCCGGAGGCTCCCGGAACGCACACATATTCCCTTGAGGAGCAAAGTGAAGTGGTTTATTGGTTTCATGGCTTCCAACCCAAACTGAGATACAGCGGCTTTCAAGCCAGATCTCGGCAGGCTCTGCGTGTTAAACCCAACAGTTAATTTCTTTTCCATCCTTTTCTTTTTTTGTTAAACGAAGCCTAAGGGTGGTTCCCCCTTGTGCACCCGCGCTTCCCGGTTCCCTTCGCTGGTCTGCGCACCCGGTGTGCGCTCCGAGGGTCCACCAGCGCGCCGGAGCTTGCGGGCTCCCCCGGGGGAGTCTGCGTGCAGTGGGATACGGAGTTTGTCACGAGCCGGCAGCGGTAGGTCCTCTCCGGAGTCACTGGAAGAGTTACCGTCCCACCACCGATCAGGTCCGATTTCCTGCGCTGATAGCCGCCGCGCACTGCTGGGGACCCGTGGTTCCCTCTGCTAGAGGTAGATTGCAGCTCGCTGCTGCTTAAGTGGATACAGGGCGTGCAGACAGAAAGATCCCAAATACAGGAGGTATATCACTTTAAAAAGTTTCTTAATATGCAGTTACGTCTTTATGAAAATACGTGGACGCAATTATATGTATGCACTAAAAAATACCCAATTCTGCATTGATTGCAAAAGAGCTCTTTCTGTTTTCTCTGTCTTGTTTGGAGCTAGTGATGATTTAGATGAATTGAGTTTTCAAAACTCGTAGAAACTTTATACTGAAGATCTCTTGTATCGTGTGTGAATTTTACGCCAAAAACCCGAAACATAATTCTGCACGCATAAGAGAAGTTACTAAGAGCCACTGCAAATCGCACACCGGAAAGTTGATTGAATGCATCTGTAAATGTGTATTTTAGCAACTAAGCCGCAACTCTGTGGGGTTACTTATTTATGCAGGCTCCGCGCAGCCTGGAAAGGCACTAAAAGGCTGCTGACATCACTCGGGGCGGGGCCGAAAGTCCTAAGAAAAGTCGGCGGGAGGCAAGCGGCGCAGATGTCAGGCACAGCCTCACCATGAGCTGTTACAACACCTCGGAGCTCCATGTCCTCTGTAGCTCCGGTCAGCTCCTCCTGCAGCCCCTCTGGGACTGCGTGAGGACGCGGGAGACCCTCATCCAGTCGCCCTTCTTCCCGGTCGTCTTCTCCATCACCACCTACATGGGCTTCTGCCTGCCCTTCTTGGCGCTGGATATCCTGTGCCCCTGGGTGCCCGCGCTGCGTCGCTTCAAGATCCACCCGGACTTCTCGCCCTCGGCTCAGCAGCTGCTGCCCTGCCTGGGGCAGACGCTCTACCAGTACGCGGTGCTCGTGCTCCCCACGACTCTGCTGCATTGGGCCAGCAGCCCGGCCCTCCTGCCCCGTGAAGCCCCCGAGTTCCTCCACCTGGTGCGCCACGTCGTGTTCTGCCTGCTGCTCTTCGACGCTGAGTTCTTCGCATGGCACGTCCTGCACCACAAGGTGCCCTGGCTGTACCGGACCTTCCACAAGATGCACCACCAGAACTCGTCCTCGTTTGCGCTGGCCACGCAGTACATGAGCGCCTGGGAGCTGTTCTCCTTGGGCTTCTTTGACCTGGTGAACGTCACGCTGCTCGGGTGCCACCCACTCACCGTCATGATCTTCCACGTGATCAATATCTGGCTGTCGGTGGAGGACCATTCGGGCTATGACTTCCCCTGGTCCACCCATAGGCTGGTACCGTTCGGGTGGTTTGGGGGCGTGGCACACCACGACCTGCATCACTCCCAGTTTAACTGCAACTTTGCCCCTTACTTCACACACTGGGACAAAATACTGGGAACTCTGAGGTCTGCTCAGGGCAAGTAACCACGCACCCTCTGCTGGCCGGGCGTGTGGTTGCGGTGGGCAGCGAGTGCCCCTCCGACCCAAGACCGCTGGGCATTCACACTTGAATCAGGAGAAACACATCTGAGCTTTTGGTTATTTTTTGTAGGTAATTTATTACCTGATGGAACTTTGTAGATGAAATCTGATTATTTTTGCAAACTGAGAAAGTAATTTATATCATTTATGTATATCAACAATTATACTCTTGGTGTTGAATTCTAGCTCACTTCAATAGCCTTGATTCCTGGATATAAATTAGTCACTCATCACTGTCATATTGAAATCATCTCTAAAAAGATTTGTTTGTAGGACAAAGAATTTCCTATGTTCGAAAGTATCCTAGAACCAGGCTAAAAGAACATATTTTTATGGAGAATCTGAACTCTGGCTCTGTAAACAAGGAGACATGTTCCTGCTGGACAGTGACCAAGATTATTGTACTTTTTTCTGTTTTTTTATAACACTGTATATTTATATTAAAAGGAATGTTATTTGTGCTTAAAAAAAACAGGCCATAAACCATAAATGAAACAAGTACTGGCTCCTGTTTCAATGATATTTTGACTGATAAAAACAAATGTAGAAGAGGGAACGGGAATGGTAGGCATCCCTCAGAGCATCTGTGAGCCCTACCACACAGAGAGCAACCTGGTAGTGGGGTCTCGGGGGGAGGGAGTTGTAGGAGAGAAGGAAGCAGGAGAAGGGCTCTGTTTGTCTGTTTTGGTCTAGACATTTTGCAGAGGGAGAAATACTATTGTTCTAAATGTTTTTTAGCTGAATTCTGCATAACAAGCAAATGAAAGAATTACCCTGTAAAGTTTTAGACAGATTACCACTGGGCAACCATTTGATTATTTGGTGGGAGAAAGGTGTTGGGAGGTGAGTACAATTAGTGGTGTATCTTGCTTTGCAAAACTGGTGACTTGAGTGTAACATTCAAGGGGCTGAGAGATACGGAAAGGGATTGTGAGACCCCCCCACTGAACCCCCACTTTCCATGAAGCCATCTACTGCAAAAGCCTGTTGTACACATACTGCTTCTGCAATCTGGGATTTTTGCATATTCACATTTCTTAAGTAAGATGTACATGCAAACTCTATACTCCTTCCTCAAGGAAAGAAAAAATGAAATGTGGCCCCAGGTCCCTGGTTCCTCATTTGTAAAAGGAAATTGTGTCCAGATGTTCTACAGATCACTGAGGGCAATAAATGTCTCTATTACCGACCACACACCTGTTGCCCATCATGTACCTCCTCTGGCTGCTGTGTACTTCTTTTAATTTTATATTTGGCATGTAGTTAGGGTAAAGTTAAAAGAAAACCAAGACAGGTAGACAGAACTGTATAATGAACAGCAGCTTTGTATGTAATTCTAGGCTCATTACATACGAATCAAACTATCTGTTTAAAGGTGAAAAACCCATCTAAAGACTGGGCTTTTTATGTCTGCCAAATGATACCCCTGAGAAATATATTCAGCCCCTCCTAATATTTGGCAAATGCAGTGGGAATGCCTGGCCACCAGGCTGATTTTCTCAAGATCCGTCCCAAAGTGCGGGGTCTCTTGGCTTCTTGCCAAAGTCACCTCCTCCTCTGTCCTCAGCAGGATGATCCTGGGATTTAGAGGGTATGTTCATGTATAAAAGTGAAACCCATGAAAACAGGTAGTGAGATGTAAGGGGGAAATGCTGTGTTGGAGGCAGTGTATGAAGACCACGAGCAACCTGCTGAGTACAGGAAGACGAGAAGGGTGAAGAGCCGGTGTGGAATGTATGGCACAAGTACTGAGCAGATCTAGGCACTCAGAAGGTGCCTGCAAATCTGGATAATGACAATTTATGCAGCTCATCACTCTCAGAGAATTTTTTAAATGTGTTATGTTGTGTCACTGTATAAAGGAATTTTACATTTGTGGCAAATTGTACACATGGAAGTTATTTGGGTGTAGAAACACTTTCTCAAAATCAGATGTCTTATCAGTTTTTAATACCTTGGGAGGTAGAAGTGGGTGAATGGGGAAGATGAGCAATTTTCCAGATAGTTTGAGAGCCTGATAATAATAATGAAATCATTCACACTTGCATACACTTTCACACATTGTTTCACTTGCACCTTATGGTAACAATCTAAGGGATGTAGGAGAGTTACTATTATTATTATTTTATTTCATTTGTATTATCATTATCATCCATGTTATTTCATTATTATTATCATCCTATTATCATCCCATGGATGAAGAATTGGTACCTGCATATTACATGACTTGCTCCAGAGTATGAAACACTAGAAGTTGGAGCCAATTCTCCAATTTAGGTATTGTAGCAAACACTATACCTCTCTCTCAATGATGCTAATGATAGTCTCCACAACTGCCAGAGCTTTTTCAGCCACTGCCCCTCAAACATGGCATCCATTTGTCCACTATTTAGATGTGAATGTCCCTGGACTCAAAACCTCTGTTTGGCAGGGGAGAAAGCCAGGGAGCTGGGCCAAGGCCAGTCTAAGCAGGACTTGGGAAAACATGAGACACGTTAAGGGCTCGTCTTCTATATCCCTCATTTCACTTCAGCTAAGAGCACACAGGCTGAAGCCAGATTGCCTGGGGGCTTTGACTCTGGTACTTACTATCTCGTGACTCCAGATAAGTCACTCAGGCTAGCTTTGCCTTGGCTTTCTCCTCTTTGCAACGTAGATGATCGTAGGTCCTGCAGTGCAGAGTTGTCGTGAGAGATGTAGAGTGACTGTATGTGAAGAGCTAGATGTATTGGGGGTCCTGGCCATTATATGGGTTTGCTCTGATCAATGTCTCATGCCTGGGGCATCAGGACTTCAGTTCCGGACTGTAACCTTCTGTCCACAAACGTGTTTGAGCTCTCTTGTCTTACAGGAACTAAGTAGAGCCATGTTTTTGATCCTGCTTTCATCACAGCGGCTTCTGTTCTAATCTTTTCAAAGACCTTGTGCTGGAAAGAGATGGCAATCAGCTACTTCCTCACCACTGAGTCACCCTACACCCACCTTCCTGAAACTTCCACTCCCTGATCACTGCTATCCTCCTAATTATCAAATCCAAGGTTTCTTCCCCTTGCTTTTCCATCTCCTTCGCTTAAAAAAATTTTTTCAGGTATTTGTTTTTGTTAACCAGCCCTTCTAAGGATGTGGTTCTTCCTTGGTCTTAGTGAGGTTTCTCTAAACTGTTTTCCTTCCTAACTTTCCAGCTGTTACTTCTTCCTATGTGGCTCTGCTTACTCCTCCACAGGGAGGCAAGCCTCAAGGCGCTTCTATTTGTAGTAAAAACTATGTACATTGTGTGCAATGAATGTCTTCCCTACCACCTTCTAAGTGTATCCTTCAAATCTCTGCTTGCATTGTGTTCTAGTACATACACACACACACAGACAATATATATATACACATACTATGTCTATGTGCATATTATACACTATACATGTATACATACAATATGTACTGTATTTATTATGTACATACCATACACAAACTATAGGCACACACATTATTATGTGTACACAGGCATGCATTTGCACACTATATGTGCACATATACTATATATATATGTACATACTATATACATTATACATAGAACATAATCTCTCTCTCTATATATAATAGAGACCTCCACACACTATACATATACATACACACACACATACTATATATATACACCCACTTACTACATACATTATACATACACATACCACCTCTTCTCTCTGTACACATGCACATATACACACACTATTGTTTCTGCTCTGTTTGCCATTATCTCTGTCCCTGGTACCATGCCTCATTTTGATGAATATAGGTTCAGTGTTTCATGAATACGGAAGCAGTAGAACAGTTTTGCCATTAATCATGCCCTTATTCTTCATTCCATCCTCTATCACCAGTCCATCCCAGCTTCTTAACTAAGGTCATACTTGCAACCCATAATCTCTGTTCTAGAGAAGGTCACAGTCTACTGGGAAAGGAAATCAGGCAAACACATCTAATCTAATATACTCAGTGCTATAATGAGGCGTATTAACAGCTTGTTAAGGGAATCAAAAGAAAGATGGGCCATTTGAGTCACAGAAATCATGAAGGATTTGTGCGCACTTACCAGGCAGGATGAAGGGCATACCTGGCAGAAGAAACAGCCCTGTAAACCAGAGAGGGAGAGAGAACTTGTCATGCCTGAGACATGGTAGGAAGCTTAGAGCACTGTGCAGACAAGGAAGGAATGTCAAGGCATATCGTCTTGCCGCTTGACAAGCCATTGAAGCTGCTTAGAACTGTTTTTTCACCTGTCTATGTCACAGGGTTTTGGGGAGATTGTATGTAAAATGCTCTGAAGCAAATGTGAGGACTTGCTGTTATTTGTTGATTTATAATGAATACATGGATGAACACACTGAAAACTGCGTGGCATGACATGCTAAGAGGTTTAGGTAGATTCTAAGCAATGGACTGATGTGACTAGATCTGGTGTAAGAAGATAACCGGCAGCAGAGAATAGTAGTAGGGATTCCAGTTCGGAGACAGTTGTAAATTCTGCCTGGATTCCAATCCTAGCTTCATCGCTTGTGAATATTGTAAGCTTGAGCAAGTTACTCTAATGCTCAATTTCCTGTTCTGTAAAGAGGGTGATAGTACCTACCTTTAGAATTGTGGTGAGGAATAAGGAAGATATTTAGAGAATTAAGCACTCTGCCTCACATGTAGCAAACACTCTGTAAAGTTATTTTGTTACAAAAGGAATGTGGTCAAAGATGAGAGATAATAAATCTGTTCCAAAATAAGCAAAGATAAGGTGGAGAGGAAGAAATGGATTCTCTTTTATTATAAGAGTAAGACATACTAATGGAAAAATTTCAAACCCTAGAGAAGTGTAAAGGAAAAAGTCACTTCCATCCCCATTCAACAAAGCTCTAACCCATTTTTGGGTACCAAACCAAAAAAGCAGTCATTCATCTTTTGTATTCTCCATTTCAACTGGGATGCATTAAATGGTTTTTAAAAAGTTAAAAAGAAAAGAGAAGAAAAAAGGAAAGCAAGTTAGCGTGAACTGAACCTTTTTAGGCAAAGGCCCAGGGCATTTCCTCTCTCTAAATATCTTTTGCTTATTTCCTTTTTCTATACCTTTTGATCACTGCTAACAATAAGAAGAGGAACTTCAGTTGTCTGTCTTCCACAGCTTCTGTGGAAGACTTGCTTGGTGGTGTGACTTCTCTATATCGGAAACCAAAGCGAAGGTTTCTCTGCTCCCTGCAGCCTGGAGCTTTCCTTGCTCCCCTCCTCTGCCTACAGCACTTCACTGTCCCCTCTTATAGTAACTCCACTCTCTGCCTTCTAGGAAAGCCATTGCCTTCTTAGCTGGAGAGGAAGGTCTCTGTGGGTAAAATTGTAACATTTTCAGAATATCTCCCCTGGCTTTAGTATATCTGCATATCAATAGGCATTCAGAGGTGGAAAGAAGTATGACTTTACTGCATTTGCATCATTCCTCAGGGGTGGAGAGAAGTTCGTCTCCATATCAATGGGTAATTACCTGGGCAAGGAGGGCTTATCTACTTGAGAGGTGATGGGGAGGGCCGGTCTTGCTGCTGCTGGAGCAGGAGAGAGGAGAGAGAGAGGGCTGGACTGCAGTTTTGTAAGCAATAACCGTGTTTTAAACTTTATTTCTCCCTTTGATTGATTTCAGTTTTTAGAGTTATTTTGCCCTGGGATTTCCTTTCACTGGACTTACATCTAGCACAGTTGGTAGGATTCCTCTGAACCTGAAATCTGTTATAATGGGTGTGACCTTTGGGAGGGCCACCCCAAGAAATGATGGGGAGAAGTGGCGTTCACGCTGAGGGACATATGTCTACACTCATGTGGTCACGGAGGCACCACCACGGCACCAGGCGCCAACCCTGGCCTGTGGCCGAAGCCTAAGGCTACCGCTTCTGCCACTGCTGCTGCTTCTGCTGCCAGCTGGAGCCTGGTCACAACTATGGAAAGGAGCAGAGGTCCGGTACATCTTAATAGAGAAGCAACTGGCTGCTGTGTACCATGCCTTGTTGGCTACAGAGCCCAATGCTGGAATAGCTCTGAACAAGGTACTAACGACCTGTCCCATCACAGGGTGGGTGAGAGATTGGATCCAGAGACTACGGACTGGTGTGGCACAGACACCTACCGTATATCATGTGACTGGCCATTTGCCTTTGGCATCCTCAGGGCATAATGAAGCAGATGCATTGGCCCAGTTGTTCTGGCTAAAAAGGAAGCCTGCCTCTGATGTGGCTCAGTGGCTACATCAGCATTTGTTGCACGTGGGGCAAAAGACAATGTGGGCTTGCCATTGCCCTTTGAAGAAGTCAGCGGATCCTGGAAGGAGTGCCCTGCATGTTGTGCACATCAGCAAACACGAAGAGGGGCCCAGAGCACCCCTTTGCAGCCTGTGGCTGGTTGCCCGTGATTGAGAGTGATCAAGGCACCCACACTATTGGACATGCATTGCAAGGGTGGGTGCAGTAATTAGGAATAAAATGGACATGGCCCTGGACATTTCAACACTGGATAGGTGAGGGGTGGTCCTTCTGGCACCTCGGGGAAAAGGCCTGGAAGCTGGCCTCCTGTGTATTCCTGGAATAAGAGCAAGGTGGCCCCCCACAATCATGGTTATTTGCTTCTACAGTCCTTGTGTCCTGGATGCACCCCCTGGCTGCAGCTGCTGCGTGATGGCTGGAATGGACGAGTTTGGACTTAATCTGTATGGTACTTTGAACCTAGTTGAATCCTCTGGCTTGAGAAGAATCATGATTGTATTGCTGTTGTCAAGAAAAAACTGCTTAAAAAGAGGCTCGACTTTGTCTAATGTTCAGTAAATGTTTTGTGAGCAATCTAGCATGGTTGTTAGGAATGAGTAAACAAGTGTAGAAACATTTTGTGCTTAGTGAGAGATTGTGCTGTAAAGTACATTTACTTAATCTGCATAGGCTGGATCCTCTGGTTTGAGGATTATCAAGATTTCCTTGCTGTTGCTCTTGTATGTTATCAGATTGGTCAGAAGAGGGGGAACGAGTAAATTGTAAGTTGAGATTTCTGGATGGGTGGCCTGTGGGTAAAATTGTAACATTTCCAGAATATCTCACGTGGCTTTGGTACATCTGCATATCAATGGGCATTCAGAGGTGGAAAGAAGTATGGCTTTAGTGCATTTGCATCATTCCTCAGGGGCGGAGAGAAGTTCACCTCCATATCAATGAGTAATAACCTGAGCAAGGAGGGCTTATCTACCTGAGAGGTGAGGGGGAGGGCCGGTTTTGCTGCTGCTGTAGCAGGAGAGAGAGGTGAGACAGACTGCAGTTTTGTAAGCAATAAACGGGTTTTTAAACTTTATTTCTCCCTTTGACTGATTTTGGTATTTAGAGGTATTTTGCCCCGGGATTTCCTTTTCCTGGACTTACAGTCTCTGAAGGAAGACCTTAGCTTATCAATCTTTGATTACTTCAAGGATCTAACACCTGGAAAGTGCTTGGTCAATGTCTCTGGAGTATAGGCTCTACGGTTTGGAATCTGAAGAGGCAGGAGCTGAGCTGCCTGATTTTTCTATTCTGGGTGGAAATCATTCAATCACATGCAACATCAGTTTCCCTCTCCAGGAAATGGGTGAAGGTTGGAGTAATAATAACCAAACTTGCCTATGTCCTCAAGCTGCTGTGACGATCAAATGGTGTAGAGCAGTAGGGTGCTGAGTGGCAGTCAGTGCTCTATGCAGAGAGTGGCCATGCAGACCGTGGGCATGGAGGAAGCCACGGGGTGGTTCAGCTCCTATCTCCCTCTCTGTCTGCCATGGTTATACTGCCTCTCCGCTCCCTCTATCCAGCCCCTGCCTCTTGGGCTGCCCACCAGACTCCTTTCCTTGTATTACTTTCCTCTGCAAGCCCTGGATCCTGTTTCCCTGCTGAATCGCAGGAAAATATAAAAGAGGGGATCCCTCAGGGGGACCAGAGTTAGAGGAGGCTGGCTCCAGAGCTGTGCAGCTTGCAGAGGTAACCGGCATCAGAAGTGCTGTCAACCAGGGACCGGCCAGCAGAGGGCTCTTCCTCCATTCCGTGCTAAGGATGGACTCCAAGCTAGGAGCCACGGCCACCTAATTAAATCGACTGGCAACGAAGGGCTTTTGAAAGAAGGAGAAACCTCTTGGAGTTAGACCCTAACTGGCAAAAAGTCCCCGCCTACTAGGCACTTTGAGCTCTCAGGCGGAGAAAGGAAGAGTGGCTCATCTTTGGCAGTGGGTTTGATCTGCCTGAGATCCAGCATTTGCTGAGGGGAGAAAACTCATGTGCTAACACTGTCAAGCTAGGAGATTCTACAAATGTTAAGGTTGAGACCATTGTCCAGTTTCCCTCTTTTATGAACAAGGAAACTGAGGCTCAGAAATGGGAAATGACTTTCATTGGGTCACACAGCTGGGCTGGAACTCAAAGACCTGTGCTTTTACTGCTTCTCACTGCTGATTTGTTCCCACCTACTAGGTCCTCAGAGCCATTGCAGGCTGTCTCTTGCTGAGTAGCAGAAAAGTGGTTATGGGGCACTGCTTGGAAATTGCTGCAATCCATATTCTTTGTTAACCTTTTGCATAAACATGACATACAGCTCTGCTGATTTGTGGCAACTTGAACAAAGTGTTTATTTGAAATTTTGCTAAGATCTATCCTGCCACATACCTTTGTGGATAATTGGTATGAGCTTTTATTTTATCCCTGTGAACTCAGAAAATCTCTAGAAAATGTTCAAGAAATCATGCTTCGTAATGGAAAACACTCAGCAATTAATGTGAACAAACTATTGATACATATAACAACAAGGATGAATCTTATTATTTTTAAATTTTATTTTGGTATCATTAATCTAGTTACATGTACAACATTATGGTTACTAAACTCCCCACTTCATCAGGTCCCCCCCCACTTACCCCATTACTGTCCATCAGTGTAGTGAGATGCTATAGAGTCACTACTTGTCTTCTCTGAGTTGTACAGCCCTCCCCGTGCCCCCCCAACATTACATCTGCTAATCGTAATGCCCCTTTTTCGCCCTTGTCCCTCCCTTCCCACCCATCCTCCCAGTCCCTTTCCCTTTGGTAACTGTTAGTCCATTCTTGGGTTCTGTGAATCTGCTGCTGTTTTTTTCTTTCAGTTTTTTTCTTTGCTCTTATGCTCCACATATAAGTGAAATCATATGATACTTGTCTTTTTCTGCCTGGCTTATTTCACTGAGCATAATACCCTCTAGCTTCATCCATGTTGTTGCAAATGGTAGGCTTTGTTTTCTTCTTGTGGCTGAATAATATTCCATTGTGTATATGTACCATATCTTCTTTATCCATTCATCTACTGATGGACACTTAGGTTGCTTCCATTTCTTGGCTATTGTAAATAGTGTTGCGATAAACATAGGGGTGCATCTGTCTTTTTGAAACTGGGCTGCTGCATTCGTAGGGTAAATTCCTAGGAATGGGATTCCTGGGTCAAATGGTATTTATATTTTGAGTTTTTTGAGGAAACAAGGATGAATCTTAAAATAATTATGCCAAGTAAAGAAAGCCTGACAAAAAGTACATGTCCTATATGGTTCTATTTATGTAAAATAGCGTGTACTATATGGTTGCGTTTATATAGAACCCCAGAAAATGCAAATAAATCCACTGTGACAGAAAGAAGATCAGTAATTGTTTGTGGGAGGGAAAGGGGCTGCAGAGGTTGATCACCAAAGATGATGGGCATGTTCACTATCTTGATTGTAGTGCTCGTTTCATAGGTCTATACATATGTCAAAACTGATTGAATTGTATCCTTTTCAATAACCTGAAGAGGAAGATCTGTCTGAAAGCTTGCAAAATCCAGACCCCTTCCTCTAACGACCTCTCCTATCCACACACACACACACACACACACACACACAGGAGACAGGTTAATCTTCTGCAGCCATGTTAAACTATATGATCCCTCTATTGTAGCCATAGGTTTCTGGACTTGGGTTGGAAGTCTGATCGAAGTAGGAATGAATAGATAATCTTCCAGGAATTTAGGATATGTAAACAAGGGTTTGAGATGACCATTTGAGGGCTACCATCTTGTGCCATGTGAATGGAGATGCAAAAAAGCTCATCTGTGAAACAAAGGGAGGTGAGCAGACTTCCAGAGGAGAGATGAGGCAGCACATCCCTGGAAGGAGAGTGGGGGAAAGGAGAGTAGGGAGAGCAGCCGCTCCTTTGGTTTCTGGGGACTCTGCAGGCCCACGTTCCCGGTAGTAAGCCTCCTGCCTTCGTGTCCCATGGACTCCCAATGACTTTTTCTTCTTGGCTGTTTAAATGCCTCAATGGTTCTTGTATTCAAAGAGAACATCAATTCAAATGAGGGTGCTGAGGTATCCTTCTGCCTCTAGGCTAAAGGAGGAAATCCCTTTGGTGCAAATCAGTCTAGGAATTATGGGTGATGGTCATCAACAGACAATCAGTAGGACATCCTAACTGATGGCCAGAGGCTGGGTTGCCCCACAGC
Organism: Smutsia gigantea; assembly: GCA_032199065.1. Classification (NCBI taxonomy): domain Eukaryota; kingdom Metazoa; phylum Chordata; class Mammalia; order Pholidota; family Manidae; genus Smutsia; species Smutsia gigantea. The sequence goes on along the minus strand of JAVSCE010007444.1, from coordinate 177,680 downwards.
TTGGGTGGGCATACGGACTATGTGTCATTGTTAGGGATCAGTGTGGAGCACACAGTGAAGGCCCTGACATTGCGTACTAGCAGTGAATCCTGTGCTGACTTTCTGTTGTCCATGGTGGACAATGCTGCTGGGCACAGCAACTTGGGTACAGAGTTCATTTCAAAGTTTTGCTAAGACCTCCCAAGTCCTGTCAAACAGACATTTAATCAAAGCCTACTTGGAAATCCAAACCTTGCCTGAATCCCATTCTTCCCACAGCGAACAGATCTCTATGTTTCAGTTTTAGCTAATGCTAGCAGCTCCCTTATACATAGTCTAACTCCTCTTGCTGGAATAATTTCCCACATGATGTGTCTTGGTATTTTCCTTGTCTCTGTCTGTGTCTAGCTCTGCCTCTTTCACTGCCTTTTGGTTTGGTTTGCTTTACTTTTGTTCTCTGGCTGACACTTATCCAGTGCTTGCAATGTACCAGACTCTGTTGGACTCATTGTATCACTTCTCATTTAATTCTTCACAGCAACCTCATGAGCGGTGTGGGACGGTTAAGAAGCTTGCCCCACATGACTCAGTTAGTATGTGATGGAGTCATGACCCCAACCAGTCAGACCAGCTCCTGAATCCACTCTTGTCCTCACAGTGCTCTGCTGTCTGTCACCTTATTTTTTCCTTTGTCGCATTGCATTCTCATACCATCACAGAAAAACGAGTCAATGGTTGCACAGAAGAGTTGTACTTGGCTTTTTCTTCATGGGCCCTGTTTTTCTTTCTGCAAAAAAAAGGCTAATTCCTAAAAGCAGGAGCTATACCATCCTCAAGGGAAGCTAGACCATTAACTCATTCAAGGGGACATTTCCATGGGCAGCTTTTCCCTGTAGAACCCATTACTGGGCTTGCTTGGTGGGATGTTTTAGACTAGAGGAGAGGACCGTCACAGCTACTATTCATTGATGCAAGGGAGAAGGGGGTCATAAATGAAAGAAGTTTTCAAAGAAAGGTTCTGTGTGCAGTTCAGGGATAACATAATATTCTGGTGAGATGGGGTGGTGACCCCTCTTGAAGGGCAATGAAGAGGGAATTGGTAAGGAACTGCAGAAGTGGGTCCTAGGCATCCTGGTAGCAGAGCAGTTAGCCAGCTGGGCAGACAACTGGGAACCATGGTCTGGTTGCCAAGGGTCAGGGCTCCTTTCTGGTTTCACTTTGTCCACTAGCCTGCTGCAGTTGGAGGGCTTCTCTATGACCGTGTCATGAGAGCACAGCCCAGCCCAGCAATCCATTCAGGCCTGCCGGGTGTGCTTCTCTGACTTAATGAGCGGCACTTCAGTTCACAGAACACCTTCAAGAGCACTTAACAATGGGATAATAAAATAAATAGCTTCTGGATAATAGTTGCTTACTACAGCCCCGGCATTTTGCACATGTGATTCCTTTGCATCCTTAAAATAACCTTTTTGTCAGAGCTAACAATCTGCTTGCTTAAATAATGACTTTATTAACTGATCTCAAAATACCACTCCAGACAACAAGCAAATAAACAAATGAATGAACAAATTTATTTCTGATTATGTTAATGCTTTGAAGAAAATTAACCAGGTTGATGTGCTAGAGAGGACCTGGGAAATGGGGGGAGGTTCCTCTAGGTAGGTGGTAGAGGAAAGCCTCTTTGAGGAGGTGATATTTAAGAGGAGACTTGAATGATAGGAGAGAGCCAGCCTGGTGAAGTGCCTTGTGTGCTTATCCCCATTTCACAGACAAAAATGAAAGGTTAAATAAATCACTTGAGATCAAATAGCTTTGTGGTGACAGACGGGGTGGGGCCCTGGCTGGTGAGATGGAGTGGTGACCCCCTCGTGAAGGGCAAGGAACTTGTGGCCCTTGCAAGCCCTGTGCCTTTGGATATATTTATCTGGCTGCTCTTAGTATGTCATTCATGCCCTCCAATGTGTCCACTCACTGGAAATGGCCTGCTTTAGCTGCCACCACCTCACCATCCGTGAAACGCCCTTTGCTTCTGGCTCTTGCAAGTCCTATCCCTTTCCTGTTACCCATTTCTCTCTGACTTCTGATTTTCCAGTTCAAACTCATTAGCCGGTTGTTAAGGCAGGTTTTCCCTTAGCTGAGGATCATCTTCTAAGATGACATCTGATCTTGTCTCAGCAGTTACCATGGGGTGGGGATTGTGTGTACACAGTCACTGCAGTCTGTCTTCTGGTTGCCACATTTGGGAGTTTTCACTCTATTCCAGATCCCAGACTGAGAATAAGGATGATAGTCAAACTCTGAAAAGCTGGGATCCAAAGTGGAGTTCTTACCTTTAATAAATTATTAAATAGAAATGAGGACATCTTACAGGAAATACATTCATTCTTTCACCATTAAGTATATTATCGCTAAGTTTTTTGTTCATGCCTTTCCTCAGACTGAAGAATTCCCTTTCTTCCTAGTTTTCCAAGACTTTTTATAAGAAATGGGTGTTGAAAAGCATTTTCACCAAATCCTTGTACTGCATATTTGAGATGATTATATGGTTTTTCTTTTATAGTCTGTTAATATGGTGAATTATATGGATTTTCAGATGTTAAACCAAATTTGCATCTGAGATAAATCCCACTTGGTCATGATGTCATCCTTTTAATTGCCACCACTTCACCATCCATGAAATAGTCTTTGCTTCTGGCTCTCCCAAGTCCTATCCCTTTGGATATATATCTAATATATTAGATGTGATATAATCTTGTTAAGAATTTTTCATGTATGGTTATGAGGAATATTTTTTAAAATTTTGTTATCATTAATACACAATCACATGAGCAACATTGTGGTTACTAGATTCCCCCCATTATCAAGACCCCACCACATACCCCATTACAGTCACTGTCCATCAGCATATTTATGAGGAATATTGTTCTATAACTTTCTTTTCTTGTAATGTCTCTTTCTGTTCATGTATTAGTATAATGTTGACCTTATGGAATGAGTAGTCTTTCTTCTTTAATGTTATGGAAGAGTTTATGTAAAACTGGTATTATGTTGTCCTTAACTATTGGCATAGTGAAGCCGTGAGGACCTGGAATGTTCTTGCAATATCATGGATGATTCCCTCCCCTTCAAGTCCCTAACTATAAATTCAATGTCTTTAATAGATACAGGGCTATTTAGGTAATCCATTTCTTCATGAATGAATTCAGCTAGTTTGTATTTTTCAAGAAGCTTCTATTCTAATTTGTCCAATTTATTGGCATGACAATTTTTAATAAAATTTGCTTATGACCTTTTTGTATCTGTAGGATGTGAATTTATGTCATCTCTCTCATACTATATTGACAATTTGTGTCTTCCGTCTTTTTTTCTCATCAGTCTAACTAGAGGCCTATCCATTTTATTGATCCTACCAAAGAATCTGCTTTTGCTTTTATTTATTGTCTGTGTTATTTTTCTGGTTTCTGTGTCATTTATTTCTCTTCTCATCTTTATTATTTACTTTATCCTGCCACACTGGGTTGAATTTGCTCTTTCTGTTTTCTTCAGGAAGACACTGATGCCATTGATTTGATATCTTCTTTTCTAATATTGATAGTTTAGTGATATAAAATTTCCCATAAACACTGCTTTGGCTATATCCCACAAATTCATTTTAATAGAATTAATGTCTAATTTCACTTTTGATTTATTTTTTGACACGTAGTCATATCAGGTTATGTTACTGTATCCAATGTTTGACAATTTTCTCGGTATCTTTGTTATTGATTTCTGATTAAATTCCATTTTGGTCAGAGAACATACTTTGTACTTTTTAAAAATTGAGATAAAACTTCTGTCTTAATGTGTGGTCTCAGGAGGGGCATGAGTCTTTTGTATCTAAATGTGTGTGTTGATAGAAATGTATGCGTTAATGTACTTCATTAACTGGCGACAAATGAAGAGGCCACTCTTGTTCTCTTTCATCCTAGGTTCTTGTGAACAACTGAACAAACGTGAAGGTTGGCTGTTGACCTAAAAGGCAAAAATTCTAGAAAATAGTAATGTTTTTTAATGTGGTGGAGCTGGTGCAGATCCACAGTTAAATGGGGACTTTAGCAAAGAGATTGGCCTAGACCAAGACTGGAGCAGCTTGGAATGAGAAAAAGTATTCAGGAAATGTGAGATTACATTTGTGGTTTAAAATTTCGTTGTGTGGCTTGACATGGTTCCAAAAATTTCTTCTTACAAGTAAAATACAAAGGCAGTAGTTCCACTGAAAGTTAGCATTTCTAACTGACTCCAGCTCCCTTGAGAGGAAACACCTTTATTGAATCCTAGGTGGCAGGAAAATATTTTATGACACATAAATAGCAATTTGTGGTGTTCTCCCTGATTAGCCAGAAATATCAAAAAAGACAAGAAGGGGAGAATGAAATACAGTGTTGGCAATTCTTTGTTGCAAATAAATACTTGAAAGTGTATCAATTACAGGGTGATGTTATACAAACTTTCTTTCTTGTCTTAGCTGAAATTTCATGTGAACATGTAATTAAAAAATAAGTAAAGAAAAATGGAGCTGTTACGGTTAAATGGGAGGTAGTTGTATGGAGCCTACTTGAACTTTCACCCACACATCCTCTAGGGAACATCTGAGACACCTCAGAACTCCAAAAAAAGACAGTTTGAAAAACCAGTGGGTTAGGGAATTTCTAAAATTTCTTTATGCGGAATGAGTTGCTCTTTAGCAATTGCTAGAGAAGGCCAGGAAGAAATAATTGGACTGTGAACTCTTTGATGGGAAGGATCCATTTCTGTATTATTGGCCAGAGGCACAAGATCTGGCTCATGGCAGTTGCTAATTAATTTAGCAATTTGTTAAAAAATTACTGTATTTAAAAGAATCTTCATTTAAGTGAAAAAATACCTAAAACTAAGGGAGCACAGGAAAATAACTATATTAAAGGGAATGGATATGGTCCTTATGTGACTTGAGGTTCTCATAATTGCCTACTTGCATAGGTACCTCTTGCTATTTGGTCCTAAAGAGGAATGAAATATGTAATACTAATGAATCTTCCAGCTTAATGAAGTCTTACTCTGATATAATTGTCCAGTCTAGTTTATAAACACCTAGATATTGGCTTTAAGAACCTGTAAAACCATGGTTCACAAAGACACATGAGAATCATGGTTCTCAGTGATACATAAAAAATCACTCGAGGAAACTGTAAAAAAAACATAGATTCTCAGGCTGTGGTCTAGATGTTCTGATTCAGAAGGTCTAAGGCAGGGACTAGGAGTTCTTAGGCAAATGGTTCACAGCCCACAATTTGAGAACCTCTGACTGCCCTGGATGAAAGATGCAGATGATGAAAAGTCACTGCTTGTTCTTGAAGGTGACAACTACACTTCTAGATTTTGTGAATTCTAGGCAAATTAAGAATCCCAGGACCAATCTTGAAGGTGGCCCTAGAAGCACCCTCATTCCTCCAGATGTTCCCAGAATGGTAACTTCCATGCTGTGTGCTTTCCTGGTCACCCCCTGCTGTGGGACTGGCATGAGTGGAGACCTTGGAAAGATGATCCCAGCTGGATTTGCTCTTTTGACGCCTTTCTATTGAAGGCCTGGAGTAGTCCCAAAGCATCAAGTAGTTAGTCAGAATGTCTTTGAAATAACGTGGACAGAACCCAATGTAAATCTCTATAACCACATTCTTTCAAAGAAAGCCATCTTGTTAGCAGAGTCTCTTGAAATCTACCAGGAGAAATAATGAAAAAGCCAAATTCTTTTGTGATTTTTATGTTTTCCTGGTTGCTAAATATTATGACTATAAAGGCATGACCTTTAGAGAGTAATGACAACTGATGTTTGCATACAATAAGTGCTTATAAAGGGCTATCAGTCTTTTTCACAAAGAAGTCTTGAGAAGTGGGTATGGCAGATTTGATTTTAGGATATTAAGTCTTTTATTAAACAAAGAAACATCATCGTAAATGACATTGGTTCCATAATCAGTTCCAATGTCAAAAACAGTTTTTTTTTAATACCTTAGAAGATGGTTGAAGGCACGTCAGACATGGAACCCTTCCCTGCATTGCCACCATCCCTACCTCCAGAATGTTCAAAGCAACAGCGGCATCTTTTCAGGAGGTGCAAATTAGTGTCATCACATCTCATGGAAACCAATCAGTTATGGTATCCTTGCTTCAACAAAATATTGAACAATCAGTCTTTTTACAGCCAAAATATCCCCAGATTATTGATGAGGTCTGTCCCAGCTACCCCTCAATCTTCAGTTCTTACTTAGAAATAACCAAAAGGAAAAATGAGGGCCTCCCCATGGCTCTACTACCACCATATACTGCCTTGTACAATTCACCTCCTTCTTTGGTTCTTTCCATTTTTCATTTATGAACCTCAGCCTCTAATTTCCTTCCACCTCTGATGTGTTGTGCCATAAGAAATATGACAGAGTTATAAATTGTGATCATGATTGATGGGAAATGTAGAGTAGCTGGTTTGTTTCCCAAAAAATTTTCTCAGATGGGACTCTGGGGAGCAAGAACGTTGCATGGGAAGCGGGGGAGAAGGGTATCAAGGGTCATGGTCAGTGCTGGTCTATTACCTAGAAAACATTTGGTACAGGAAACATGGATGCAAGCATACCTAATGACTACAAAGCCAAATTAGTGTTAAGAGGAAAACTACTGTTCTCCTGTCCAGAAGACTTTCAGCTTTGCTCAGATCTCTGCTGCTGATAAATTCATCCATGGCAGAAGACCCACTGTAATGGGAAGGGCCTGGAAGTCTTTTTTTTCTCCTGGCCCATAGGTTGTAGCAGTTGGCAGCTGTACCCTTGGCAGAAAATGGATTGAGTGGTTCTTGCCCTTTTGGGAATGTCAGTAAGACGGGCATCCCACAGCTGTCTGACATGATAACCTGGAATTAAACAGTGAGAATATAGGCTGAGGTCTCTGGAGAAAAATTGGCAGGAAGAGTTATAGGGCTAGAAGTCCCTTCTAGATAGCTGTTGATATTTGTATAACACTTGTCCTTGACCGACACCTGCCTTCCAATTGTCCTAATAGGTATTCCACAGATAAACACTTTTTGTTATTGTCCACATCATTCATAGATACTTAAGAAAAGATGTAATTTATAACATATTAAATCTAAAAAACATACACCACATTTTTAAAAAGATAATCTCTGGATGATAATGTTATAATTTGCTTTTTTTCCCCTACGTACTTTTCTTTCCAATTCTTCAGAATATAAGCATGCATTATTTATATATGAAGAGAAATATAAATGCAGTGTAATGAAAATTGGGTTCAACACTCTGAATGTGTTGTCTGTTTTAATTCCCCTCAAATGCTTTGAAAGTGGAACTTGCATTGTCCATATTTAACTAATTCGGAAGGCTTGTCTAGGTTATTGACTAATCCGAGATTGTATATCGTAAGTATATGGCCAAGCCACTATTTGAACTCTGGTGTTTTGTGACTAACCTTCATTAATAGAAACAGGACATCTCGTCAAGTTTCCATTACTGTCAATTCCTAATAATCTCAATAGGATCTAATCACCAAAATGATCCTCTAACATGGCAAATTCTGGATTCTTACCTCAATAACCAAATTTTCTCCTCGCTTCTTAACCACTTCTCAGTTTCTTTCTTTTAACCTAGAACCCCAGGAATTTAGGATTAGGAACAAACCATAAGAAACAGGATTGTGGAACTCAGTCTTACTTGTCAGGACTCCAGATGGCCTAGGAGATTGGCTGAAAATTCATGGGTGTCAGAACTAGTTATTTTCACAAGATCTTTTCTTTCTCTTGTTAGTTGCGTCTTTTTTTTTTTTTAAAGGACAGTGCTCACACAATTTTGACTGAATGGAAGTTCTTCTCAGTGAGTTCTTCTTAGTGGAGGAGAAAGCGCAGGCACCAGCTGGTCAGAACAATAGTCTTCCATTTCGAAGGCCCTCCTGGGCCTTCAGTTACTAGACAGTGGGGACGTCTAGGGGGATGGAGTGGGTGGGGAGGGCAGCCTAGGCACTGGGAGGACCCTTAGGGTACAGGAGAGTAACTACTGACTGGAGAATGTGGGAGTACAGTTGATTTTCATTATTTGTGGAAGGCATGCTATAAAGTTGCTGTGAACACTGAACCATTGCTCCTGGGGGAAATACAGGATTAAATTCCTGAGAGCCTCTGGTCACAACATTTTTGACAAGTGATCTGTGGATAGCCTTGTTTTATGTGTTTCTGTTTAAAGACACTTTATTTGATATATATATTAATTCATTAATATTAAACTCACGGATAACAGCCCTATAACTCAGGTCTGACCTAAGCCTGAGATATAGCCTTTTTGTGCCTAGGAACACTAGACAGCACCTCAGGACTATACTTGGGGGCCATTTCATACAGTAAAAGCACCCATAAAAATGCAAATATCATGGCAGTACTTAGACAACAAAAAGGATGCATGTCTGTCGTGTGAGAGCTGAAACAGGAAGACAGTGTCACCTTGTTCAGCTCGGCCAGGAACGTGCGAGTCAGGTGACTTAACTATTATGCTGCTCTGCACATGTTCACAAATGACAGTGCAAATGTCATGAGAATTGATTTTGGGGAAACAGGTAAACCAGCAAGTTGGCAAATTGGTAAATATGGAATCCATCAATAATGAAGATCAACTGTATTTCAATATTTTAATTCCTGGTAAAACCATAGTTGTGCATGGAGTTGAACATCTGCAGGGGTATATAATTCAGTGGCCTTGCATGACAAAGCTTTGCTGTGTGAGGCCGACCTTCTCCCTCACACTTGATTCTATGTCTGCTCTGCCTAGTTCGTTTTGGCAAATTATTCCCTCCTTTTTCTCATTTAAACTCATCTTACAAGCCTGTCAAATATTCAGCGTCCTCCATTTGATCACCCTTGGATACCCTTAGGCAATATTAGCCTTTCCTCCAAAATAAATACCACCCCCAAAATAAATACCACTCCTTGGTGCTATCTTGCTTCTTAACACTGAGTCTCTTTCTTTTACATCCACCTAAGGGTCCCCCCACAGAGTGGCCTTCTTTGGGACTGTGGCTTGTTCCTTTCACGTTTCCCTTCCTCTCCACCCCTCCCTCCCCAACCTTGCTTTTACAGAGTTTAGGAAGATTGATTTTCAGCCAGTCATAGAATGCAAAAGCTCATTTGGATCACTGGGCTAGAAGTTATACACATAGATTAAACTTTCATTTACTCAATCAAGGTTAAAATGTTAACCCTTAAGTCATTTTCTCAACACATTTAATCAGTTCTACTACAGACTGCATAGTTCCTCAAGCTCTGAATTTTGAAGTTGTTCATTGTTACACTTTTTCTTATTTTCCTTTTTTATTGAGTAAATTTGAGAGGTAACATTGTATAAGTTCAAGGTGTACAGCGTTAATTCATTATATCTTTGATAAATGTATTTGATATATTTTCATAAACATTACTTTGATACATTTATGTATCATCACATGATTGCCAATGTAGCGATTTTCTTACATTACATAATTATAGTACATAATTGTCTATATTCATCATTCTGTGCATTAGATCTTTATGGCTTATTTACTATTGATTACTAGTTTGCACCCTTAAACACCATCACTCTTATCCTTTTCCCCCATCCCCACATACCCTGGTAGCCACTATTTTACTCTCTGTTTTTTACAGATCTAACTTTTGCAAATTCAACCTATAAATGGTGTCATACAGTACTTGTCTTTCTCTGTCTTATCTTGCTTAGCATAACGTGCTCAAGGTCCATTCATGTTGTCACTGACTCTAACATGCTTGCTTCATTCTCCTTTCTCACGCTGAATAATTTTCCACTGGGTATATGTCCCACATCTTTATCCATTCATCCACTGATGCACATTTGAGTTGTTCCCATATCTTGGCTATTGTGAATAATGCTGTGATAAACATGGGAGAGCATCTGTCTTACTGAAATCCTGCTTTCATTTCCTTTGGAGAGATATTCAGAAGTGGGATTGCTGGATTGTATGGTAAATTTATTTCTGATTTTTTGAAGAACCTCAGTATTGTTTTGCATAGTGATTGGACAATTTACATGTGGATTTTTGTTTTGACTCTGGACTTCAATACCTTGCAAGTGTGTATGTTTTCATTAATTTATTCATTCATTCACCAAATGAGCACCTACCCTGTGCTACAACCATTCTAAGCCCTGGGATATAGTTGTGAGAAAACAAACATCTCAGCCTTCATAGGATCTATATTATAGTGGGGGAGACAGACAATAATCAGTGTGAGTAAGTAAAATGCACAATATGTTCGAGATTTCTGAGTGCAGTTGGGGAGATTTGCAAGGGTGATGGCTTGAACGTGGACAAATGCTTAGAGCTAGTGAGGAGCAGAGTCTCATGTGGAGGGGAGTAGGAGGCCAGATGGGCTGTAAGCAACATTAAAGAGCAAAAAATGCATTTATTTACTCGGCCATTTTCAGATCTAGTACAGAGGGTTGGAGGGTCAGCGTTTAAGAGGGCTGTGGGGGAAGCAGTAGTCTCAGAATGGAGCCAAGTTTCAGTTAGGACATGGAGGTGAATGGAATCCTCACAAGAAAAAGGATGCAGATAAAGAAGGTTTTGCTGATGATGGGTAGTAAGTCCAAGAGCTGATTTTCACTTCAGTTTATAGGGGATGGGGAAGGGTAGGCGATGGGGGTCAGAATAGGTGGTGGGATTAGAGCCCAGCATCTTGAAGACATGAGTATATTGCCTTTTTTTGGATTATCCCTAAAATTCTTCTTCTTGCAACAAACCATTGGATCCTGTTTTGTTCAAAGCCTCCTGCACCCTATTCAGTACAGAAAGTAGAACCTCTATCTCCACATTAATAATGTAGCCATCAGAAATGGCGTGAGGGACTCAAGATCCAGAGGCTCTCCAGGAACTGGGAGAAGAAAGGGATTTATAGTGGTTGTGTACACTGCCAAACGCAAACCTCATTTACCTCAATTCTCTCGGTAAAAAATAGGCACACAATAATGACAAGACATTGAAAATTCCAGAAAATGTTGCTCCTCCAAAAAGTGAACCATGGTTTACAAACCATGCTCAAGAAAAATGGACTTCTGACAAAGTTGTGTTGGAGTCATAAAAATACCAGAAAAGACTGGCCTGCCTCCAAATCTTCTGCTATTTGTTCTGAAATGTGACAAATGCTGTTAAAACATTCCCAAAGAGCATAGGTTAGATTGTGAGAACGCATTACCAACAGCTCCCGAGAGCTACTGAACAGGACAATCAGTAGTGGCTAAGCCAGGGCTGCCAGCCGCCAGTCTTGCCCGTCTCCCTACTTTCTCCCTGTGGTCAGGGGTCCGGAACAGACAATTTTAGTGTTTCGGTCTTTCCATCGCCCTGTACTTGCCCTCTCCTTTCGTCTTCCCACATACGTTCTCCTGTGTGGAGGTCTCCTTCAGTGGCAACGGGCTCCCAGAACCACTGAGTGGGACCTAAGTTACCTGGGCCAGGTTCTCCCTCCCCATCTACAGCGCCTTCTATGGAGGAATCTAGGTATGTCCTCAGCAGAGGCAAGTTGGGGAAGGAGTCCTGTAGCCCTGAGTGGGACCGTGATTCTAACTGCCCTCTAAACTTTCCTGTGCTCTGATCTGAGGTTCCCTCTTCTGAGGTTGTGCTCTTCAGAGTGACCCTCTTGTTTCCTTGGGTTCTGCACCAATTCCCTTCAACTGATTTTGGCTCGTGTGTGTGTGTGTGTGTGTGTGTGTGTGTGCGTGCGTGTGTGTGTGCACTCAGTGTGACCCAAAGGTGGCAGTAAAGCATCGAAAGCATTCCCCATGGCCTGTTCATGTTCTTCCTCGCTGGGGAAACCAGTGGGACAAATTTGTAAATGAATCCAGCCAATCCTGCTGTACCTCACTTTGAACTGGTGGTGTCTTCTGCCATTCAAGCTGCTGTAACTAAATGCCACAGACTAGGTGGTTTATAAATAATGGAAATTTATCCCTCTCAGGTCTGGAGGCGGGAAAGTCCAAGGTCATGGGACCAGCAGTGGTCAAGTGAGAGACTGGTTCATAGCCTGTGGCTTCTCACTGTGTCCTCCCATGGAAGGGGCTAGGGATCTCTGTGAGGTCTTTTTTATGAGAACACTGAGCCCATTTGTGAGAGCTGCTGACCTCAGAATCTCTCAAAAGCCCCACCTTCTAATACTGTCATCTTTAGGGGGTTTGGGTTTCAACATATGAATTTTGGGGCATACAAATATTCAGTCCATAGCAGGCAGCATTTGACCTAAAGTGCTCTGGAAGGATATTCTGGGCACGCTTGGAGTAGATTTGAGGTTCTGGTTGGAGGCTAGTCTTCCTTCACATCCCTCACCCCAAAGACCAAGCCTTCTTCAGGGTATGAAAATGGCAACTTGGAGTGTCAGGGGGTGGCGGTCATTCACTCTTTCTGTGTGACTCCCCAGGGTGACTACTGCTCAGGGCAGGAGTTCTGTCTTGGGAGTTCCTGCTATTAAGGGAAGAAACAGTGACGGCCATGGTGAGGTGTCCTAAAGATAGACCATCTTGAGTGGAGAGCAAGATTCTTCTCATCCTAGGGCCTCTCAATGACTAGGATCACAAACCCACACTTCTCTGCCTGAATATGAGAGGAATAAGAATGAATTTAGGAGAAGCAGCAGAAGACATATACAGAAAATAGCTCCAAATACATGGAAATGTAAGGGAATCTTTGCCTCGGTCTTCTCTGAATACTGTTGAAGACATTTGACAGAGTCCATGGATTCCCCACGAGGTATTCACTGCTATCCCCTTTTACTAATTTGCTTTCCTGGGTTGTATTACTGCTCTGCAGTGTAAGACCCTAGGACATGTCTTCATGAATAAGACATAAATCACAAATGCGTGACACTCCATCACACTTAGCATTCCTCAGGCTAATGCAACTTTTCACTACTTTTGAAGTTACTGTGACTTTTTTTCTTCCAGAAATTATTCCAGCTGGTTTCCACTTGAAGGTCATGGGTCATACTGGCTTGCTTCTAAAGATCCAGATATCTTTAGAGAACTAATAAAAATAGCTCACATTGATTTGGCACTCACTGTACACCAGGGAGAGTGCCAAGCACTTCAGGGTAGCATGTTATGATATTTAATCTGGACGACTGTTAGCGGAAATTACTGTTAATATTATTTTTGTTTTGAAAGTGGAGAGAACTGAAGTTTGAGAGAATTACGCATCTCAATCAAGGCCACCTGGTTAATTATGTGCTAGAGACATGATTCAAAGCCTCATACATTGCACTCCAGTGCCCTCACCTATATTCTCCACTGCTGTTTATCATTTTCATCTGAGTTTACCTTTAACATAGCTTGAGATGAGTGGATTTGGGAGGCAAAACAGCTGTAAGCCTGAGAAAGTATCATGTACTACTAGGTCATACATGGAAAAAGAGATCTCATCCTTAATTTTCAAAGTAGCATTCAGATTTCAACCTTGACTGAGGAAAAACTCTGCTCTAGCCAGTCACATATAATTAGGCGACAGCAGGTCATAAAGATCAAAGATGAAGGAGACAGTCTTGTCTTCTTTGTGTTTGTAACAGCACGTGAGAAAAAGACACAAGAGCTATAAAAGGTAGGTCTTTTTGGGGTGTGTGTGGTGTGCTGTATGTGCATGCGGGTGGTATGTTTGTATATGTGTGTGTGTGTGTGTGTGTTTATCTGCGTGAGAGAGGAGTGCACGTGGTGTGAGGTTTGTGTGAGATGTTACATCACGGCTTGTGTTTGAGTGGTGTGTGTGTTCTGCACATGTGCAGGTGTTCCTCTGGGTGTGTGTTTTGTGGTGTGTGTGGCATGTGTAATGTATTGCACTTTCATTTGTGTGTGATGTGTGTGTGGTGTGTGGGTGGGCAAGTGTGTGCTCAGGTGTGTGGGCATGCTTGCGTGACTCTGTGCACATGGAGAGTTGAGGGATGGTGGCAGAGTGCACTTACCCCATCGGACCATCTTGGACTTCACTGTCTTTTCAGCCTTCAGACTACACTTAAAGTTTTTGTATGACATGTGCCCTCAGTAACAGAGAAAATGAGGTACCCTCAGGGAAATGATCCACCCTAAAATAATTTAAGGCAATGCATGTGACTAAAACTCACCAGCTTTTCAGAGAAAGCAATGGTAGAGTCACACAGTTTACAAGGAAAGCTTAGCTCACAAGGAATGTTCTTGGGTTATGAAATGTTTTTAGCTTGTGTGTATAATCAGAGAGGAATCTGATGTCATTTCTCTTACAGGTAAACACAAATGAAGCGACCGCTGCCTTATCATTCAATTTATTTGGCTGTGTATTCACGATAGCTCTCCCTGAACTCTGAGGGTGGTAAATTGGATTCTGTACAGGGCTGGCAGGAGAGCCCCGGTGCTGGACTTCTGCACCCTCCTCTCACAGACATGAATAATCCGCCCCAATTCCTCCCCGCCCGGCCAGGAGCTGTTGGCCAATTTCTGAACACTTGCCTCCTTGGCCTCGACTTCAGCTTCAGCCTCCAGCCCTTCAGCTTTGCTGTTCTTCGCAGTTATCCTGGTATGTGGACAATGGCTTTCTCTTATTGCCTGCCTTTATCTAACCTTTTGTCAAAGCATCTCCTATTTGTTCACCCGGGGAATTTGTGTTCCAGTCCTAGAACTTAATGGAGCAGCATCACAGCTTTCGTGATGGTGTCAGTTTGGGCCAACCCAGCTTTGACAGTATTTGGAGACCTGGCTCAGCCTATGTCTGTTTGCTTATGTCTTACCTGCTTACTGTATTGGCAAGTCTCTAAAGCAGGCATGAAGCTTCCTATTAGTTATATTTTCCATAGTGTTTAGCCAGTCTGGATACTGTCTTCCAGGTAATTATGTTCCTCACAGGGGCTGGCAGGGGGCGGACACACCCACTCATCTGCAGGTACCTCTGTGTGGGTCATCAGTGGCCACCCAATAAATGGAAGTTCTCTTCTAGTTTCCTGGATGGTGTCCTTGCTGTCTGGACTGACTTTTCTTTGTTCAAGAGCCCATTTGACGGCTGCTCCATGGCCCCCTCAGGTTTGCTGCTGTGACACCATCCGTCTACCATGAATTTGATTGTTCTGTATTTCCCCTCTGCAAGAGCAGACTACTGCCTTCTAAGGTGATGAGATACTCATTCTATTCAAAGATACATTGAGTACTACTGAGAATTAGGCACTCAGCTAGACACCATGGAGGACTCAGAAACTTACACTCTAGTGGGTCCATCAGTCGTCTGCATGGGACTTAGCAGGAAACCAGGAATCAGGAATGTGATGAAACTAGTGACGGAAACAATAACACTTTGCAGATTTAGGAACAAGATACGGTCTTTACATAAAAATTAGGGATGATAAGTGTATATATATATTCACATTTGCCTGTACATGTATGAAGAGACTGAAAAGATTCATTCCTTGTGCATACTATTCCCTTGCCACAAGAGAACAGGAATCACCAACATGGCCCGGAGGACAAAGAGGTGATGTAGGAGTGAATCGTGTACACACGCACTCTGACCCTGTGTCTACCTTGCACCTTCCAACAGCAGCCCCACCCCAGTGGGCATCTTCTTCCTGTGGCAGTTCCCTGAATTCCATCACTGTGAGGATGATGGTGAGCACCAAGATACTGGAAACAAATGGAATCCTGACTTTACCATGTATAAGATGTGTGACCCTAGGTAAGTTACTTGACCTCTCTGATTATCAATAATACAGTGTTTTCAGGGTAGGTCTGAGCATTAAGGAGACAGTGTGTAAACAGGCTGACGCTTATGTTCTACATAAATGTTTGTTTCATGTAGAGTATAGTAGTTGGCAGTAGGAGATTAGGATGGTAAGTTGCCGGTTGTTATTTATGTTAAGCTGGCAGTGGATGGGGATGGAACAATAGAAAGTTCACAGAGGTGTAGGAGAGTCCATGCTCTGTGATGTAAATTCAGATACATGATAGATGTTGGCTGCTGTGCTCTGGTGATTCTACTGAGAGGAACATGCCCTGGGGCACAGTGTCCCCTTTCTCTGTGCCAAAAAGTGACATACGTGATAGAGAACTGAACCAAAGCCACGGCCTAGAGCTAAGCCTAGTTGAAATATGGCCGAAAGCAGAGCTGCCCAGCCAAGCCCATCCTCAATTATTCCATCTAATTGTGACCTGCAGACCCATGTGCAAAAGAATAAGTGTTTGTTGTTTTAAGCCCTTAAGTTTAAGTGTGGTTTGTAAGTCACAAGTCTCATAGGAAACCTTCCCTGAATTAAACTGAGTCTGCAAAGGATATGGCCCTGGACATAAAGGACAGTCAGAGCTGATCTCTCCCCCCACTGCCTCAATCCCAGGAGACTTCAGGGAAGCCTGCCATGGAGGAGCAGAAAACAAACTGAAAAAGAGCAAGAAAGAAATCCCTGAGAACTTGTGTTGGCAGACTGACTCTCACACAGATTTGCATCTTGGGTTCATACAACGTAGCATGGGCCGGGGAGCTCTGAGTCATCAACTTGATCTGAAGCTGTCATTAGCTGGTAGCACCTTGGGTAAAGACCCCCTGAAGAAGGGTATTTTCAACTTTAGGCCTCTGAGAACCCTCACAAGTAATTTTTTCAAGAGTAATGACTAGCATGCAGGGAAATATAACATACAAAGAAACAAGGTTACATGACTAACAAGCAATGGAAACAATAGACAACAGAAGAAGACTCTTAGTATCTTCAGACATGGAAATTATTACATGAGAGACAGATGAAGCAACTGTGTTTACTAGGATTAAATAATTAATTGGGTCTGAGAATATTTTCAGGAAACACGCCACTATAAAAGTCAGAGAGCAAATTTGAAATAAAACTAGAACTTATATAGATAGGGTAAATAAAATAAAATTCAAGGTAGGGAACAGAGTGGGCATAGGAGAATAAAGAGATAGTTAATAGAAGATAGGAAAGAAGAAACTTTCTAGAATATGGCACACAGAGATAGGATGTTGAAAAATATTAGAAGGAGGTCAGAGATATGGTGAACACTTTGAGAAGGACTAATACATATTTGATTAGAGGGAAAATAAAGCAAAGGCCACTTGTAAGAGATTATGGTTGAGAATTGTCCAGAGTGGGTGATGCACAACCATTCATAGGTACAAAGGCCTGTGCTAGCCATAGAAATTTTTATGTGGGTTCACTTTGAATTATTCTTTTTTTAAATTTTTTTTCTTTTTTTATTAAGGTGTTATTGATATACACTCTTATGAAGGTTTCACATGAAAAAACAATGTCGTTACTACATTTACCCATATTATCAAGTCCCCACTCATACCCCAATTCAGTCACTGTTCATTAGTGTAGTAAGATGACACAGATTCACTGTTTGCCTTCTCTGTGCTACACTGTTTTCCCTGTGATTCCCCACACCATGTGTACTAAACATAATACCCCACAATCCCCTTCTCCAACCCTCCCCACCCACCCTCCCACACCACTCCCCTTTGGTAACCACTGGTTCCTTCTTGGAGTCTCTAGGTCTGCTACTATTTTGTTCCTTCAGTTTTGCTGCATTGTTATAATCCACAAATGAGGGAAATCATTTGGCACTTGTCTTTCTTCACCTGGCATATTTCACTGAGCATAATATCCTCCAGCTCCATCCATGTTGTTGCAAATAGCAGGATTTTTTTCCTTCTTATGGCTGAATAGTATTCCATTGTGTATATGTACCACCTCTTCTTTATCCATTCATCTACTGATGGACACTTAGGTTGCTTCCATATCTTGGCTATTGTAAAAAGTGCTGCAATAAACATAGAGGTGCACATGTCTTTTTGAATCTGAGACGTTGTATTCTTTGGGTTAATTCCAAGGAGTGGGATTCCTGGATCAAATGGTATTTGTATTTTTAGTTTTTGAGGAACCTCCATATTGCTTTCCACAATGGTTGAACTAGCTTACATTCCCACCAGCAGTGTAGGAGGGTTCCCCTTTCTCCGCATCCTCGCCAGCATTTGTTGTTCTTAGTCTTTTGGATGGTGGCCATCCTTACTGGTGTGAGGTCATATCTCATTATGGTTTTAATTTGCATTTCCCTGATGATTAGTGATGTGGAGCATCTTTTCATGTGTCTGTTGGCCATCTGAATTTCTTCTTTGGAGAACTGTCTCTTCATATCCTCTGCCCATTTGTTAATTGGGTTATTTGCTTTTTGGGTGTAGAGGCATGGAAGTTATTTATATATTTTGGAGGTTAACCCCTTGTCGGATATGTCATTTACAAATATATTCTCCCATACTTTGGATGCCTTTTTGTTCTGTTGATGGTGTCCTTCTCAGTACAGAAACTTTTTAGTTTGATGTAGTCCCATGAGTTCATTTTTGCTTCTTTCCCTTGCTCGAGGAGATGCATTCAGGAAGAAGTTGCTCATGCTTATATTCAAGAGATTTTTGTCCATGTTGTCTTCTAAGAGTTTTATGGCTCCTTTATCATATATTAATTGACCATATATGGTTGGCTTTATATCAGGCCTCTCTAGTCTGTTCCATTGGTCTATGGATCTCATCTTGTGCCAGTACCAAATTGTCTTGAGTACTGTGGCTTTGTAGTAAAGCCTAAAGTTGGGGAGCATAATCTCCCCAGTTTTATTTTTCCTTCTCAGGATTGCTTTGGCTATTCGGGGTCCTTTGTGGTTCCATATGAATTTTAGAATGATTTTCTCTAGTTAGTTGAAAAATGCTCTTGGTATTTTGATAGGAATTGCATTGAATCTGTAGATTGCTTTAGGCAGGATGGCCATTTTAACAATATTAATTCTTCCTATCCATGAGCACAGGATGTGTTTCCATTTATTGGTATCTTCTTTAACTTCTCTCATGAGTGTCCTGTAGTTTTCAGAGTATAGGTCTTTCACTTCCTTGGTTAGGTTTATTTCTAGGTATTTTATTCTTTTTGATGCAACTTTGAATGGAATTGTTTTCCTGATTTCTCTCTCTGCTAGGTCATTGTAAGTGTATCTGAATGCCACAGATTTCTGCGTATTAATTTTGTATCCCGCAAATTTGCTGAATTCAGATATTAGATCTAGGTGTTTTGGATTTTTTTATGTACAATATCTTTATGGTTTTTTATGTACAATATCATGTCATCTGCAAAAAGGGACAGTTTAACTTCCTCCCTGCCAATCTGGATGCCTTTTATTTCTTTGTGTTGTCTGATTGCCGTGGCTAGGACCTCCAGTACTATGTTGAATAGAAGTGGGGAGAGTGGGCATCCGTGTCTTGTTCCAGATCTTAGAGGAAAAGCTTTCAGCTTCTCGCTGTTAAGTATAATGTTGGCTGTGGGTTTGTCATATATGGCCTTTATTATGTTGAGGTACTTGCCCTCTATATCCAATTTGTTGAGAGTTTTTATCATGAATGGATGTTGAATTTTGTTGAATGCTTTTCCAGCATCTATGGAGATGATCATGTGGTTTTTGTCCTTCTTTTTGTTGATGTGGTGGATGATGTTGATGGATTTGCGAATGTTGAACCATCCTTGCATCCTTGGAATAAATCCTACTTGATCATGATGGGTGATCCTTTTGATGTATTTTTGAATTCAGTTTGCTAATATTTTGTTGAGTATTTTTGCATCTATGTTCATCAGGGATATTGGTCTGTTGTTTTCTTTTTTTGTGGTGTCTTTGCCCGGTTTTGGTGTTAGAGTGATGCTGGCTTCATAGAATGAGTTTGGAAGTATTCCCTTTTCTTCTACTCTTTGGAAAACTTTAAGGAGGATGGGTATTAGGTCTTCACTAAATGTTTGATAAAATTCAGCAGTGAAGACATCTGGTCCAGGCGTTTTGTTCTTAGGTAGGTTTTTGATTACCAGTTCAATTTCGTTGCTGGTAATTGGTCTGTTCAGATTTTCTGTTTCTTTCTGGGTCAGCCTTGGAAGGTTCTATATTTCTAGAAAGTTGTCCATTTTTTCTGGGTTATCCAGTTTGTTAGCATATAATTTTTCATAGTATTCTCTAATAATTCTTTGTATTTCTGTGGTATTCATAGTGATTTTTCTTTCCTCACTTCTGATTCAGTTTATGTGAGTAGACTCTCTTTTTTTCTTGATAAGCCTGGCTAGGGGTTTATTTATTTTGTTTATTTTCTTGAAGAACCAGCTCTTACTTTCGTTCTATTCTTTTATTCTTCTCGATTTTATTTATTTCTGCTCTAATATTTATGATGTCCCTCCTTCTACTGACTTTGGGTTTCATTTGTTCTTCTTTTCTAGTTTTGTTAATTGTGAGTTTAGACTGGTCATATGGAAATTTTCTTCTTTCCTGAGGTAGGCCTGTATTGCAATATACTTTCCTCTTAGCATGGCCTTTGCTGTGTCCCACAGATTTTGTGGTGTTGAATTGTTGTTGTTATTTTTCTCCATATATTGCTTGATCTCTGTTTTTATTTGGTCATTGATCCATTGGTTATTTAGGAGCATGTTGTTAAGTCTCCATGTGTTGTTTGTGGGATTTTTAATTTTCTTTGCATAATTTATTTCTAGTTTCATACCTTTGTGGTCTGAGAAACTGGTTGGTACAATTTCAATGTTTTTGAATTCACCGAGGCTCTTTTTATGGCCTTGTATATCATCTATCCTTGAAAATGTTCCATGCACACTTGAGAAAATGTGTACTCTGCTGCTTTTGGGTGCAGAGTTCTGTAGATGTCTGTTAGGTCCATCTGTTCTAATGTGTTGTTCAGTGCTTCTGTCTCCTTACTTATTTCCTCTCTGGTTTATCTGTCCTTCAGAGTCAGTGGTGTGTTGAAGTCTCCTGGAATGAGTGCATTGCATTCTATTTCCCCCTTTAATTCTGTTAGTATTTGTTTCACATATGTAGGTGCTCCTGTGCTGTGTGCACAGATATTTATAATGGTTATATCTTCTTGTTGGATTGACCCTTTTATCATAATGTAATGTCCTTCTTTGTCTCTAGTGACCTTCGTTTTCATCTATTTTATCTGATATAAGTACTGCAACTCCTGCTTTTTTCTCCCTATTAGTTGCATGAAATGTCTTTTTCCATCCCTTCACTTTTAGTCTGTGTATGTCTTTGGGCTTAAAATGAGTCTTTTGAAGGCTGCATATAGAAGGGTCTTGTTTTTTTATCCATTCAGTGACTCTATGTCTTTTGATTGGTGCATTCAGTCCTTTTACATTTAGGGTGATTATTGATAGGCATGTACTTATTGGCATTGCAGGCTTCAGATTCGTGGTTACCAAAGGTTCAAGGTTAACTTCCTTACTATCTAAGAGTCTAACTTACCTCACTTAATATGCTATTACAAACAGAATCTAAAGGTTCTTTGTTTTTTTTTCCTCCTCCTTTTTCTTCCTCCTCCATTCTTTATATATTAGGTATTATATTCTGTATTGTTTGTCTATCCTGTGATTGACTTTGGGGATAGTTAATTTAATTTTGCATTTTCTTAGTAATTAGCTGTTCTAACTGTCTTTACTGTGGTTTTATTACCTCTGGTGACAGATATTAAACCGTAGGAACACTTCCATTTATAGAAGTCCCTCTAAAATACACTGTAGAGATGGTTTGTGGGAGGTACATTCTCTCAGCTTTTGCTTATCTGGAAATTGTTTAATCCCTCCTTCAAATTTAAATGATAATCTTGCCAGATAAAGTAATCTTGGTTCAAGACCCTTCTGCTTCATTGCATTAAATACATCATGCCACTCCCTTCTGGCCTGTAAGGTTTCTGCGAGAAGTCTGATGATAGCCTGATGGGCTTTCCTTTGTATGTGATCTTCTTTCTCTCTCTGGCTGCTTTTAATAGTCTGTCCTTATCCTTGGTCTGTCCCATTTTAATTACTGTATGTCTTGGTGTTGTCTTCCTTGGGTCCCTTGTGTTGGGGGATCTGTGCACCTCCATGGCCTGAGAGACTATCTCCTTCCCCAGATTGGGGAAGTTTTCAGCAATCACCTCCTCAAAGACACTTTCTATCCCTTTTTCTCTCTCTTCTGCTACCCCTATAATGTGAATATTGTTCCGTTTGGATTGGTCACACAGTTCTCTCAATATTCTTTCATTCTTAGTGATCCTTTTTTCTCTCTGTGCCTCAGCTTCTTTGTATTCCTCTTCTCTAGTTTCTACTTCATTTATCATCTCCTCCACCGTGTCCAATCTGCTTTTAATACCGTCCATTGTACTGTTCAATAATTGGATCTCCAACCATAATTTATTCATGAGTTCTTGAATATCTTTCCAAACCTCCATGAGCATGTTAATGATTTTTATTTTGAACTCCCTTTCAGGGAGAGTCATGAGGTCAATATCATTTAAATCTTTCTCAGGAGTTGTATTAATAATTTTACTCTGAACCAGGTTCCTTTGGCATTTCGTATTTGTATATGTTGCCCTCTTGTGCCCAGAAGCTCTACTTCCTGGAGCTGCTCAGCCCCTGAAGCAATGTCGGGGGTCGCAGAGGAGTGGTATTGGTGCCTGGGGGGAGGAAAGAGCTGTTTCCTGCTTCCTGGCTGCTATGCCTGTCTCCTCTGCCTGAACCAGTGGGGCAAGCACACAGGCATAAGCCTCTGTGCTTTGCGTTTTTAGTTGCTGTAGACAGATCTTATCTTTGGTTGGCCTAATGCCAGGGTAGGGTTTCCCAGTTTACAAGCCTGGTGGGGCTGGCTAGGAGAAAGGTACAGTAGTCTGCCTGTCACAGAAGGGGTTCTTGGAGCTGTGTAGGCAGCCAGGGAGCTGGAGCACCTGAAGATCGTGAAAGCTCCCAATCTGCTGGGCAGAGTGCACCTGGACAATTTTGTCTACCTGTCCTTTCTCCTGAGTAGTAAGCTCTGTGCAATCCTTGCCCCTTTAGCAGCCCTCTTGCTAAGGGCTTGTTTGTTATGAAGTCTCTCAGACTGCCCACCTTTCTTTTGTCCCAGAGCAGCTGGATATGGATCCCTGCTTTCTACAAGCAGCTGGAATCTTAGTCTCTCCAGGAATTCTGCCTGTCTTAGCTTTCCAACCCCCTAATTACAAGAGTATCATGCAAGCACTATGAAATGTAGGTTTGTGCTCCCAGATCAGATCTCTGGAGTTAGGTATTCAGCAGTCCCAGATCTCCACTCTCTCTCTGCTCTGTTCCTCTTCCTCCTGCTGGTGAGCTGATGTGGGGGAAGGGCTTAGATCCCACAGGACCACAGCTTTAGTACGTTACCCTTTTCCGTGAGGTTTGCTCTTGTCTCCAGGTGTATGCAGTTTGTTGCAGTCCTCTTTCCTGTTGCTCTTTCAAGAGTATTTGTATTAGTTATATTTTCGTATTATATGTGGTTTTAGGAGGAAGCCTTTGTCTCAGCTCTCATGCTGCCATCTTTAATCCTCTCCCTCACTTTGAATTATTAACATAGGTGTTCATATGTTTTTTTTATATTCTCTTCTTCATATTACAGTTAAAATACTTTCCAAAGAACGCAGCTACTCTCGCTCCTGTCCCAGACCCTCAGCCTCTAGTCTGCCCCACAGACAACCCCTAATGTTTTCCAGTATATCTTCCCTGCTTTCCTTTTGCTATCTCTATTTCTCATTTTACATTACTGTTTTTGTTTCTGGTTCTAATACTTTTGTTTTCCCTAATATATGTTGTCCAATTTGTTGCTCTCTTGTTGAAGTAGTTATGCTCAGATGTCTCTTTTGCCTGTGAGTTCAGACTGGGGGAAGAGCCAGAGGCCAGACTCAGTCCGGTAGTCCTTGGCTAGAGGCAATATTATACCCCAGGGGACATGTGGCCGTGTCTGAAGTCAGTTCAGACTGCCACAGCGGGGTGGGGGTGGGGGGACGACAATGGGCCTCAGTTGGGTAGAGGCCACACGCTTAAAAAATTTTTTTTAATTAAGGTATTATTGATATACACTCTAATGAAGGTTTCACATGAAAAACAATGTGGTTACTACATTTACCCGTATTATCAAGTCCCCACCCAAACCCCAATGCAGTCACTGTGAGCCACACGGTATTAAACAAGCTACAGTGCCCAGGGCTGCCTTCCACAGCAAGGAGTCCAGGCCTGGATGCCAGCGCTGCTGAGGTTGAGAAGCTCTGCTTTAGTCTGTGTCACCCTGTAAGTCCAAGGAGAAAGAAGGAGAGGCACACTAGGAATATGGAAATCACAGCTAATCAGTCTCCTTGGGACTCACCCACTAGCACCCTTCAGCAACTCTTCCGTCACCAAGGCATCAAGGGTTTCAAACCCTCAGAAAGAATGGGTGAGGAGAAGGGGACTTGAAAACACCAGACCTTGTGATGGCAGGGGCAGCGTGGGTGCCTGTGGCCATTCAGTTCCGCCTGTCTCTTTCACTTCCTCACCCCAGCCAGGCTTGTGCTCTGCTGTGACTTTATTTCCAAAGACTTGCATCTGTGCTCTAGCCATTGCTGCAGATTTCTGCAGAGAGGGAGCAGGCAGTGATGGTCCCAAGAGAGTGGAGGGGATAGGCAGGAAAAGAACTTACTCTGCTTTTCTCCAACTTACCCTCGCACAGTGCCAGCCACCCTCCACCCTAGGCTGCAGCCATCCTGCACGGCACCAGACAACACACACATACATGCACGCACATGCACATGCAAGCACACACACACACACATGCGCGCATACACACATGCGCACACACACACATGCGCACACACACACACCACTGTTCAAAACAGTCTTCTAGCTCTCAGGGGTTTCTCCTTTCCCTCTCTTCATTTTCCTCTTTATTCTTTTCCTCTGCCTCTTTTTCTGCCTCCTCCACTTCCCTCCTCGCCCTCCTCCTCATTTTTCTTCGTGTCTTCCTCCTTTTCATCCTCCTTTTTTCCTCCTCCTGAAAAACAGAAGTCCAGATTCTCTTCTATAGTCCCTGTGGTCTGGTTGCCCTGAGGGAGCCAGCGCACTGTGGTAAGTCACCCCTTTTGCTGGCATCCTGGCTTTGATGGTGACTACGGTGATTAGGCTGCCCATTTTGCAGTGTTGTTTGTTTCAGTGAATAACACACAACCAATCCCTTGCAGATCAGTAGAGTTTTGAGCAGTGTCTCTGCAAACAGCAAAAACACAAATTTTGTCCTGTTTTTCTGGCTAACTTCATTTGCTTCATTTTCCTCAAGTCCCTGAGGTATAATTGACTTTTTTTTGAAACTATTGCCGAGAAATAGAAAACCATAACCAAATGCTTTAGTTAAGTGGCACAAAAAACTTTGGCCACTGAAGAGGTTGTGATGGTTCATTTTATATGTCAACTTATTAGGCCACGGTGCCCAGCTATTTGGTCTAGTAGATGTTGCTGCCAAGGTGTTTTGTAGGTGGGATTATTACAGTCAGTTGACTTTAAGTGAAGGAGATTACCCTTGATAACCTGGGTGGGCCTCACCCAGTCAGCTGAAGGCCTCAAGAAGAAAAACAGAGAAGGAATTCTGCCACAAGACTGTAATGTAGAAATCCTGCTTGAGTTTCCAGCTGACCAGCCTGCCTTATAGATTTAAGACTTGGCAGTGTCCACAATCACATGAGCTAATGCCATAAAATAAATCTCTCTCTATAAATACATGTATATCCTCTTGGTTCTGTTTCTCTGGAGAACCCTGGCTGATACAGAGGTCATACCACATATTTTTCGTGAAAGTGAGCAAAGCTTTTAAATCAAAGTTGTTCAGACCAGGTTCTCAGGTATCAGTTTACCAAGTATGAGAAAAACCAGGTGGTAGCTGATGCTTGATTGGACCTGCCTTATTCAACAGAGGCAGAGTAGAATAGCCCTCTTTGGAACAGAACTCAAAACCAAATTTCCCCAAAGAAAATTGACACTTAGATGAGAATTTGTGAGGTAATCAGTGTCTTTCCCTAGAAACATAGATATAGTTTCGCCAAAGCTAAGTGCATACCTGTTGAAGCATAGTCAGTAGCCCTTGAAGCCCTGCACATCTTTAGCTGCATTCATTAATTCTCACATTCATTCATTTACTCATGAACCATTTATTGACTAGGGCAGGGACTGTCTCTGTCCTGTGCACCATGGTATCACCAGCATATAACCCAGTGCCTAGGATGTGGCCAACACACATGGAGTATTTGTTGAATGAAAGATATATGTCCTAAGTGGCTTACTTATGTGTCAGTTGAGTAAGTAAGTAAACCAGAAAACCTGCAGAGGGCTTCCATTATAGTTTGCTCCAAGTCAGCTTCTGCTGTAGGAATTCATCATGACCTGCCATGTTCCTTGCTTCCTCCAAATGAAAGGCACTTGGGTCCTGTCTGTAGACTAATGCTGACTCCAGATTTGGGACCAGGACTGTTCTTGAAGGGGAGGATTTCAGAAGGTCTAACTCAGCAGATTGTTGCTGTGCATGTTCTGCCTTTGTCCTTCTGTGCCTGTGAGCAGACACTTGCACTCCACTTGGTTGGAATATACTTCCACGTCGTACCACTGATGATTAAGGCCATGGTCAATTCTTCTACTCCAAAAAATGCATTGTACAGGTGCAGTATAATGGCCATGAGTTTGGGGCTCATGAACCTGGGTTGAAATTTAAGTCCTACCTTTTATTAGCTTGAGCCAGTGTTTCCTTATCTGAAGAAATGCACATGATAAGGCCCCTCTTGCAGAGCTGTTGGAAGTACAAAGTGATGTTATAAACTGTAACACTGAAAAGCACAACTCAATAAATGTTGATTTCTTCTACCTCAATCTGAGAGTTTTGCTTTTCTTTGTGATTATGGTAAATGATGACTTGTGCAAGCCAACATACACTTTGGGTAAACATTTTCCCACCTATGCCAGGAAAGGCTGAAACTGGATATTATAGTCCATACTATATTACATGAAACAGAAGATGTCTCTTCAATGATTTATTCACAAACACTGAGTGCCAGATTTGTGCCAGACAATTCCAGGTCCTGGGGATTCAGTGATGAGTAGGAACAAAAGTTCATGCTTACAAATGGAACAGAAAATTAAAAGAGGTGTCACTGAAGTATGATAAAGTGGGCTGATGGCTGATTTAAATTTGGTGGTTGAGAAAGTTTCTCTGAAAATGTGCCATTTAACCTGAATTCCTAATAACAAGGTGGAGGCAGTCATGTGCTGATTAGAAGGAAGAGGATTCTAGGCGGAGAATAAATGGCTTATTTAAAATCGTAAGATATATTGATGTGGCTGGAGAAATGAAAGAAAGCCACTGTGGGTCAAGCATAGTAATTGATTACAGTGCTCTTACGAAATGTGAATCTTCAAGGGGGTGATTTAGTTTGCAATGTTCCCAAGCTTATTGGACCTGAGAACCCTTTTTCCATAGGTCTTTATTAACATTTCTTGAAAAATAATATTCGAGCACCAGTATCTGATTTATTTCTGTTTCCAGACCTCCCTGCCCTTGATCTAGCTACAGTTCCAGCAAAGGGAAGTCATGTGATGCAGGCATTGAACTGGTTCTCTGTCTCTCTTTCTGGGCAGATGCTGGAATTCTAGCACTGTGTCTCCTTTTCTCTCTCTGTGGCAGGTCCTAGCTGAGTTCGTAAACCTTAACAATTCCCTTACCAATCAGACTCATGGTCTGTCCCTAGTTTGCAAACTCAGTTTTATGCCTATGCATTCCTCATATGTCCAACACATACCCAGTAGTAGTAAGTATCTTTCTGTTATTTTCATTACACAAAATAGAGGAGGAAGGCATGCCTTTCTGGTGGGGTTCTATCAGAACCTTAGGGAGAGCAAGCCCCCCTTGATAATTCCTAGTGAATCCACTACAATATTCCATTCCTAACACCACATTAGGAGCTCTTTGAACATAGGGCATGCTGTGTTTCATGAAATCAACTGCCAAAGTTAGCCACCATTTCTCCCTCACCCCCCATCCCACACCACTTCAGTAACCTCTTCACCCAGGATCACGCTAATATATTTATTTCTTCCCATCTTTTCTGAACCAGTTATTTTTTCTCTTATGACATAGTATAGGGCCACAAAGTACCATACACTGATTGCCTGCCATGTAGACGAGTCTCTGGATGGTGGGAGAGTGTATTTTAGGTTCTCAGGACTGGCCTCTGATGGTCATCAGTGCCCTGGAAATTTTAGCCAGTTTTAATATCCTCTGGGGTCTGAAAGAAGATGCTTAGTATTGTGAGATTGCCCTGGAGGAAGCTGGCTGCCTTTAAAGAAATGCTACGGGACAAAATTGGATCAGAAATTCCATGAGGCAGGATGTTCATATTGTTCATGCCTCTGTTCTCAGAACCTGGTATGATGCTAGGTGTATGGAGCTCAACATTTGCCAAATCAAAGTGAATCACCATTGCCTAGCATCTAGTATGTAGCCCAGACTGTGGATTTAAACTGTAAACCCAGATTATTAGCCTTACTTACAATTCCTATGGATTAAATAGGAAGGCCACCTTTTATTTGACAAGGAGGGACATCCCTTGTCCACAATGCCGATTTTCTAGGATTTCAGCATGTAGCGAGCTGAGCAAGGCGCTAGGTGGTTGCCTTTTGAATGCTGAGTCATTCAGCTCCGTGTCCCCTACCGAGCCGTCCTTGCCTCACTGTTGCTCCAAATCCTCAACCTCCTCAACTCCTACATTGTTGCTTTACTTGAATTGTTATCCTTCATTCATCTAGATAGCCATTCCCACCAAAGGAGTTATTTTTATGGATTTAAAGTATTTTCTTCTTGTTTACCCTAAAAGTGAAGTTCATTCTTCAAGGGCACTTAATTTTCCTTATTTCCTGATCCTTGGAGAGAATAGGACTGTTGTCTTCAGTATCTGCAAAATTAGCCTGAAGAAACGACTAATATTCTTCATCTTTGGCATCAAGCATAAATATTTTCTTCTATAGTTTGTTTCTAGGCTCTATAATAACAGTGCCATTGGGCTACTCATCACTGTAACTGCTCTCACAATTTTTTTTTTCAGGATTTTAAGTCTAGATTCTTAAGTGTCCTTCATGCTTTGAAAGCATTTCTCAGGAAGAGAAAGCTCACATACAGGACAGGGCATGTTCCTTACCCTCCGAGTCATCTTGGCTGTGTTGTGTTAGAGCAGCCTGGAAATGTCTGGGGAAAATGAAAGGGACCATGGTATCTGTGAGAGTCATTCAGGCATGCCCTTCATTTTACTTTTCCCATAAATTTAAGTGCCAGTAAAGGTACCAAAGGTCGTACAGTTGTGCTTGGCTAAGGGTTCGTGTTACCTACAAAGTAGTGTAAACTATATAAAAAATTCAATTTCAGTGTATATTCACCAAATATGAACACAAAGTTTTTTCTGTATGTTCCAAATTCTGCATGTACGCAGAGGACCAGAAAGGCACAGTAGCAGCATGTTCTCCATTGTGCAGAGTGACTGGATGGCTCCTCAGTCCAGCAATGACGGTTTTCTCTGTGTGCTTGGGTTATTGGAGCCAGGTGTGAGAGCTTATGTTTACTTTTATATTGCATCCGTGAAATTTGCCCTTTTCCTCCAGCTGACTAGGATCTTTTTGGATCTTACCCAACTCGGTTTTCTGTCTCCTGTGCCTTTAGATCTGCAGGTTCTCTCTGACTGCATCAAAGTCAGTGGATAACACAGAAGATATATCTCTCCAGTTCTCCTACCGTCTGTTGAGCAACTGTTCCCTTCCCAGTTTGTTCTTCTTAAATCCCAATGTCTATAAGGACAAATAAGGAAAATAAACCCTCTGTGCAGCCAATGGTGAGAAAAGGAACAGGTATTTGGTGAGTGTCTGCTGCATGCTAGGAGCCTACTGGGATGGATGCGTTAGTCAATTATATGTCATCTCACTTAATCTTTGTTATAACCTGAAGAGAAAAGCATTACTATGGCTACTTTACAGGTGGGGAAACTGAGGCTATATGAAATTCAATAATTTGTCAAAGGCCACTCGGTGAGTAAGTGAAGGAGGTAGGATTCAAACCCAGGTCACCAGGTGCCATGTGGGTGTCTAGGTATCTTTAGCTCCTTTAGTTTCCTCCGTTCAAACTTCAGTGTCCCTAAGACTCTTCTGAGCATGGGGAGCCGAGGTTGAAGGAGCAGGCCGTCCATGTGGATCCCCTCCAGGGAGACATTCCAAGGGGCTAGCAGTCTACACATAGCACCACAGCTCCTGCTGCAGGACTGCTGACCGGGCCCTGGGGTCCATGAGCCTCAGGTCTGTCATGATGTTGGCATGTCATGTGAGGCAGTGAGCTCTCCAGCTTCTCTTCTTCAAGGAGCTTTTCTTCCTCCTCCTCCTCTCACCACTCTTCTCCCTATTGTCCTCTTCCCCTTCCAACTCTTCCTACTCTTCCTTCTTGTCCTTCGCACGCTTTCATTTTCCCTTGTATCCTTGGCTTTGATGCTCACGGATGGTGCCATTACTCTTTCATGGAGCACGCAACTGCTTCTTCATTTATTTATCAAATATAGTGCTCTTTGTGTATCAGGCCTTGGGCTTGGTGCTAGGATTATGACAGTGAGTTAAGGCCCACGCTGCCCTTATAAAGTTTTCAGACATGTAGGAAAAGCTGATGCTTCAATATCATACAATAAGGGACACAGAGCGAGAGAAGGTGCTCCACCACCACACACCATGGTTTGTCCAGTCCACTTACTAGGGTGGAGGAAGTTAGGAAAGGTTTCCCAGAGGACCTGACACTAAAACTGGGACCTGAAAGTGCAAATGTATCCTCTGTGTGTGGAGAATCTCCCACTGACTGTTACTTCTAAGAACATGGCTTTCCTCTGCCTCTTTTCCCTTACCTTCTCTTCCCAGCTTTGATTCCTTCCACCTTCTCAGGCTCTTGACATCCTGTTGCATTTCCTCTAATCCATTTGGATTCTTTATTTTCTCTGATGAGTCAAAGTCTAGAGAAACGTCCCTCTGTCCACTTCACCTTCCCTTTGAACACACCACCCTGTTTGCATGGTTGCAGTTAATTCTGACTTCTCTTCCCACTGTCACCCACTACCTACTTTGTTTTCGCTGGTCAAAATCTCTTAGAATGATTTTCCCTGTTATATTTACCATCTTTTCTAGTTATGCCAGCCTGAGATGTGAGTAGCAAGCTCTCTGCTTTGTTATCCAAGACAATGGCTGAAGATGCTGAATAGGAAACGGTTGAATATGATTACAAACATAATTTTTTTTCAGAGCAGCAATGAGATCGCTGAACAACTAGATTTCCCCAGCAGTATGGGGTGGTCTATGGCAATGTTCAGTGGAGATAGCAGATGTCTTTGGGGAGGGGGGCCCTTTTTGAATAAAGCCAGCAGCAGCCCTTGCTCTCTGCCCCTCACCCTTCTGTTTCTTTCTGCCTGAAATGTGGACATGGAGGAACCACTGTTTTGCCATATATAGTAGCATGGAAAGAGAAAGATTCTGGGAGACAAACAAAATCTTCAAGGGTTCAAACCATGGTGTGTTCAGTTTTTCTATTTGCAGCCAAGCCCATTCCTGAGTGGAACATGTGCATGTGTTGTGTGACGAGGGTCTTCTCTTGGTCCTGCCAGGCAGCTCCCAAAACAGCTTGTGGAAACTCATTTCAGAGACCCTGGCCAAATGGTGCTCTAACCATCCCCACCACACACCATCTTCATCAGACCTGTGCTGTTAAACAAGGAATTTTCTTCTGTTATCACACCTTGATTGTGAATTCCCTTTAATAAAATAGTTTGATTATAGATATTTATGATTTCTAGGCTTGCCTCATTATATTAAGGACTCAAATGTGCTTCCCTTCATTCTGTGCCTTAGCAGATGGATATCTGCAGCTGGGAGCACTTGTCTAACTCCATCTATTTCCATGCAAAACAGGCTTCCCAGTGGCTGTTTTCTGGAGTTTTCTTTTACTGATAACCTCCTTCTCCATGAGTGATCCTTAAGGTCTCCACACCATCCCCCTTATCCTGGATTGTACAGATCCTTCTTATTCTATAACACAGAAGATACAATGATCAGAATCTGCTCTCCTTTCCCTTTAAAACTCTTCTGCTTTTCCCTGTTCATTTCCCCCCATTCTTCTTCTACTTCTGATATCCACTTGTAGTAGTCACCAGGTCTCTGAAATAATCCAGGGGAAAATACCCTAGGCTCAGTGTACTCAACCCACCCCCAGCTTCCCCAGGTCATGTGCTTGCTACAGTTGCTCTGACAGCCAGGTTGTTCTCCACCAGTCTCAACTTGGCTTGTGCCCACACTCCGCCTTCTGTACTTTCTGAAATGTCTTCATGGCTGCTCTGCTCACTTCCAGTCACCATGAATAACCAACCATGCTGGCACCTTTCCAGCTCATGCTGCCTTCTCACATCGACAACACTTATTTTTTTTCTTACAACTCCGTGAGATCGGCTTTGCAGACTGCATTATTCCCAGAGAAGTTAAAAGGCTCCTCATACCACAAAGTTATTGGAAGAACCACAAATAGAATTTCCAATCCAGAACTCTTTCAGAGGTGACATGAACTCAAACCTCAACATTGTTTCTAATTCAAATTCATGTGTGTTTCATAAATGGGTGGTTATGTAAGTTGTGGTGCTGACAGAGCAGCCTTGAGACACACCCTCTGGCAAGTGGCCTCTCTTGTATGGTTGCAAGCTTGCTTTTCCTGACAAGTCTTACTTTGCAGCCTATCTGGTACAAATGCACAGCAGGAAGCCAGGACAAGCAGAAAGCCTGTGGATGCAGGAAAAAAAATAACTCATCTTGCAGTTGATGTTCTTTCAAACTGACTTTTTCTTTTCTGAAATGAGGTCATAACCTATTTACCACTGGTGAGATGACCATGAGCTAGATTAGAATTCTGACCCAGTTTGCAGAGGGTAAGTCTTCATCACTTGCACACAAGGAAAATGACATGCATAAAGCTTGTTTTGCTTGGTACAGGACCCAGTTCTACTTTATGTAAAGAAAACCATTAGATTGGACTTACTAGAAAGCACAATGAGTAGAGAAGTGCCAACCCAAAACCCATATTTACTACACCCCACTCTGGGCTACTCATGCATCTGCCACCAGCAAGAAGCATACCAAGGCTCCAATTTAGTTCGTGCATCTTCAGTCTTCAGTTGATTAAATCTGGCTTCAACTTATTCATCTGTAATGGGACTAAACACCATCTACCTTGCAAGATTCTTCTAAAAATTAAGTAATTTCAAGACATATGTTAGATGTACAACAGACATCCATTCATTATTCATGGAATAATTATTGAGCTACAGTGAGCCACTGTGCTAGGGATGGAGTCTCTGCTCTAAAAATACTTATAGTTTATCATTCTACTGGAGAAGACATTTTATAGATAATACAGATAATGCTATAATTACAATAAAAATTAAGAAAATAAATAGGGCACTATGTTAGTTTCTGCCAGCAATTAACTCTAGGTGCTGTACTAGTCTGGAAATCAGCAGTTTTTAATATGAAGCAAATAACAAAACATTTTGACATTTATTTCTCAGCCGAAAATTGGAGCCCTTATGTAATGTGTTTTATGATATAGGATACATCCTAGAAAATCTGAAACAATTATCAAGCGGCTAATAATTTGTTTTGCCTTAATCTCCTAAAAAATAAACTGGAAATCAATCCAATCCTCACCAAACAAAGCAAGCCAAGTAACTCAACAGCAAATCAACCAACAAACAGGAGAATTACATAGTAAGAGGTTTCCGACATTACAGAGGATGATTACAGGGACATTTATTTCAAAATCACATAATAATGGGAGTCACTGAGATTTATTAAGTTCTTCTCAGGTCCCTTTCCTGCGCTAACTGCTTTCATGGATGTTCCCATTTATTCTTCACAGCTCCTCCAGATGTGTAGTGTGAGATCCACATTTTACAGATGAAAGGACTAAAAGAGAGTAACTTGCCAAGAATCATACTGTACAGAAAAGGGGCAGAGTTGAGTCTGCAGTAAAGCTCTCTAAGACCAAAAAATCCTGTGCCATTAGTCACCACACAATATTTGTCTAAAAATAAAATTACTTATGAAGCAATTTTGGAAAGAATTAGATTATCAGACCACTGATAATGAATGAATACATTCCTGGTAGGTAAAATAGCTAAATATAAAATGCAAAATTATATGAAAGGATAACATGTAGGAGAAATATTTTTATATTTAAGGGTAGAGAAACCCTTTTTAAGTATGGCATAAAGCGCATCAATTGTAAAAGACAGTCATGACTTATAAGACTAATTAAATGTTGTTAGGGCAAAATAAACCTATGAGCAAAGTTAATGGGAAATGAAACTCAGAAAAAATTTAGTCTAGATAACAGAATTAAGATCTACAGCATATAAAGAAAACAATAAACCAATAAAGAAAATGAAGAAACAAATGGAAAAATAGATCAATAATATGAATATACATGTTCATGGTAAGATTAACTATGATAATTAAATTAAAAAATCAAAACCGTAATTAGTATTCTCAATTTTAATAATGTTATTGTCAAACATGAAACACACTCAAATACTAACAAACTGCAAAATATTAAAAAAGCTATTATAATTTGAATTGTTTCATTTATTGATCCCTTTACTTCTAGGATGCATCCTAAGAAGTATTTCCACACCTGTGCAAAAATGTATATAAAGAATCAAACCTGTAGTCCATGAAATAGAGGAAAACAGAGAAAACTAACCACTTGTATACATAATTTAGTGGAAATAGGTTATCCAGGAAGAATTCAGGTGTTACATGTGATGGAGTTTGCAGTTTAAAAAAAAAGTTGACCTATATATTCTGATAAGAAGGATATGATTTGCTACAAAATAAAAAAACACATTGTGGAATAGTATTACTTTGTATTATAAAACCACATTTCTGTATACATGGAAAAGTAGCCTTGAAACATAAGTACCCAAATATTAGTAATAGTTGTTTCTAAGGATTGGAAAAGACAGAAGAGGCTTCTTCTATCTACTTTTGTATTGTTTAAATTTTCAACACACACACACACACACACACACACACACACACACACACACACACACATCCACCACACACATGTATTTCTCCACAGGTTTTAGAGACAAGTCAGAAATAGTAAAATATGTAGTTATTTCATAAAATAAAAAAAGATTAAGATCCGACCAACCAAAATATGACTTTATGCTATGGATGTTGGATGGTCACTTTCATTCTGCTTCAGCTATTTTGGTGCATCTCTCAAGATTGTTTTCTTATTCTTTTTGAGGACTCCAGAGGTTCTATTTAGTTCTATTTTTCCTGAAAAAAAAGACTATTCTATCTAACTGGTGATATGAACCAGTCTATTGGCCTGGACAGGTACATCTAAACCCAGGAGCCTTGCTCACATTGCAAACACAACCAGCCACCCTCAGTGTTGAGGCTGTTGCTTGCACATGGCCACATCTCTAATTCTCCTTCATCTTCATTAACTCCCAAAGGAAATTCCAGTTCTTGTTAGCAGCTCCCAAGTTTTAATTGCCAAGCCTGAGTCAGAAGAATTGTGTCTTTATAAGTAGATAATGTTGCTCATTAAAAGACAACAGAATTCGACCAACTTTGGGTTGGATGATCATCACCCAGGATATGACATCCTGATACCTCTGTCATTCACACTGGTCACGTGGGCATACAAGAAATTCTATCCCTTGTCATCTAAAAATATCTCATTATTATGGTCCTTGTGTTAAACATAGTCTGTGAAACTGGAAAAGTCGATGGAATTTGGATGGGATGAATGGCAAAGGGAGATGATTAATAAGTGGATCCATGCCATTGGAAACTGGAAAGAGGTCTCTAATGCCACGCCACTAGGTTCTGCTCTAGGTTCAATCCTGCTTTGTATTAGTAACTTAAGAAAGCCCATATAAATTATGATGATCAAGTTTATGCATGACATGAAACCAAGAAAAGTCAAGTCCATTGGTAGAAACAGTATTGAAAAATCTCTTAACTGCCAGACATAAAGGAAAAGGCAACTGAGCTTAAAGTAAGATCTGTTCTGGAATCCAAAAGGCATATGCAAGATTCAGAGTGGAGGAATATGTGGTTTAAAAACACTATCTGAAACATAGTATTATGATCAAAATGCTTCAAAAGTATGATGTAGCTCCCAAAATAGTTAATTGTATCTTGGGCTGCATTAAGACAAATACAGGTACTAGATACATGTTTTTGAACTTTCGACACACATTTGAGTCACTTGGGAGCCTTAACCAAGGTCTGATTTAATCAGTCTGATTGAAGCCTGGGCATGGGAATTGCAGAGTAGTATTGTAGCTAATTGTCTGATACCTATAAGGATAAAGAAAGAAAGAAATTTACATCAGGCAGCTTAGTTGAAGTCTCAGTTTTGCAATTTACTGGCCACATGACTTTGAAGAAGTTATTTATCCTCTCTTGGCTTTATCTTCAACTTAAAATGAAATTAATTCTAAAAGCTACTCATGGAGTTGTGAGGATTAAATAATATAACATGTAGAAAATAATTGGTGCATCTTTTCATGTGCCTGTTGGCCATCTGTATTTCTTCTTTGTTCAGATCCTCTGTCCATTTTTTTAATTGGTTTTTCTTTTTAGTGTTGAGTTATATGAGTTCTGTATATGTTTTGGGTGTTAACCCCTTATTTGATAAATCATTTACAAGTATGTTCTCCCATACTGTAGATTGCCTTTTTGTTCTGTTGATGGTGTCCTTTGTTTTTTTTTAATTTCTTTTTTTTAGTTTATTTTGATATCATTAATCTACAATTAAATGAGTAATATTATGGTGATTACACTACCCCCTTCATCAGGTTCCCCCTCCCCAAACCCCATTGCAGTCACTGTCCATCAGCGTAGTGAGATGCCATAGAGTCACTACTTGTCCTCTCTGGGTTGTACAGCCCTCCCCGTGCCCCCCAACATTACATCTGCTAATCGTAATGCCCCTTCTTCCCTTTTCCCCTCCCTTCCCACCCATCCTCCCCAGTCCCTTTCCTTTGGTAACTATTAGTCCGTTCTTGGGTTCTGTGAGTCTCCTGCTGTTTTGTTCCTTCAGTTTTTTTTCCCTTAGTTCTTATACTCCACATATGAGTGAAATCATTTGGTACTTGTCTTTTTCAGCTTGACTTATTTCACTGAGCATAATACCCTCTAGCTCCATCCATGTTGTTGCAAATGGTAGGATTTGTTTTCTTCTTATGGCTGAATAATATTCCATTGTGTATATGTACCACTCTTCTTTATCCATTCATCTACTGATGGACACTTAGGTTGCTTCCATTTCTTGGCTATTGTAAATAGTGCTGCGATAAACATAGGGGTGCATCTGTCTTTTTCAAACTGGGCTGCTGCATTCTTAGGGTAAATTCCTAGGAGTGGAATTCCTGGGTCAAATGGTATTTCTATTTTGAGTTTTTGGAGGAACCTCCATACTGCTTTCCACAATGGTTGAACTAATTTGCATTCCCACCAGCAGTGTAGGAGGGTTCCCTTTTCTCCACATCCTCGCCAACATTTGTTGTTGTTTGTGTTTTGGATGTTGGCCATCCTCACTGGTGTGAGGTGATATCTCATTGTGGTTTTAATCTGCATTTCTCTGATGATTAGTGATGTGGAGCATCTTTTCATGTGCCTGTTGGCCATCTGAATTTCTTCTTTGGAGAAGTGTCTATTCATGTCCTCTGCCCATTTCTTAAATGGATTATTTGCTTTTTGTTTGTTGAGGTGCGTGAGTTCTTTATATATTTTGGATGTCAACCCCTTATCGGATACGTCATTTATGAATATATTCTCCCATACTGTAGGAAGTCTTTTTGTTCTACTGATGGTGTCCTTTGCTGTACAGAAGCTTTTCAGCTTCATATAGTCCCACTTGTTCATTTTTGTTTGTGTCCTTTGTTGTACAGAAGCTGTTTAGTTTGATGTAGCCCCACTTGTTCATTTTCACTTTTGTTTCCCTTGCCCAGGGAGATGTGTCCAGAAAAAAATTGCTCATGCTTATGTTCAAGAGATTTTTGCCTATTTTCTTCTAAAAGTTTTATGATTTCATGTCTTATATTTAGATCTTTAATTCACTTCAAGTTTACATTTGTGTATGGAATTAGACAGTAATCCAGTTTCATTCTCTTGCATGTAGTGGTCTAGTTTTCCCAGGACCAGTTATTGACGAATCTACCTTTTCCCCATTGTATATTCATGCTCCTTTATCACATATTGGCATGTTACAATTTTTAGTTTTTATAAATATTGTTAGTTGTCTTTGGATATAATTACTTTGATGTAATGATTGGTGGATTATAGGCCATGAAAGGTTAAGATACCATATAATTCGTTCATACCTATAGCTAAATCATTTTTCTGTCTCATATCTAGCTGGCCTTTCTTTCTTTCTCTTTCTTTCTTTCTTTCTTTCTTTCTTTCTTTCTTTCTTTCTTCCTTCCTTCCTTCCTTCCTTCCTTCCTTCCTTCCTTCCTTCCTTCCTTCCTTCCTTCCTTCCTTCCTTCCTTCCTCCCTCCCTTTCATGGAACAGATACCAATTTGCATAAAATATCCAAATTTCTTAGTGTAAACATGGTAAGTAGTCATAACTATATTATCACTTATTTAGATCCACCACTTGAGAGGGCATATTTTCTTGAAATCCTCTTCCACATCTACCTGAAATCCACTTGCTTAAATCATGTAAGAATGTTCTTATAACAGTCAATATTTTCTGACAGATCAATGGAACTCGGTCTTTCTCATTCCAGTGGTGCTGACAGCCCTAAATTGTTTTCCTTGAAGCCACATAACTCTAAAATCTGTATGCTATTAATCTCATTCCTGCTAGAATCAGAAAAGCCAGACTTGCTGAGAAGTGGAAGCTGGATCGCTTTCCAGTTCATTCCCATGTTAAATGTGTGTGGGTTTTTTGAAGACCAATGAAAACCACAACCTTTTCATTTTGTTTTGTTATTTTTCAGGTTTAAGAATCAGCCTTTCCACTCTCTTCTATTCTTCTTTGCAGTAAAATCAACCTATTTCCTAGTAAACAGACCCATTTCTCTAAGAGTATAGCAAAAAGTTAAATGTTGATGCAGCTAGTAAAATAAGGGGACTTCTAAAGGATGAATGAATTGAGTCAGGTTAGCATATATGCTTGTTGCGAAACAAAAATGAATAAAGTATTAAAACATATAAAAGTAAAAAGGATCTTCTATGCCAATCCTTCTTTTTAGACGGAATAAATGTTTTTTCATGTGAAGCCCTACTGTCTGTTAGACTAATTCTTGGAGTTGAATCTCTTATAAAAATGGTTTGGATTTTATCATTGCTTAATCCCAATCTGTTCGAGAAAAGAATTTTTTTATGACATAGGTCTTTTACTATCAAAATGTTCCTTTATTGTTATTGAGTTGACCATTGTTAATTTAAATAAAATTATACTTTTAAACTTTTTGTTTAAAGAAAAAATACAGCACTCACAGACTTGATTTGATTTTGAAGTTCCAGCAGTGTGGGTGAAAAGGGCATTTCCAAATAAGGGTCTCAATTAACAAAGAAAACTCAAAGTGCTTATTCTTTTCAGGGAACAGAGATAACAATTTAAATATTACTATCATGGCAAAATATCATGAAATAAGACAACCAGTCAAAATTAAAGACTCTTTAGAGGTTAAGGTTATTTGCCTAGCATATACAAACAATCTCTGAAGTCTGTTTATCTTACAGGACTAGTTATCACAGACAGACAGACAGACAGACAGACAGGGACAGAGAGAATTCTGAGAACACCAAAGCTTACAATGTGGAAAAGAAAAGGGAAGGATAGAAAGATGAATAAATGAAACAGTAGCAC
Organism: Smutsia gigantea; assembly: GCA_032199065.1. Lineage (NCBI taxonomy): Eukaryota > Metazoa > Chordata > Mammalia > Pholidota > Manidae > Smutsia > Smutsia gigantea. The sequence continues at coordinate 137,865 of JAVSCE010007444.1, read as the reverse complement.
ATAATGTTTCATATGTACGTCACCAAGTCCTAAAATTTACTAAACATCCATGAAATAAAATGTATCTTCCAACATATTACAACAACATTCCTGATAATGATCAGTTTTATAACAAGTAACAAATACAGAAACAGATACTATTCTGAGAAAAATTTCTTAAGGATGAGTTTTTTTAAATTTTGGTATCTTTAATGTACAATCACTTGAACAACATTATGGTTATTAGACCCCCTATTATCAAATCCCTCCCACATACTCCACTACAGTCACTGTCCATCAGCATAGTAAGATGCTATAGAATCATTACTTGTCTTCTCTATAAATACTGCCTTTCCCGTGTCCCCCACTGCTGCATTATGTGTGCTAACCGTAATGCCTCTTTTCCCCCTTATCCCTCCCTTCCCACCCATCCTCCTCAGTCCTTTTCCCTTTGGTAACTGTTAGTCCATCCTTGGGTTCTGTGAGTCTGCTGTTCTTTTGTTCCTTCAGTTTTTCCTTTGTTCTTATACTCCACAGATGAGTGAAATCAGTTGATACTTGTCTTTTTCCGCCTGGCTTATTTCACTGAGCATAATACTCTCTAGCTCCATCCATGTTGTTGCAAATGGTAGGATTTGCTTTCTTCTTATGGCTGAATAATATTCCATTGTGTATATGTACCACCTCTTCTTTAACCATTCATCTACTGATGGACACTTAGGTTGCTTCCATTTCTTGGCTATTGTAAATAGTGCTGTGTTAAACATAGGGGTGCATATATCTTTTACAAACTGGGCTGCTGCATTCTTAGGGTAAATTCCTAGGAGTGGAATTCCTAGGTCAAATGGTATTTCTATTTTGAGTTTTTTGAGGAACCTCCATACTGCTTTCCACAATGGTTGAACTACCTTACATTCCCAACAGCAGTGTAGGAGGATTCCCCTTTTCCACATCCTCGCCAACATTTGTTGTTGTTTGTCTTTTGGATGGCGGCCATCCTAACTGGTGTGAGGTGATATCTCATTATGGTTTCAATTTGCATTTCTCTGATGATTAGCAATGTGGAGCATCTTTTCATGTACCTGTTGCCACCTGAATTTCTTCTTTGGAGAAGTTTCTGTTCAGCTCCTCTGCCCATTTTTTAATTGGCCTATTTGCTTTTTGTTTGTTGAGGTACGTGAACTCTTTATATATTTTGGATGTCAACCCCTTATCGGATATGTCATTTATGAATATATTCTCCCATACTGTAGGATGTTTTTTTGTTCTACTGATGGTGTCCCTTGCTGTACAGAAGCTTTTTAGTTTGATATAGTCCCACTTGTTGATTTTTGCTTTTGTTTCCCTTGCCCGGGGAGATATGTTCATGAAGAAGTTGCTGATATTTATGTCCAAGAGATTTTTGCCCATGTGTTTTTCTAAGAGTTTTATGGTTTCTTACTTACATTCAGGTCTTTGATCCATTTTGAGTTTACTTTTGTGTATGGGCTTAGACAGTAGTCCAGTTTCATTCTCTCACATGTAGCTGTCCTGTTTTGCCAACACCAGCTGTTGAAGAGGCTGTCATTTCCCCATTGTATGTCCATGGCTCCTTTATCATATATTAATTGGCCATATATGCTTGGGTTTATATCTGAGCTCTCTAGTCTGTTTCATTGATCTGTGGGTCTGTTCTTATGCCAGTACCAAATTGTCTTGATTACTGTGGCTTTGTAGTAGAGCTTGAAGTCAGGGAGCATAATTCCTCCTGCTTTATTCTTCCTTCTCAGGATTGCTTTGGTTATTCGGGGTCTTTTCTGGTTCCATATGAAATTTAGAACTATTTTCTCTAGTTCATTGAAGAATGCTGTTGGTATTTTGATAGGGATTGCATTGAATCTGTAGATTGCTTTAGGCAGGATGTCCGTTTTGACAATACTAATTCTTCTATCCATGAGCACAGAATGTGTTTCCATTTATTGGTATCTTCTTTAATTTCTCTCATGAGTGTCTTGTAGTTTTCAGAGTATAAGTCACTTCCTTGGTTAGGTTTATTCTTAGGTATTTTATTCTTTTTGGATGCAATTGTGAATGGAATTGTTTTCCTGATTTCTTTCTCTGTTAGTTCATCGTTAGTGTATAGAAATACAACAGATTTCTGCATATTAATTTTGTATCCCGCAACTTTACTGAATTCAGATGTTAGGTCTAGTAGTTTTTGAGTGGATTCTTTAGGGTTTTTAATGTACAATATCATGTCATCTGCAAACAGGGACAGTTTGAATTCTTCCTTACCAATCTGGATGCCTTTTATTTCTTTGTGTTGTCTGATAGCTGTGGTTAGGATCTCCAGTACTATGTTGAATAGAAGTGGGGAGAGTGGGCATCCTTGTCTTGTTCCCGATCTTAAAGGAAAAGCTTTCAGCTTCTCACTGCTAAGTATAATATTGGTTGTGGGTTTGTCATATATGGCCTTTATTATGTTGAGGTACTTGCCCTCTATACCCATTTTGTTGAGAGTTTTTATCATGAATGGATGTGGAATTTTGTTGAATGCTTTTTCAGCATCTATGGAGATGATCATGTGGTTTTTGTCCTTCTTTTTGTTGATGTAGTGGATGATGTTGATGGATTTTTGAATGTTGTACCATCCTTGCATCCCTGGGATGAATCACACTTGACCATGATGGATGATCTTTTTGATGTATTTTTGAATTTGGTTTGCTAATATTTTTTTGAGTATTTTTGCATCTATGTTCATCAGGGATATTGGTCTGTAATTTTCTTTTTTTGTGTTGTCTTTGCCTGGTTTTGGTATTAGAGTGATGTTGGTCTCGTAGAATGAGTTTGGGAGTATTCCCTCCTCTTCTACTTTTTGGAAAACTTTAAGGAGGATGAGTATTAGGTCTTCACTAAATGTTTGACAAAATTCAGCAGTGAAACCATCTTCTCAGGAGAGAAGAACAATCCCAAATGAACAGTCTAAACTCACAATTAATGAAACTAGAAAAGGAAGAACAAATGAGGCCCAAAGTCTGGAGAAGCAGGGACATGATAAAGATTAGAGCAGAAATAAATAAAATTAAGAAGAATAAAACAATAGAAAGAATTAATGAAAGCAGGAGCTGGTTCTTCAAGAAAATAAACAAAATGGATAAACCCCTAGCCAGATTTATCAAGAAAAAAGGAGAGTCTACCCATAAACAGGATCGGAAATGAGAAAGGAAAAATCACTATGGACACCACAGAAATACCAAGAATTATTAGAGAATACTATGAAAAATTATATGGTAACAAACTGGATAACCTAAAAGAAATGGACAACTTTCTAGTAAAATACAACCTTCCAAGGCTGACCCAGGAGGAAACAGAAAATCTAAACAGACCAATTACCAGGAAAGAAATTGAATTGGTAATCAAAAACCTACCTAAGAACAAAACTGGATTCTATTTCCCCTTTTATTTCTGTTAGTATTTGTTTCACATATGTAGGGATCCAGTGTTGGGTGCATAGATATTTATAATGGTTATATCCTCTTGTTGGACTGACCCCTTTATTATTATGTAATGTCCTTCTTTGTCTCTTGTTACTTTCTTTGTTTTGAAGTCTATTTTGTCTGAATCAAGTACTGCAACTCCTGCTTTTTTTCCGTATTAGTTGAATGAAATATCTTTTTATATCCTTTTACTTTCAGTCTGTGTATGACTTTGGGTTTGAAGTGAGTCTCTTGTAGGCAGCATATGCATGGGTCTTGTTTTTTTATCCACTCAGTGACTCTACGTCTTTTGATTGGTGAATTCAGACCATTTACATTTAGGGTGATTATCGATAGGTATGTACTTATTGCCACTGCAGACTTTAGATTTGTGATTACCAAAGGTTCAAGGGTAATTCCCTTACTATCTAACAGATATGTAAATTCAGATATGGAATTTCTTAATGATTGAATCTCCTTCTTAAATTCATTCGTGAGTTCTTGAATATTTTTCTGTACCTTCATAAGCATGTTTATAATTTTTATTTTGAACTCTCTTTCAGGCAGATTGGTGAGTTCTGTCTCATTTGGCCCTTTTTCTGTGGTTTGTGAGATTTTTGCCTGTACCATGTTCTTTTTATGTTTCATATTTCTGTGTGGTGCCCTCTATTGCCCAGAAGCTCCAGCCTCAGGAACTGCTCAGCCCTAGAGTGAGGTTGGGGGTCATAGGGGAGTGGAGCTGGTGCCTGGGGGGAGGAAAGATCTGTTTCCTGTCTCTCGTCTGCCCTGCCTGTCTCCAGTATCACCGCCAGTGGGCTGAGCACACAGGTTTAAGACTCTGTGCTTGGCATCTCTAGCTGTTGTAGGTGAGGCCTCTTTCTGGCTGGTCTGATGCCAGAGCAGTGACTGCGGGTTTGCGAGCTGGTGCTGTCAGGCTAGGAGGAAGCCTCAAGCAGGCTGCATATCACAGTGGGGGGCCTCAGAGCTGAGTAGCCAGCCAGGGGGATGGAGCGCCTGAAGCTCACCAAAGTTTGCAATCTGCTGGGCAGAGCACGCCCAGACAACCTTGTCCCCCTATCCCTTCTTTCACACAGCAAGCTCTGTGCAAACCCCGTGCCTTAAGCAGCCCTCTCGTTGCTAAGAAGCTTCTCAGACCGCCTGTTTTTCCCTTGTCTCAGAGCGGCCGGGTGTGGATCCCGTCCTCCACAAATGGCCGGAATCTCTCCCTCAAGCACTTTGCCTGTCTCAGCTCCCCATCCTCCAGAGCACCACACAATGTAGATTTCTGCTCGCAAAGCAGATCTCCAGGGCTAGGTGTTCAGCAGTCTCAGGCTTCCACCCCCTCCCCCATTCCGTTTCTCTTCCTCCTGCCAGTGAGCTGGGGCGGGGGAAGGGCTCGGGTCCCACCAGATCAAGGCTTTTGTACGTTACCCTGTTTTGTGAGGTCTGCTCTATTCGTGAGGTCTGTATGCAGTCTGGTGCAGCCTTCTTTCCTGTTGCTGTTTTAGAGTTAGTTGTATTAACTGTATTTTTACACTATCTGTGGTTTGGGAGGAGTTCTCTGTCCACCCTCTCACGCTGCCATCTTGAATCCTCTGTGCTTTTTAATTTGCCAATCTGTTCCATTGTGCCATGGAGCTTAAATGACTGAATTGTATGGCTCCAAACTTTTCTGTCATCAATACCTACCTCCCTTACATATTCTTCCTAACTATGGACACATCAGAATTTATAGGATTTCCTTTTGGCTATCAAATAATATTTATTAAGGAATGCATTTAGTTTTATAAGGGTTTATCACAAATAAAGAAATATATCGGTCACTCTGATGAGCATGAGTGTACACGTGTGACTCCAGAGCTACTATGATTCCAGTTCAAAGTGAGGAAATGCAATGTGAATACACCTCAGACTCTTTTTTGGTTGATGTACCACTTCATTAGACTATTGAAAAGATTGAAAGAGGCTCTGAGCTACTCTATTACTCATATTAAATGAATAAAACCTGGTACTCCACATAGTCTAGCATACAGTCTTATTAAAAGAAACAGCTTACCAAATAAAAGTGATTTGAAGCATTTGAAAGGTTGTTAGGACCTTCTGTAAAACATCTATAAGGCTCCAGTTTATACCCTATGGTAAAATTCTCACTTCCCATTGCTTCAGAAAATTTTTGTTAAACCCATTTCTTTTACTCTAAAATTCTCTTTCAACCCATCACTACCGTGAAGATTCTCTCTTCGCCTCCTAATTTCACTTCAATAAAAACTTCGTCCAAGCCCTGCCCTGTGTGGTTCCTGCCTTCCTTGTCCCTCCATTTATTTTTTTCCCTAAAAAGTTGTCCACCCTCTCCTGTTGCATAATCATCTCAGACTCCTAAGTTTAAAAAGCCGTTATTTAGCAGATTGCCAGGAAGGAAGAGTGGAGAGCAGCTTTCCCCAGCTGTAGGGAATGGAGGTAAAGATGGCTTCTCCATCTCTCCTGAAAGCTGTTGTTTTAAACAAGAAAGGGCTGAGGTGTATGAGGCTAGAGTGATTCCTTAATTTTTAGCATCTAAAAACAGCATGAGTGTAATATATGTTTTGACTCTTTTCTTGGCACCTTGGAGGAAACAAACAGTAGCATAGAATTCTATGTGTATTCTCTGGAATGTGTATTTTCATCCTTGATTTCCTAAGAAGAAATATTGGGTGTTTCCTGGGCATGCAGGGCCACCAACTTCTGCAAAGACCTCTGGGGTCCTTACTGGGAGCATAGAGAAGATGGGGAAAGGCCTAGAGGATGTGGAATTTTAAGCTCCTGGGCACTGATTGAAAGGAAGCTGCTTGATGGTTTGGCGTTGCTGCAGGCATTCCTCTCACCCCCGCCCCTGCTCTCCCTGAAGTCTTAGGAACTGCTCAGCCCAGAGGGACCCAAGCCCTTCCCCCACCCCAGATCACCAGCAGGAGGAAGAGAAAGAGAGTGGGGAGGGAGTGGAGGCCTGGAAATGCTGAATACCTAACTCCGGAGATCTGATCTGGGAGCACAAACCTACATTTCATGGTGTTTTCATGGTACTCTCGTGATTAGGGGGTTGGAAAGCTAAGACAGGCAGAGATTCCAGCCACTTGTGGAAGGCAGGGATCCATATCCGGCTGCTCTGAGACAAAAGAAAGGTGGGCAGTGTGAGAGACTTCCTAACAGCAAGTGGTCTGCTAAAGGGGCAAGGACTGCACAGAGGTTACTGCTCAGGAGAAAGGACAGGTAGACAAAATTGTCCAGGTGCACTCTGCCTAGCAGGTTGGGAACTTTCACGATCTTCAGGAGCTCAAGCTCCCTGACTGGCTACAGAGCTACAAGGACCCCTTCCATGATACTCAGCCTACTGAGCCTTTCTCCCAGCCAGCCCCACCTGGCTGGCAAACAAGGAAACCCTACCCTGGCATTAGGCCAGCCAGAGGGAAGCCGGGTCTACAGCAACTACAAACACAAAGCACAGAGGCTTATACCTGTGTGCCCCGCCCACTGGTTCTAGCAGTGGAGACAGGTGTAGCAGACGGGAAGTAGGAAACAGCTGTTTCCTCACCCCAGGCAGCAATACCGCTCCCCTGCGACCCCCAATATTGTTGCTTCAGGGGCTAAGCAGCTCTAGAGAGTAGAGATTCTGGCCCTAGAGGGCGCCATATACGAATATGAAATGCCACAGGAACCTGGTTCAAAGTAAAATTATGAATATGAATACAACCCCTGAGAAAGATTCCAATAAAATTGACCTCACGAAACTACCTGAAAGGGATTTCAAAATAAAAATCATTAACATGCTCATGGAGGTACAGAAAAATACTCAAGAACTCAGGGAGGAATTCCAGTTGGAGATACAATCATTACGGAACATAGTATCAGAAATGAAACATACAATGGAAAGTTTTAAAAGCAGATTAGATATGGTGGAGGAGATGATAAATGAAATAGAAATTAGAGAAGAGGAATTCAAAGAAGCTGAGGCACAGAGAGAAAAAAGGATCTCTAAGAATGAAAGAATATTGAGAGAACTGTGTGACCAATCCAAACAGAACAATATTTGCATTATGGGGGTACCAGAAGAAGAAGAGAGAGAAAAGGGGATAGAAAGCATCTTTGAGGAGGAAATTGCTGAAAACTTCCCCAATCTGGGGAAGGAGATAGACTCACAGGCCATGGAGGTGCGCAGATCTCCCAACACAAAGGACCCAAAGAAGACAACACCAAAACATATAGTAATTAAAATGGCAAAGATCAAGGATAAGGACAGACTATTAAAAGCAGCCAGAGAGAGAAATAAGATCACATACAAAGGAAAGCCCATCAGGCTCTCATCAGACTTCTCAACAGAAATCTTACAGGCAGAAGGGAGTGGCATGATGTATTTAATGCAATGAAGCAGAAGGGCCTTGAACCAAGATTACTTTATCCGGCAAGATTATCATTTATATTTGAAGGAGGGATTAAACAATTTCCAGAGAAGCAAAAGCTGAGAGAATGTACCTCCCACAACCCATCTCTACAGTGTACTTTGGAGGAACTGCTATAGATGGAAGTGTTCCTAATGTTTAATAGCTGTCACCAGAGGTAATAAAATCACAGTAAAGAAGGTAGAACAGTTAATTACTAAGCAAATGCAAAATTAAATTAACTATCCTCAAAGTCAATCAAGGGATAGACAAAGAGTACAGAATATGATACCTAATATACAAAGAATGGAGGAGGAAGAGAAAGGAGGAGAAAAAAAGAACCTTTAGACTGTGTTTGTAATAGCACATTAAGTTAGTTAAGTTAGACTCTTAGATAGTAAGGAAGTTAACCTTGAACCTTTGGTAACCACGAATCTAAAGCCTGCTATGGCAATAAGTACATAACTATCGATAATCACCCTAAATGTAAATGGACTGAATGCACCAATCAAAAGACATAGAGTCACTGAGTGGATACAAAAACAAGACCCATCCATATGCTGCCTACAAGAGACTCACTTTAAACCCAAATACATACAGACTAAAAGTGAAGGGATGGAAAAAGATATTTCATGCAACTAATAGTGAGAAAAAAGCAGGAGTTCCGGTACTTGTATCAGACAAAATAGACTTCAAAACAAAGAAAGTCACAAGAGACAAAGAAGGACATTACATTATGATAAAAGGGTCGATCCAACAAGAAGATATAACCATTATAAATATCTATGCACCCAACACAGGATCACCTACATATGTGAAACAAATACTAACAGAATTAAAAGGGGAAATAGAATACAGTGCATTCATTCTAGGAGACTTCAACACTCCACTCGTGCCGGAGGACAGATCAACTAAACAGAAAACAGGTAAGGAGACAGAGGCACTGAACAACACATTAGAACAGATGGACCTAACAGACATCTACAGAACTCTACACCCAAAAGCACCAGAATACACATTTTTCTTAAGTGCACATGGAACATAATCAAGAATAGATCATATCCTAGGCCACAAAAAGAGCTTCAGTAAATTCAAAAACAGTGGAATTGTACCAACCAGTTACTCAGACCACAAAGATATGAAACTAGAAATAAATTATGCAATGAAAATGAAAAATCCCACAAACACATGGAGGCTTCACAACATGCTCCTAAATAATCAATGGATCAATGACCAAATAAAAACAGAGTTCATGCAATATATGGAGACAAATGACAACAATAATTCAACACCACAAAACCTGTGGGATGCAGCGAAGGCTGTGCTAAGAGGAAAGTATACTGCAATACAGGCCTACCTCAGGAAAGAAGAACACTCCATATGAGCAGTCTAAACTCACAGTTAATGAAACTAGAAAAAGAAGAACAAATGAGTCCCAAAGTCAGTAGAAGGAGGGACATCATAACGATTAGAGCAGAATTAAATTAAATCAAGAAGAATATAACAATAGAAAGAATCAGTGAAAGCAAGAGCTGGTTCTTTGAGAAAATAAACAAAATAGATAAACCCCTAGCTAGACTTATCAAGAAAAAAAGAGAGTCTACTCATATAAAACAAATCAGAAATGAAAGAGGAAAAATCACTATGGATACCACAGAAATACAAAGAATTATTAGAGAATACTATGAAAACTTATATGCTAACAAACTGGATAACCTAGAAGAAATGGACAACTTTCTCAAAAAAAAAAAACCTTCTGAGGCTGACCCAGAAAGAAACAGAAAATCTGAACAGACCAATTACCAGCAATGAAATTGAACTGGTAATCAAAAACTTATCTAAGAACAAAACTCCTGGACCAGACGGCTTTACCGCTGAATTTTATCAAACCTTTAGTGAAGACCCAATACCCATCCTCCTTAAAGTTTTCCAAAGAGTACAAGAAGAGGGAATACTTCCAAACTCATTCTATGAGGCCAGCATCACTCTAATACCAAAACCAGGCAAAGACACTACACAAAAAAAATTACAAACCAATATCCCTGATGAACATAGATGCAAAAATACTCAACAAAATATTAGCAAACCGAATTCAAAAATACATAAAAAAATATAAACCATCATGATCAATTAGGATTTATTCCAGGGAGGAAAGGATGGTACAACATTCGAAAATCCATCATCATCATCCACCACATAAACAAAAAGAAGAACAAAAACCATATGATAATCTCCACAGATGCTGAACAAGCATTCAACAAAATTCAACACCCATTCATGATAAATAATCTCAACAAAATGGGTATAGAGGCCAAGTACCTCAACGTAATAAAGGCCATATATGACAAACCTACAGCCAACATTATACTTAATAGTGAGAAGCTTAAAGCTTTTCCTTTAAGATCGGGAACAAGACAAGGATGCCCACTCTCCCCACTTCTATTCAACATAGTACTGGAGGTCCTAGCCACAGCAATAAGACAACACAAAGAAATAAAAGGCATCCAGATTGGCAAGGAAGAAGTCCCTGTTTGCAGATGACATGATATTGTACATAAAAAACCCTAAAGAATCCACTCAAAAACTACTAGATCTAATATCTGAATTTAGCAAAGTTGAGGGATACAAAATTAATACACAGAAATATGTCACATTCCTATATACTAACAATGAGCTAGCAGAGAGGGAAATCAGGAAAACATTCCATTCACTGTTGCATCAAAAATAATAAAATACCTAGGAATAAACCTAACCAAGGAAGTGAAAAACCTATACTCTGAAAACTACAAGACACTCATGAGAGAAATTAAAGAAGATACCAATAAATGGAAACACACCCCGTGCTCATGGATAGGAAGAATTAATATTGTCAAAATGGCCATCTTGCTTAAAGCAATCTACGGATTCAATGCAATTCCCAACAAAATACCAATAGCATTCTTCAACGAGCTAGAGAAAATTGTTCTAAAATTCATATGGAACTAAAAAAGACCCTGAATAGCCAAAGCAATTCCGAGAAGGAAGAATAAAGCTGGGGGGATTATGCTCCCCAACTTCAAGCTCTACTACAAAGCCACAGTACTCAAGACAATTTGGTACTGGCACAAGAACAGACCCATAGACTAATGGAACAGTCTAGAGAGCCCTAATATAAACCCAAGCATATATGATAAAGGAGCCATGGACATACAACGGGGAAAAGACAGCCTCTTCAACAGTTGATGTTGGCAAAACTGGACAGTTACATGCAAGAGAATGAAACTGGATTATTGTTTAACCCCATACACAAAAGTAAACTCGAAATGGATTAAGGACCTGAATGTAAGTCATGAAACCATAAAACTCTTAGAAGACAACATAGGCAAAAATCTCCTGAATATAAGCATGAGCGACTTCTTTCTGAATGCATCTCCTCGAGCAAGGGAAACAAAAGCAAAAATGAACAAGTGGGACTACATCAAACTAAAAAGCTTTAGTTTTAGTAATGGCAAAGGACACCATCAACAGAACAAAAAGGCATCCTCAAGTATGGGAGAATATAATTGTAAATGACATATCTGACAAGGGGTTAACATCCAAAATATATAAAGAACTAACATGCCTCAACACCTAAAAAGCAAATAACCTGATTAAAAAATTGGCAGAAGATTTGAAGACACAATTCTCCAAAGAAGAAATTCAGGTGGTCAACAAACACATGAAAAGATGCTCCACATCACTAATCATCAGAGAAATGCAAATTAAAACCACAATGAGATATCACCTCACACCAGTAAGGATGACCACCATTGAAAAGACTAAGAACAACAAATACTGGCGAGGATGCAGAGAAAGGGGAACCTTCCTACGCTGCTGGTGGGAATGTAAGCTAGTTCAACCATTGTGGAAAGCAATATGAAGGTTCCTCAAAAAACTAAAAATAGAAATACCTTTTGACCCGGGAATCCCACTCCTTGGAATTTACCCAAAAAATGGAACTTCTCAGATTCAAAAAGACATATGCACCCCTATGTTTATCGCAGCACTATTTACAATAGCCAAGATATGGAAGCCGCCTAAGTGTCCATCAGTAGATGAATGGATCAAGAAGAGGTGGCACATATACACAGTGGAATACCATTCAGCCATAAGAAAGAAACAAATCCTACCATTTGCAACAACATGGATGCAACTGAGGATATTATGCTCAGTGAAATAAGCCAGGCAGAGAAAGACAAGTGCCAAATGACTTCCCTCATTTGTGGAGTATAACAATGAAGCAAAAGTGAAGGAACAAAATAGCAGCAGACTCACAGACTCCAAGAAGTCACTAGTGGTTACCAAAAGGGAGGTGTGTGGGAGGGGTGGGTGGGGAGGGAGGGAGAAGGGGATTGAGGGGTATTATGTTTAGTACACATGGTGTGGGGGTCACGGGGAAAACAGTGTAGCACAGAGAAGGCAAACAGTGAATCTATGGCATCTTACTACATTGATGGGCAGTGACTGCATTTGGTATGGGTGGGGACTTGATAATATGGGTAAAAGTAATAACCACATTGTTTTTTCATGTGAAACTTTCATAAGAGTGTATATTAATAATACCTTAATAAAAAATTAAAAAAAAACATATACCAAATTTAGGTGAATTAATCTGCTAAATAAACATTTCATGTAGTCCTACTAAGTGAGAGAAACAGTGTTAAGCTTTTACATACGTCATGTTACTACCAGGTAGGTATTATCATTCCCGTTCTTTAGATGGGAGCACTGAGACTCAGTTAAATAAATTTCCCAAGGCCCCAGCAGCTAGCGAGGTGGGCTGGACTTACACCCAAGTATGATACCAAAGCCCTGTTCTTGCCCCATATGCTGTATCACCTGAGGTTCAGGAGATCCCTGGAGGGACTGGGACAGAGATCAAAATGGAAATTCTGAAGAGGCCCGATCAGGGAGTATTATCATCACTGATCCTTCTCTTCCAAAATGTCGTGTCATAAATTCTCTTTCTGTGTTTGGTCCTTACGAGGAAACATGTAAGAATAGAATTCAAAGAATATCTAGGAATATTCACAGTTACGTCAGTGGTCAGCGTGTCATCAGGATGCACAAGGAAGACTGTGCGGTGTGTGTGTTGGGGAGCGGTTGGAGGGGTGGAGGGGCCGGATGGGGCCTGTGGGGTGATGGAGGTGCTGTTCTGGGACAAACAATGGGCTCTTTGGAGTTAGGCTTGGGCCCCTCATTCTGCCACTTACTGACTGTATGGGGCCAGAGCCAGTTCTTCACCATCTCTGACCCTGAGTTTCCTTATCCCTGAGATACAGCTAATTCCACTTACCTTACAGAGTCACTCTCAGAACTAGGCGTAATATGTGCAGAGCGTCTACAAAACAACCTGGCACACATCAGGACTCTGTGAAGCTCTTTTCTTTTACCCCAGGGAATCCAATCCACCTGCTTTTACAAGTGAATAAGCTGCAACAGATCCTACAAAGGAGATCTGTTCTTACTGAAGTCAGAAACAAGTAGATTCTCACATCAGCCTATAAACCTTGCCCTGAGCTCTCATGTACATTATCTTTAATACTTGCAGCACCCTATGCAGTAGTGCTATTATTTCCATTTTGGAGCTAAGGAAAGTGAAACCCTTGGAGAAGTCCAGATTGCCCTGCTGGAAAAGGCAGAGCTAGGAGTGATTTTGCTCAAGTGGTGCTCTTTCTACCAGCCCTCGTCCTGTGACTGCAGTGGCAGAAGGAGGCAAGGACATTTGTTTCTACCTATTCAGAGAAAAGAAGCAAGCATGTTTCCTTATATTCTAAACCAGACCTTATTTAAAGGGAGCCACGGAATGTGACAAACCTCTCCTTCCTATGCCCGTTCTGTGGGAAGAATATCCCAGAGCTGTTTGTGGAGGCAGAGGAAAGAGGAGGTGAGAAGAAGAAACAGCGGAAGCATCACACATTTCCCCTTTTTGCTCTGATTCAAGTTTTCTGAAACAGGACCATTTGGAAACGTGAAGCCCCAGGCAAGATGCCACCCTGACTCTTCCTACTGTTTGACCACGTTTTAACATGTCTTGGCAGAGAAGGCGATCCTGTTCCGGAAGATAGCGCTGAGTCCCCACAGGCATATCATTTACCACATAGAAAGCTGGAGAATCGAAGTCACCTTATCAACCTTTTTCAAACTGAGGCAGTATGAGACACTGGTTAATAGTAAGAGATCTGGTGTCAGACAGAACAGCATTCAGTTCACAGCTTTACGGTTTAACAGATCTGTGACTATGGGAGAGCCCATCCTGAACTTGTGTTCCTTCAACTGTGAAATGATACCATACATTCATTCAGTGACTATGGATGCCATGCACTGTTCTAGGCACAGGGAAGACAGCAGAGAACAAAGAAAACAGAAACCCTTGCCTTGGAGAGCCTACATTTGAGGTAGGAGAGGGACATAATAAGATATATAAATAAAAATATGTAATATACTAGGAAAAACTGGAAAGGAAGATGTGAATTGTTTGGTGGGAAGCTAAAATTTTAGGATGAACAGGGCAGGCCTCACTGAGAAAGTGACTCTTTGATAGATGTGGAAGAGGATAGAGCAAGCTATGCAAGCTCCAGGCTAGTAACAGATTTAGAAATCATCACTGAATAGATGATATCATAGTTAAAGCCATTAGACTGAATGAGGTCACCAGAGAAGGATTGTAAAGGAAGAAAGACAAATGGTCCAAATACTGAGCCGTACAGCATGCCAACACTACTGAGTATGAAAGAGAAAATACCAGCAAGAGAGCCCAGGAAGGAAAAGCAAGAAAGGGAGAGAATAACAAGGTGCGTGTGGTGTCCTGGGATCAAGATGAAAACGGATCTGAAGGCAGAAAGAATGCGGCTGATACAGTAAGTAGGCAGGAGGAGGGCTGAGAAATGACCTCTGAATTGAGCGACCCAGCAATCGCTGGTGTCTCGGGAAACACTGTTTTCGGTGGAGTGTTGGGACCAAATCCTGCTTGGAGTGGGCATAAGAGAGACAGGAAGGAGAGAAACAAGGGCAGTGTGCCCCAATAACTCTTTCAAGATGCTTTGCTGCAAAGGGAAGGAGAGAAAGAAATATGAATTAATGAAGGCAAAGTGGGATCAGGAGAGGGATTTTAGTTCTTCATTATTCTGATAAAGGAAAAAATCCCAAACATATTTATACTAAACAGAAACCTGTGCTAGTGGAAAAGATAATGAGAGCAGGAAAAACAGGTGGGGTTTCCCATTAAAATGACAACTGGGACAGTAAGACCAACCATACAATCGTAACTGGTTAAATACCTGTTACAATAACCTGCCATGAGTCATATTCTGTATTAGGCCCTTGGCCTTTATGATCATCCTCTAAACATGCTGCTGGTCACTCCATTTTACAAACCAGGAAACGGGGGCTCAGCGAGTAGTTGTCGTGCTTTTGACCAAGGCTTCTCAAACTTCAGTGTGCAGATTTGTAAACATGCAGATTTTAATTCAGTAGCTCTGGGCTGGGTCTTAAGAGTTTGCGTTTCCAACATTGCTGCTAGGTGATGCCGATGCTGTGGCCTCCGACCACACTACGGGTCTGGAGTAGACCGTGTGGATGGTAGTGAATCCCTGACCTGGCTGATGAAAAACCCAAGTTCTTTCTACTGCACCTATGTCCGCCCATGTTCGTGGCTGGGCCACAGATTAGGAAACCAAGTGAATAAAGCAAATAGAGGAAGGACAACATCCATTTCTCCTGCTGTCTTACAGGAAGAAACCTGAGGAAGCTGAGCCATGACCCGTTTACAGCACAAGTGTCTGTCAGTGGACTTTATTCATGCCATCTTGAAATGCCACTACTTCATCTCCTAGGTCTTCAAATAGGATATGTACAGATAAATTTTTTCTTTTTTTTTACTTTGGAGAGTACAAAATTCATGAAAATTCATGTAAAAGCATAATCTAATTTTACCATTAATAACTGCATACAAAATAATCACTTAAAATCATATTTGAAGGAATAACTTGCAGTAAGTGCAACAATTCTTTCATCATCTTAATTTAAAGTCCCCACCTATTACGTGCAAGGCATTGGGCTTTGTGTTGTAACTAAACATGGGCCCTGTCTTCCAGTAAACTGCAGAAGTGTGAGGGTACAAATAAGTAAAGGATGAAGGAGAAAATTGAAGATTTCTTCAGCCAAACATTTCTTAAGTAAATACACTAACCTCTCAGAGGGAAAGTTCATCCAGGGAAATTTATGGAGGAGGAAACAGTTGAGTTCAATCTTAAAAGCTGGGTGAGATACAGAAGTGAATCATCAAAATCCACTCGATTTGCAAATGTGGACTTTCAAATCCATGTTTATTCACTATACTAACTCCTTGAGGCACAGGAGTTTGGGAGATAAAGATCCTCATTTTGCAATAACTGGTAACTTCCATTATAGATTGATTCCGCAGAGTTAATTCTGCTCTCAAAATGATCCTGTCTGGTGTGCTGTACTGCTGCGACGGAGAACCATGTGAGTACCTGATGTGTAGGGGTAAAAGAGTTTATCAGTTATTAGCCACCACAACTCACATCCCAGCCTCCTAACATGAAATTGCTTCTTATGCCCCATCAACTTCTCTCTCCTCTGTGCTTTTGCTCAGACTGTTCCGTCTGCCAAGAATGCCCTTTGCCTACTTCTAATATCAGTAACTCAACTCAGTGGTTACATTGAACAAGACACGTGACTCCACAGAAAGGATCTTGCTCTCTTGTGTTCCTGTAACACGCTGGGATGACTTCTGCCCACAGACTATAGCTCATGGTACCAACGGTTGAGTAACCATTTCCCTGACATCCCCTCCTTTCCGTAAGCTCCTTGCCTCTCTATCCCTCGGGCCATGCGCAGTCCTCAGCACATAGCAGACATCCAATCTGACACTGTCCTTTACTGGACAAAGATAGTCCATCTATATATCCTATAATTCATTGTTATGTTGAGATTTATTTCTGCTGTCTCGTTTTGTGCTGTTTAAACTGTTCGTCTATGTTTCTACTGCATTCTTTTGGATGGATTTTTTTTTAAGTTCCTCTTATCTTCCATTGTGGTTTGAAGTCATACATTTTATATCTACTGCATTTTAATTTGGTTGTTAAACTTAAAATTTAAAAAACATATACTTCATTTTAGAAAGTCTAGTAAATTAACATCTGTACACTCCACCTGAACGGTACAATGACCTTAGAATTCTTAATATCTTGTCATTCTAATTTTGCATATAATTGCCCAGTGTCTTAGTTCACTTTTATTATATTATTATATTTATTTTTAAATCATATTTATTTTTGCTGAAGAGCATTTAGCCATATATAAGGGGGTATAATTCTGAACTTTCTATTCTCTTTCATTCATCTATCAAGGTACAATTTACCTGCAATTAAATTCACCAATTTTAAGTGTAAAAGCTGATGGTTCTTTACAAATGTATGCAGTCATGTAACCACCACCACAGACATAACATAGAATATATCCATCATTTCACAGAGTTTCCTTCTACCCGTTTTCTGTCAATACCCCTTCAATCAATACTGTCTTAATTCAGGCTGCTCAAACAAATTACCATAGATGGGAGACCTAAATGACAACAATTTGTATCTCACAGTTCTGGAGTCTGGGAAATCCCAGGTCAAGGTGCCAGCAGATCCAGTGTCTGCTGAGGACCCACTTCCTGGCTTGTAGATGGCTGTCTTCTCACTGTGCACCCCGTGGCAGAGAGCAGAGAGTGGAAAGAATCTCTCCTCATAAGGATGCCAATTCTATTAATGAGGGCTCTACCCTCATGACCTACCCTCTTCCAAAACTATCACATTGAGGGTTAGGATTTCAACATACAAATTTTGGTGGGGAGAGACAGACATTCAGTTCATAACCACCACCGTGCCCCAGACACCCACTGATCTTCTTCCCTCCAATATTGATTAGACTTAAGTTTCTCAGAATTTCATACAAATGGAAAAATTTATTATGTATTATTTGCCTCTACCATCTTTCACACAGTATAATATTACTGAGATCTGTCCATGTTGTGTATGTGAACAGATGGTTCTCTTTTATTGCTGAGAAGAATTCTGTGATATGGAAAAACCACAATGATTTTTATCCATTGATCAACTGATAAGTATTTGAATTATTTCCAATTTGGGCTATTATAGAAAATGCTATAAACATTCATATACAGTTCTTTGTGTGCACATATTTTTATTTCTTTGGGGAATTAGGAGTTAAATTGCTAAGTCATATGGTAAGTATTTTTTTCTAAATTTCATCCTGTAATTCTGATCAGTAGACACATTAATATCACATGCATTTTTTAAATGTAAATATTTTTAAAAGTGTGTTATGCAATATGATATCAAGAACATGTAGCTGGTAAAAGTATGTTTACTTTCATAAGGTCTGAACTGTTTCCAAAAATAGTTGTACTATTTTGCAAATCCATCTGCAATATATGAGAGTTCCCATTGCTTCACATCCTCATTACCATACTGAAGTTATCAGTCTTTTTAATCCTAGCTCTTCTGTGGACAGGTGGTTGTATCTCATTGTGATATCAAACTAAAATTTCCTCAAGACTAATTATGTTAGGAATTGTTTTGTGTCTTAATGGCCTTTTATTTTATTTTTATTTTTTTGGTATCATTAATCTACAATTGCATGTGCAACATTATGGTTATTAAACTCCCCACTTCATCAGGTCCCCCTACCAACCCCATTACAGTCACTGTCCATAAGCGTAGTGAGATGCTGTAGAATCACTACTTGTCTTAATGGCCTTTTATATGTTTTCTTTTATGAAGTGTGTTCTCAAACTTTTTATATACTTAAAAAAATTGGTCTTCTTGTCATTGAGTTGTAAAGCTTCTTTGTATATTTGTATATTTTTTATTATAAATACTTGCTACCTATCTATAACTTGCCTTTTAATTTTCTCAAGTCTTTCATGAAGCAGAAGATTTACATTTTGCTGAAGTCCATTTTATCAATGTTTTCTTTTGTGCTTCATGGTAAGTGGGTCCTGTCTAAGAAACCCTACCCCAAATTTTCTAAGATTTTCTACTGTTTTTATTTTAGAAGCTTTATATTTATAGAAGCTTCAGCTAATTATTGTGCTTGGTGTGAGGTAAGGGTTCAAGTTCACCATTTTCCATACAGATTTTCAATGCTTCCTGCACCGTTGTTGAAGAGATACCTGTTCCCATTTCTCAATTTGTCTAAAGTCAACACAAACACACACACACACACACACACACACACACACACACACACACACACATATATATATTCTGGACTTTCTATTCTGTTCCACAGATCTATTTGTCTATCTTGACATCAGTATCATACTATACTTATTGCTGTAGCTTTATAATAAAGTATGTCATTCCACTTTATCTTCTTTTCCAAATTGTTTTGACTCTTGTAGTCCTCTTCAATAGCCATTTATACCTTAGAATCAACCTGTTAATCAATTTTTACAAAAAAACTGCTAGGATTTTGATTGAGGTAGGGATCTAATTTTATTTTTTTTTAATTTAATTTTCTGATTTCACTCCTCTCTGGAGCATACAAACAAAGCAAAAACTGAAGGAACAAAACAGCAGCAGACTCACAGAACCCAAGAATGGACTAACAGTTACCAAAGGGAAAGGGACTGGGGAGGGTGGGTGGGAAGAGAGGGATAAGGGGGAAAGGTGGCATTACGATTAGCACACATAATGTAGGGGGGAGCAAGGGGAAGGCAGTATAGCACAGAGAAGACAAGTAGTGACTCTAGCATCTTACTACGCTGATGGACAGTGACTGTAACGGGGTATGTGGTGGGGACTTGATAATGGGGGGAATCTAGTAATCACAATGTTGCCCATGTGATTTTATATTAATGATACAAAAAAAAGTAGTGAGAATAGACATCTATGCCTTGTTTCTAATGTTAAGAAAAAATATATATAATTTTCCCAACACCATTAAAAAAAAAGCCATCCTCACTGAAATGCACTGCCACATATATCAAATGTACATATACATATGCATTTATTTCTAGGCTATCTGTTCTGCTTCATTGATATTTTTTAATTTTTTCTTGTAATAATAATATTTTGTGATAATCATTACAACTTTGTAATAATTCTAGGTATCTAGTAAGAGCCATCTCCCTCCCTTGTTCTTTGATTTTAGGAGTGTTGTGGCCTCTCATAGTATTTTTATTTTTCACATTACCTTGTCAGTTAAAAAAAAACCTTGTTGGTATTCTGATTGGAAATACTTCAAATCCTTAGATGAATCTGGGAAGAATAAACACCTTTATGATATTAAATCTTTTATCAAAAGACGTTCTACTTCTACTGAGTTGATCATATAGCTTTTCTCCTTTAATCTATCAATGTGTTAAATTACACAAATTGATAGTTAAATATTAACCTAACTTTAAATTCTTGGGCTAAATCAAACTGGGTCAGCATGTATTACTTGTTATACATTCTATATTCAGTTTTTGAGAGTTTGTTTAGGATTTTCGCATCTATCCTCATGAGTTAGATGGGCCTGTAATTTTCCTTTTTAATACTGTCTTTCTGAAATGTCAAAATCTGGCTCCTCACATGTTACCAACACAGCCTGCTGATGAGACAAAGCTGTCAATTTGGTGAGACAATTGTGTACAGCCATAAAAGGACATCAGCTCTGCAAAGCTTTGGCAGTGTCTCTGAGAAGGGAAGAGAAGGTCAGAATTTACTGGAAGTTTTTTAGAGCAAAAGTTTTCAATTCTTTCATAGATCACGCCTTTGGCATTGTATCTAAAAAGTCATCACCATACCCAAAGTCACCTAGATTTTTCTCCTATGTTATCTTCTAGGAGTTTTATAGTTTTGCATTTTACATTTATATCTATGATCCCTTTTGAGTTAATTTTTGTGAAGGGTATGTGGTTGATGTCTGGATTCACTTCGCTGTTTTGTCCATGGATGTCTACTTGTTCTAGTACCATTTGTCCTACATTCTTTTAAGTTTAGCTGCCTATTTTTTTTAAATGTTGTTTTTTTCCTGTGATTTCTATGTATTTTATAATGGGCAGTATTTTAGTGTATCTCTTCTATCATGATGTCAGGAAAGGAAGTCCTCTATAAATATTTGTTGAAATGAGTAAATCCCATAACTGGGGAAGTGTACTGAAAGTTCACTTTGTTGGGGAAAAAAAGGGATTAGTAAATTCATCAGTTTCTTAGTTTTCTATATAATTTTATTTCCAAGATCTCATCAGCAGTTATTCTGTTTTACATGAAACCACAGACATACCATGGTATTACTTAACCATGGGTATAATTTCTCTGGGTCAGATCCAAGCCCAACATCTGTGGTGAGTTCAGATCCTGTTTGAGGCTGGAATAAGGCAAGTTGCAAGTGTCGTATGGCGTCAGGAAGTGGAAACCATCTGGCCCACAGAAAAGGAGATCACAAAATAAAAAGACCTGCTGTGTTGTTCTAAGGAGAGAATTCTTGCTGTTAAAAGTTAATTTACAAAAAAGCGTAAAATCATGATTCTTACAGAGATGGATAAGTGAGTATGTGTTAAACTTTTTATTTAACTCATAATGAGGGAACCACACTGAGGGTTCAGAGCAAAAATCACAAAAGCACAAATTTATGTGAAGTAAAGGAATGTTGAAACAAATGTTCATGGGGAGACAACACTAACCTCTTCCATGTCGGGAAGGAAGGTCAATTTTGAACCTCTCCTAGACAGGACAGAAGTTCTGTGCCTAGAGGCAAACATTCATTTCTATCTATTATCTGTAATTTTCAGGGCTGTAAAATAGCTTCCATCGAATTCCAATAAGATATCCTGGAAGGGTGTGCTTTAGATAGTGCATTGTTTTCCACTGAGGCATGAATTTCTCCTTACACCACAGAGTCTGAGACAGATCCTTTGTCTTGGGGCAGTTTGTTAATCCATGAAATGGGGGTAATTTATTAAAAAAATAAGCTCCTTCCAGATCTGAGAGTCTAATTTTCTGAGGTACAACTGACTGACAAAATGAGTCTAAGTGAATTGGAGAAAGAAATGAGAACAGGGCCCCATCTCCATGTTCCTCCTGCTACCTCAGCCCGCTGGGGCTCTTGACCACAGCCTCATCCAACCAGATCAGTATCATTGGAACATTTTGGGCCACAAGATATAGTAAGTGTATTTTAATTGCAACACAGTCTGTGCGCACACACACACACACACACACACACACATAGGACTGAAACAGTCTTACTAATCAAATCCTACCTTTATTATGCAAAATCCCCTAGTATATTTTCTTTTCCAATCCACTCCTTTTATAAAATGCTGGTTAGACTCACTAAATCAATGTTAAGACCCACTAAGATAGTGGTGTTCAACTTTGGTTATATATTATAGTCACACGGAGAGCTTTTGGAAATACTGATGCCTGGGTGGCACTCCCAAAGATTCTTATATAAATGCTCTGACAAATGGCCTGAGCATCTATGTTATTAAAAATCCTACAGGCAATTTGATGGATAACCAAGTTTAAGAACTATTCCCCTAGACAGAGCCACAAATTTCCACCCATTTCTCTGTATGCCTAGTCTCTATTCCATGACTAACCAGTGTTAGCAACAGGCTGTGGTCATCAAATAAATTAAACCCTGTTAATTAGATCAAATAATTATTTTGTCTTAAGAAGGGCAAAGGAAAACTATTGCTTAATATGGTCCATATGGAATAATACTGTATTGGGCAATACTACTAATTTTAGCTTCTAACTGCCTGAGGCAACCAAAACAAAACTACTAATTATTATTTTCTCCCCAATTAAAAGATTGATAATTCTTTTTAAGCCAACATTCTTACACTTGAAACTTCTATAACCCATTGATTATGGGAATTATGCTCTATCTGTCTTCCAGAATTTCCTCAGTTTGTGTCATGATTAGGACTCTCAAAGTTGCTTCAACCTTGGGAGTTCATTCTGGAATCTCCCACCTACCATCTTTGTGACTTTCGGCAGACACTTAAAATCCTTGTGTTTCACTTTTTTTTATTAAGGTATTATATACACTCTTATGAAGGTTTCACATGAAAAAACAATGTGGTTACTACATTTACCCATATTATCAAGTTCCCACCCATACCCCAATGCAGTCACTGTCCATCAGTGTAATAAGATGCCAGATTCACTGTTTGTCTTCTCTCTGCTACACTGTCTTCCCCTTGATCCCCCACACCATGTGTACTAAACATAATACCCCACAATCCCCTTCTCCCTTGCTCCCCACCCACCTTCCCACACCCCTCCCCTTTGGTAACCACTAGTGACTTCTTGGAGTCTGTGAGTCTGCTGTTATTTTGTTCCTTCAGTTTTGCTTCATTGTTATACTCCACAAATGAGGGAAGTCATTTGGCACTTGTCTTTCTCTGCCTGGCTTATTTCACTGAGCATAATATCCTCAGCTGCATCCATGTTGTTGCAAATGGTAGGATTTGTTTTCTTCTTATGGCTGAATGGTACTCCATTGTGTGTATGTGCCACCTCTTCTTAATCCATTCATCTACTGATGGACACTTAGGTTGCTTCTATATCTTGGCTATTGTAAAAAGTGCTGCAATAAACATAGGGGTGCATATGTCCTTTTGAATCTAAGAAGTATTCTTTGGGTAAATTCCAAGGAGAGGGATTCCTGGTCAAATGGTATTTGTATTTTTCGTTTTTTGACGAACCTCCATATTGCTTTGCACAGTGGTTGAACTAGCTTACATTTCCACCAGCAGTGTAGGAGGGTTCCCCTTTCTCCGCATCCTCGCCAGCATTTGTTGTTCTTAGTCTTTTGTATTATGGCCATCCTTACTGGTGTGAGGTGATATCTCATTGTGGTTTAATTTGCATTTCCCTGATGATTAGTGGTGTGGAGCATCTTTTCATGTGTCTGTTGGCCATTGAATTTCTTCTTTGGAGAACTGTCTCTTCATATCCTCTGCCCATTTTTTAATCGGGTTATTTGCTTTTTGGGTGTTGAGATGTGTAAGTTCTTTATATATTTTGGATGTTAACCCCTTGTCAGATATGTCATTTACAATTATATTCTCCCATACTTGAGGATGCCTTTTTGTTCTGTTGATGGTGTCCTTTGCCATACAGAAACTTTTTACTTTGATGTAGTCCAATGAGTTCATTTTTGCTTTTGTTTCCCTTGCTCGAGGAGGTGCGTTCAGGAAGAAGTTGCTCATGCTTATATTCAAGAGGTTTTAGCCTATGTTGTCTTCTAGGAGTTTCATGGTTTCATGACTTACATTCAGGTCTTTGATCCATTTCGAGTTTACTTCAGTGTATGGGGTTAAACAATAATCCCAGTTTCATTCTCTTGCATGTAGCTGTCCAGTTTTGCCAACACCAGTTGTTGAAGAGGCTGTCATTTCCCCATTGTATGTCCATGGCTCCTTTATCATATATTAATTGACCATGTATGCTTGGGTTTATATCAGGACTCTCTAGTCTGTTCCATTGGTCTATGGGTCTGTTCTTGTGCCAGTACCAAATTGTCTTGAGTACAGTGGCTTTGTTGTAGAGCTTGAAGTTGGGGAGCATAATCCCCCCAGCTTTATTCTTCCTTCTCGGAATTGCTTTGGCTATTCAGGGTCTTTTTTGGTTCCACATGAATTTTAGAACGATTTTCTCTAGATCGTTGAAGAAAGCTATTGGCATTTTGATGGGAATTGCATTGAATCTGTAGATTGCTTTAGGCAAGATGGCCATTTTGACAATATTAATTCTTCCTATCCATGAGCATGGGATGTGTTTCCATTTATTGGTATCTTCTTTAATTTCTCTCATGAGTGTCTTGTAGTTTTCAGAGTATAGGTTTTTCACTTCCTTGGTTAGGTTTATTTCTAGGTATTTTATTTTTTTTGATGCAACTGTTAATAGAATTGTTTTCCTGATTTCTCTCTCTGCGAATTCATTGTTAGTATATAGGAATGCTACAGATTTCTGTGTATTGATTTTGTATCCCTCAACTTTGCTAAATTCAGATATTAGATCTAGTAGTTTTGGAGTGGATTCTTTTGGGTTTTTTATGTGCAATATCATGTCATCTGCAAACAGGGACAGTTTAACTTCCTCCTTGCCAATCTGGAGGCCTTTTATTTCTTTGTGTTGTCTGATTGCTATGGCTAGGACCTCCGGTACTATGTTGAATAGAAGTGGGGAGAGTGGGCATCCTTGTCTTGTTCCGGATCTTAAAGGAAAAGCTTTCAGCTTCTCGCCATTAAGTATAATGTTGGCTCTTGGTTTGTCATATATGGCCTTTATTATGTTGAGGTACTTGCCCTATATACCCATTTTGTTGAGAGTATTTATCATGAATGGGTGTTGAATTTGTCAAATGCTTTTTCAGCATCTATGGAGATTATTATATGCTTTTTGTCCTTCTTTTTGTTGATGTGGTGGATGATGTTGATGGATTTTCGAATGTTGTACCATCTTTGCCTCCCTGGAATAAATCCTACTTGATCATGATGGTTGATCTTTTTGATGTACTTTTGAATCCAGTTTGCTAATATTTTGTTGAGTATTTTTGCATCTGTGTTCTTCAGGGATATTGGTCTGTAATTTTTTTTTCATGGGGTCTTTGCCTGGTTTTGGTATTAGAGTGTTGCTGGCCTCATAGAATGAGTTTAGAAGTATTCCCTCTTCTTCTACTCTTCGGAAAACATTAAGGAGGATAGGTATTAGGTCTTCACTAAATGTTTGATAAAATTCAGTGGTAAAGTGGTCTGGTCCAGGGGTTTTGTTCTTAGGTAGGTTTTTGATTACCAGTTCAATTTCATTGCTGGTAATTGGTCTGTTCAGATTTTCTGTTTCTTTCTGGGTCAGCCTTGGAAGGTTGTATTTTTGAGAAAGTCCAATTTTTCTAGGTTATCCAGTTTGTTAGCATATAATTTTTCATAGTATTCTCTAATAATTCTTTGCATTTCTGTGGTATCCATAGTGATTTTTCCTTTCTCATTTCTGATTCAGTTTATGTGAGTAGATTCTCTTTTTTTCTTGGTAAGTTCAGGTAGCGGTTTATCTTTTTTGTTTATTTTCTCGAAGAATAGCTCTTGCTTTCATTGATTCTATTGTTTTATTCTTCTGGATTTAATTTATTTCTGCTCTAATCTTTATGATGTCCCTCCTTTTACTGACTTTGGGACTCATTTGTTTTTCTTTTTCTAGTTTCATTAATTGTGAGTTTAGACTGCTCATATGGAGTGTTCTTCTTTCCTGAGGTAGGCCTGTATTGCAGTATACTTTCCTCTTAGCACGGCCGTTGCTGCATTCCACAGATTTTTGCAGTGTTGAATTATTGTTGTCATTTGTCTCCATATATTGTGTGATCTTGGTTTTTATTTGGTCATTGATCCATTGGTTATTTAGGAGCATGTTGTGAAGCCTCCATGTGTTTGTGGGACTTTTCATTTCTTTGCATAATTTATTTCTAGTTTCATACCTTTGTGGTCTGAGAAACTGGTTGGTACAACTTCAATGTTTTTGAATTCACTGAGGCTCTTTTTGTGGCCTAGGATATGATCTATTCTTGAAAATGTTCCATGTGCACTTGAGAAGAATGTGTATCCTGCTGCTTTTGGGTATAGAGTTCTGTAGATGTCTGTTACGTCCATCTGTTCCATTGTGTTGTTCAGTGCCTCTGTCTCCTTACTTATTTTATGTCTGTTTGATCTGTCCTTCAGAGTGACTGGAGTGTTGAAGTCTCCTAGAATGAGTGCATTGCATTCTATTTCTCCGTTTAATTCTGTTAGTATTTGTTTCACATATGTAGGTGATCCTGTGTTGGTTGTATAGATATTTATAATGGTTATAGCTTCTTGTTGGATTTACCCTTTTATCATTATGTAATGTCCTTCTTTGTCTCTTGTGACTTTCTTTGTTTTGAAATCTATTTTGTCTGATACAAGTACTGCAACTCCTGCTTTTTTCTCACTATTAGTTGCATGAAATATCTTTTTCCATCCCTTCACTTTTAGTCTGTGTATGTTTTTGGGTTTAAAGTGAGTCTCTTGTAGGCAGCATATAGATGGGTCTTGTTTTTTATGCATTCAGTGACTCTTTGTCTTTTGGTTGGTGCATTCAGTCCATTTACATTTAGGGTGATTATCGATAGTTATGTACTTATTGCCACAGCAGGCTTTTGATTCGTGGTTACCAAAGGTTCAAGGTTAACTTCCTTACTATCTAAGAGTCTAACTTAACTCACTTATTACAAATACAACCTAAAGGTTCTTTTTTTTCTTTCTCCTTTTTCCTCCTCCTCCATTCCTTATATACTAGGTATCATATTCTGTACTCTTTGTCTATCCCTTGATTGACTTTGGGGATAGTTGATTTAAGTTTTGCATTTGCTTAGTAATTAACTGTTCTACCTTCTTTACTGTGGTTTTATTACCTCTGGTGACAGCTATTAAACCTGAGGAGCACTTCCATCTATATAAGTCCCTCCAAAACACACTGTACAGATGGTCTGTGGGAGGTACATTCTCTCAGCTTTTGCTTATCTGGAAATTGTTTAATCCATCCTTCAAATTTAAATGATAATGTTGCCGGGTAAAGTGTTCTTGGTTCAAGGCCCTTCTGCTTCATTGCATTAAATACATCATGCCACTCCCTTCTGGCCTGTAAGGTTTCTGTTGAGAAGTCTGATGATAGCCTGATGGGCTTTCCTTTGTATGTGATCTTATTTCTCTCTCTGGCTGCTTTTAATAGTCTGTCCTTATCTTTGATCTTTGCCATTTTAATTACTGTATGTCTTGGTCTTGTCTTCCTTGGGTCCTTTGTGTTGGGAGATCTGTGCACGTCCATGGCCTGAGAGACTATCTCCTTCCCCCGACTGGGGAAGTTTTCAGCAATTACCTCCTCAATTACACTTTCTATCCCTTTTTCTCTCTCTTCTTCTTCTGGTACCCCCATAATGCGAATATTGTTCCGTTTGGATTGGTCACACAGTTCTCTCAATATTCCTTCATTCTTAGAGATCCTTTTTTCTCTCTGTGCCTCAGCTTCTTTGTATTCCTCTTCTCTAGTTTCTGTTTCATTTATCATCTCCTCCACCGTATCCAATCTGCCTTTAATACCCTACATTGTGCTCTTCAACGATTGAATCTCCGATAGGAATTCATTCCTGAGTTTTTGAATATCTTTCCATACCTCCATGAGCATGTTAATGATTTTTATTTTGAACTCCCTTTCAGGAAGAGTCATGAGGTCGATGTCATTTAAATATTGCTCAGGAGTTGGATTAATAATTTTACTCAGGACGAGATTCCTTTGGCGTTTCATATTTGTATATGGTGCTCTCTAGTGCCCAGAAGCTCTGCTCCCTGGAGCTGCTCAGCCCCTGAAGCAATGTCGGGGGTTGCAGGGGAGTGGTATTGGTGCCTGGGGGGAGGAAAGAGCTATTTTATGCTTCCTGGCTGCTATGCCTGTCTCCACTGCCTGAACCAGTGGGCCGAGCACCCAGGTATAAGCCTCTATGCTTTGTGTTTGTAGTTGCTGTCGAAAAATCTTCCCTCTGGCTGGGCTAGTGCCAGTGTAGGGTTTGCCAGTTTGTGAGCCAGGTGGGGCTGGCTGGGAGAAAGGCACTGTAGGCTGCATATCACAGAGGGTGTCCTTGGAGTTGTGTAGCCAGCCAGGGAGCTGAAGCACCTGGAGATCGCCTAAGGAGGAAGATTTCTTTCTCCTCCTTAAATATGGCATTCTATATGGCAAAGCTCCCAACCTGCTGGGCAGAGTGCACCTGGACAACTTTGTCTACCTGTCCTCTCTCCTGAGCACTAAGGTCTGTGCAATCCTTGCCCCTTTAGCAGCCCTCTTGCTAAGCGCTTCCTTGTTAGGAAGTCTCTCAGACTGCCCGCCTTTCTTTTGTCCCAGAGCAGCCAGATACGGATTCCTGCTTTCCACAAGCGGCTGGAATCTCTGTCTCTCCAGGGATTCTGTCTGTCTTAGTGTTCCAAATCCGTAATCACGAGAGTATTGTGCAAGCACCATGAAGTATAGGTTTGTGTTCCCAGAGCAAATCTGCAGAGTTAGGTATTCAGAAGTCCCAGGCCTCCCCTCCCTCCCTGCTCCATTTCTCTTTCTCCAGCCAGTGAGCTTGGGTGGGGGACAGGCTTGGGTCCCGCCAGGCTATAGCTTTGGTATGTTACCCTGTTCTGTGAGGTCTGCTCTTTTCTCCAGTTGCATGCAGTCTGGTGCAGTCTTCTGTCCTGTTGCTCTTTCAGGATTAGTTGTATTAATTGTATTTTCACATTATATGCGGTTTTAGGAGGAAGCCTGTGTCTCACCTCTCATGCAGCCATCTTTAATCCAATTCCTGTGTTTCACTTTTTTTCATCAGAAAAAAAATAGCTTTAATCATTTCTGCCTCACTGGTCTCACAGTATTGTTGCATAAGACCTTAAACATTATAACAAGACATAAAATGGGTAGGAGGGCACCGAACCCTCTCAGAAGATCCCTAGCTTAATTTTCCACACCGAGGTGGTGCACCTACATGGAGCATTGACTGTGCCCCAGCTGCTGTTTTAGGAACTGAATGAGAAAGGTAAATGGGACATCTCCCTGATTGCCACACTGTATACAGATGGACCAATAGAGAGCCACATAATGGCAATACAGAATAGTTTCTGCCAGACTTGAGTTTTTTTTTTTCAGAAACAATTAAGCTAAAGCAAGGAGGCCTGTGTTTCCTTCAGAACCTCACTGAATTTCCCAGGGAAGCCTGTTTGGAGGTGACAAAGACTGGGTCTGATCACCTGTTCCCACGCACAAATATGGAGACATATTTAATCATTGAAGCTGAGCTACAGTCAGTATAATTCTTTTTTCCCATTATTTATAACTGGTGAGGAGTTTTCCTTAACTACTGTATTTTCATCAGAACCATATTGTGGTTCCAAACCATTATCTCACCTTCCAATCTCCGATTCTTTATATGAACTGAAAATTCCCTGGGAGGGATAACGGCTTCTTGAAGTAGAGGAATAGGGTGAGTGATCAAACACCATCTTTCCCTTTTAAGTCTGTCTTATAACAGATGTTGTCTTTTGGTTTTTAATCAAGCCATCTGTGCTTCCACAGCATAAACGTTGACCAGGTTAAGTATGGCTGACCAAATAGTAATAAAACTCTAGACAGGACTTCTATTTAAAGACTTACACTATTGCATAAACAATGCTTAATTCTCCACATAATTTAGTTTAATTCTCCTCAGGGTATCTGTATGAGCCATGGTTGGTTTCAGAAACCTTGTCTTTCAAATATTGACTTGAGATTGGGGTCCGTGGGTGTCATTTGATCAGCGGACTCAGACGTAACGAACTCCTACCTTCAGATGGAATTACGGCTGAGGGCCAAGAATAAGAAAAGGCAAACTAGCACTTAGACACATAAACATTGGTTACAAATCTTACTGATATAAATGTTGCATAGAATACAATTTACAAATATCAGTAGAGTATGCAATACTCTTTACTGCATATTCCATATAACCAACTGATTCTAAGAAAAAGCCTTCTCTGACTTCGGCTGAACTCTCATACCGGTAGTCAACTTGTGGTTACAACTGACACAGGAATATAGTTCTGATAGGAATGCTTACAGATATTGTCATACCCATTAATGAATTAGTTGAAAGTGAAATAACAAAGATATAGATTGGAAACTCACTCATTTATCAGCTGTGTAAGTGACTTCATTGCTGAGTTGGATAATGGTTTTAAAATACTAGAAAAATAACGCTCAGTTTTTGCTACTATTCACCACAGTTATGATGTACTTTTTTATACATACCTTTTTAAAATAGTTTCTAGGTTGTAAATACTCCATGACCCATTTCAAGCTTCCAACATGACATCACTGAACATGAAGTTGGGAAGAGGTACATGGTAGCATGCAATTATAATATTTACATGATACAGTTGCAATTGACATAAAGACTCTTGAGATCATAGATAATAGTAAACTATGGTGAGACAATTAGGAAGTAATTAGTTTTTTATTGAAATATCATTGATATACAATCTTATACTGGTTTCAAATGTACAACACAATGGTTCAACAGTTACCATATTATTAAATCCTCACCCACACTAGTGCAGTTATTATCTGTCAACATAGGAAGATGGTACAGAATCACTGGCTATATTCTCCATGCTATACTACTATCCCCGTGACCAACTTATATTATAATTGAGAAATTGTGTGCTCCTTTATCCCCCTAAGCCACCCCACCACCCACTTTACCCCCTGCAGCATGGTAACCGCTAATAGGAAGTGATGAGTTTTTGAATGTTTTTGTTTTAAATATGATTTATTTAAGTTTATATAATTTACTTTACTCAGATTTAAAAGCTGACTCTCAGTATTTCTGAACATATGATTGGCTTTAGGACCCAGTATGAGATGGCCCCAGCACACCATTGTGAATAGCATCCTGGTGCTTGGGGAACTGCTGGTGCAGGGAGGAGGGGTGTCTAGTTTTATGGGTGTGTTCTTATATCAACAATGATTTGGAAAGACTTCAAAAAGGGGAAGGTGGAAATGAGGATGGGGGATCTTTGAAGAATGAGGAGTTTGAGTGAATAAGTCATTTTTATAAATATTACTGAGAATGTACAGGTGTTCACTCAGAGCTGTGGAGATACAGAGATGAGTTAAGACACAGCTCTGACCACAGAGTTCACAAATGATGGAATAGGTGTACCCAGTCAGTCGGTCAACCAGTTGATCAACAATTTCTTGCTCTCCTACTGTGCACCCCATGCCACAGATTTAATAGTCAATAAGATATCACAAACATAATTATGATGCAAAGTGTTAAATGCCATAATAAAGATGTGGGAAAAAAAGAATAAGAACACAGAGAATGTTCTCATGGGGAATGATTAACCCTCTCTGGAGGGAGTGGGAAGTGATTTCACAGAAACCTGTGGGGTATATTCCACATTTGTTTAACACTCTTTCCTTCCAAACTAGTCTCACTGCCTCTGAAAATGCCCTGGGTATCTTATCTTTCATGCATTTTACTTTTCATTTGACCTACCTTCTCCAATTTGCCTATTCAAATCCCAACAAGCCCTTAAGATTCAATTCAAACCTGACTTCTTTCTAGAAGCTTTCACTGACCTCCAGATCACAATTCTATCTGCCCCTTCCGAACTCCTGTAGCGTTGTCTGACTGCAAAATTATCTTGATTATTTCTTAAATTGTTAACTCTGTTTATCAGTGTAAGGTGGAACCAACACACCATAACCACAATTGACAGGTGAGTCAGTTTTAAACTCAAAATCATTGTGGGTAAAATTACAGTATTTCCAGAATCTTTCAGCTGGCCTTAGTGCATCTCCATATTAATAGGCAGTTACAAGGGCGAGTGAGGGCATATCTGGACTGGAGAGGTTTGGCTGGGGTCGCAAGAGACACGGGTGAGCAGAAGTGGACGACTGCTTGTAAGCAACAAATGGGTTTCTCCCACTTTATTTCTCCCTTTGACTGATTTTGGTTTCAAAGATATTTTGCCCTGGGATTTTCCCCTGGAGTTACAGGGGGAAAAAAATAAGACTTGTTTTTTATGTTACATAAGACTGACTGAAAAAAAAAAAGGCTTGTACAATTTTGCAAAGTGATGCAGTATCTTTGTTTTACTCAGTATAAGCATTGGATAGAATGTGACCCCAAAATATCAAGATATAAAGTATTTTTTATGAAAGGGCTTAAGTCCGGAGGAAAGTCACAGGATGTGGTGAAAAGAAGATGGACCTTAGCCTCAGGTGAGTATGCATTCAAATCCCTGCCCTGCCCTGCTCTGTTATACCCATGTCACGTAACTATGGTGAGAATTACTAGACCATGAAATCCTTGAGATTGTGGACTGAATGTCATTTTTCTGTCCTTAGTGCCAGGTGCTAAGTTGACTTGCAATATATATTTGTTAAAGGAATGACTGAGTCAGCCCCAGGCTACATAACAGCCAAAGCGCTATTTACTTCTAGTCAAATTGGTGCCACTGCTGTCTCTCTAAAACCCCCAGCACACGTACACGAACACACACACACACCATTCCAGAATAGGCAGTTTCCTTCTCTCTACACATCCAAGTAATGAAATTCTATCAGTTTCTCCAGACTTATATCCATTTCAAAAAGGCTTCCTTGACTATTTCACCCTTACTGATCTCCCTTACTGAACATTTAGAACCGTCACCACTTCTCACTGCAATGGAGTAGACCATTGACATTTTCTCCATTCATGTGACCAAAATAATGACTTAAAAAAAGAGAATGAATGTAAAAGGAGAAGTGAAATTAAGCACTCAGTGGATTTGTTAACATGATCCAATTCCTTCCTGTGGTCATTCATTTTAGCTATGTCTGTACCATTTCCTAAAGTCTCAGCCTACTTCAGTTTCCCATTTGCTGGGGATCCTGTCCTTTCAAAGTTATTTATGCCTGCAGAATTCCCAAGTGCTAAGCCAATCTGAATTGCCTGTGGTGAGGATGGGGGAAAGAGTATATGTTCTAGGCCAACAGTCTTCTCTTTCATCCTGGTGCTTTCTAGAAGTGTATGTATATCAGAAACACAGAGAGGTACCAAGAGTACTCATTATAAGGAATGAGCCTGTTAGACATTTCTGCTTAGCATCTTTGGATTGGCATCAGTTTTTAAAAGCTGATGATTTACTGATTCAGGGCTAGGATTAAGTCCCTGTACCATATGTGGCGGGAAGAATAAAGTTCCCCCTGAAAGTGACCACATTCTATTCCCAGGACATACAAACATGTTTCCTTTCATGGCAGAAGGGACTTGGCAGATGTGATAAAGATTTTAACATAGGGGGAGTGCTCTGGATTATCTAGGTGAGCCCAGTGTAATCACAAAGATCCTTAAAAGATGGAAGAGAGAGGCAGGAGAGTCAGAGAAGCAGAGGCTGGAGTGACATGACTGCTGGTTTTGAAGATGGAAGAACAGGCAATAAGCCAAGGAATGTAGGCAGCCTCTAGAAGCTGGAAAAGGGAGAGAAACACATTCTTTTGTAGAGCCTCCAGAAAGAATACAGCCCTGCCTAAACCTTGATTTTAGCTCAGGATGATCCATTTTGGATTACTAACTTCCAGAACTGAAAGATAATAACTTCTGTTTTTCACACACTACATTTGTGACAAGTTGTTACAGTGGCCATTGCAAAGTAATATCCCATGTCTTCCTCCTACTCAGTGAAGTATATGACTGAACTGCTGCCTGACCTACCAAGTCCCCAACCTTTTGCATTGTCTTCTAGGACCTCTGTAATCTGAACCTACCTCTCCATAACAGCTGGAGCGCTATTTACTTCTAGTCAAATTGGTGCCTCTGCTGTCTCTCTAAAACCCCCAGCACATGTACACGAACACGCACACACACCATTCCAGAATAGGCAGTTTCCTTCTCTCTACACATCCAAGTAATGAAATTCTATAAGTTTCTCCAGACTTATATCCATTTCAAAAAGGATTTCCTTGACTATTTCACCCTCACTGATCTCCCTTACTAAACATTTATAACCAGTTCTATAGTTTGATATTTTGTAACTAAATATACATGAGAGGGACAGAATGCATGCCTTATTTTTCTGTTACAACTCCTTTGCTACAGAGCTATATAAATAATCCAACTCAAAAAATACTTGTTGCATTCATTATTCTTCTGAATCTCCTGAGCTGCCAAACATTAGTTTTGGGTTCCTTGTTGAGCCTCAGATCCTATTAAACTGTAAAAACTTCAAGCGTCAGAAAACTAAGTTTTGTTGTTTCTAAATACATCAGGTCACAAAACTTACTTTGCGGTTCTAAAGGACTTTGTTTCTCATCTATGATTCCGAGTGCTTGCCCAGGCTTTGAGTTTCTGGCTAGTGATAGCTCTACGCCCAGCCTGGCCACGGAGTCATGTGATGACAAGGGAAATCCGTAGTCACGCACCAGTTCTGTACAGACTGTGCCACCCAAAATACTAGTTCTCTGTTCTTTCTGACTTGATTGCTTCAGCCTTGCTATCTCCCTAAGACTGACTCTTGGTTCCCATCTGGTTTAGTATTGCAAAATCGTACCCAGGAGTTTTGATTCTGTAAATGGCCCTTTCCTTATTTGGAATGATGTTCTGAATACGCTTGCACAGCTGAGTGCTCTCTCTGTCTCTGACTCTCATGAAAGTCAAGAATCATGTGTTGCATTCTTTATTTACATCTCACTGGTATTTCCTTTAAAATCCAACATTTGCAGATGCGAGGCATGAGCCCAATATTTTACTCTTGATAGATGAATCCTTATGTTACCATTCTTTTTCAACAGAGTAAAAATAAATGAAGTGGAGGCAATGAAATGCAGTCTCTTCTGCTGACTACTCCAAAATTATTACAGGAACCACTTCCTCCATGTGACTTGCAGAGCCTCTTTGATTAACTTCAGTTATCACCACCTGGGATCCTATTGCCTCTGAAAAGGGAAATAACTGGAGAAATTTGCTTCTTTTGATGTGACAAACCTCTCCAGCTCTGCCCTGATGAGATCACTCATTTTCAAAAAGCATATGCAGGGGAAGCCAGATTTTAATTGACTAAAATACTTCTGACCTCTTTAGAAGAAGACACATGTTGTATTCAAAACAATTTCTGAGTTTAAAAAAAAAAAAGGAAAAAAGCAAGTGAGAAAATGAGCAGTCCAGCCATATGGAGATGGATTATTCAAAGTAAGCCCCATCTCAAAGGGTGCATTTACTCACTGCTGTCATGGAGGGCAGGGCGAGTGTGCCCGTGTCCTTAAATGTGGGGATGGAAGAAAGGAGCAAGAGAGTGTTGCAGAGTTTTGCAAGTCGACCTCTATTAAGCCTCTTGCTTGTAAGTAACAGAAACACAATTCAAACTGGATTCAAGAAAAACAAGTTTTAAAGGATTTATTGGATAATTTAGTTGAAAAAAATCAGGGAAAGGACTGATCAGACATGCCTGAATATAGATACTCAAAGGCTATGATTGAAAGGTATCTCTTTCCGTCTTTCAGCTCTACTTTCTTATTTGTTGGCTTCATTCTCAAGCAGGCTCCCCATCAGACTGACAAATGGTTGCTCACTGTACGATGGTTGTACTTGTTCTTATCTTATGGCTCAGCAACCCTACTGGGAAGAGTTTCTTTTTGCCAAAGATTCCAATAAAGTCCTAGGATTGAGCCTTATTGAGCCAATGTGGGCCATGTGCCAATATGTGTCTGAACCACTCATCATGTACAAGGAGTGAAATTAGCTTATTTCATTTATTAGTATCCAGCCTGAATCATCCTGGATCCTACATGCAGGAGATAGAAGGTTAGGAAGCAGGCAACTCCATTTGGGCTAGATGGGCTAAGAGATAGGGAACAGTGGTTCGCCAGGGCTGTTGCAGGGTCTGGCTCCCTTACCCCAAATCTCTGTTTCCTCTTCTTCCTAGATACACATTCTAATTATAGTTTTCAGCCTCCTTAACAGTTAGCTGTGCCCATGTGACTGAGTTCTAGCCCATAGAAAGTGAGAAGTAATATGTATTGCTTAGAAGTCCATCAAAACCTCCCAACCAACTTTGCAAACCATGAATAAAATAGCGGTAGGGGTGCAGAAGGAAGGAGCCTGGGTTCATGAATCTTTACCACTTGGAGGAAAGCTGCCCCAAGCAAAAACACCCATTGAAGATATTCTATCATATTTTGTTTTATTTTTAATTCCCCCTTTTTATAATCAAGATATAAGTGTCATGTAACATTATACTAGTTTCAAGTATACAGCATAATGATTCAGTATTTGTATATATTGCAAAAGGATCACAATAAGTTTAGTTAACAGCCATTACCACAAATAGTTATAAATTTTTTTCTTGTGATGAGAACATCTTAATATTTACTCTCAGCAACTTTATGATGTAAAATGCAGTATTATTGAGCACAGTCACCATGCTGTACATGACATCCCTGAGATTTATTTATTTTATAACTGGAAGTTTGTACTTTTTAACCACTTTCACCCATTTTGTTCACCCCTCCAACCCCCCCACTTCTGGGAACCATCAATCTGTAATCTGTATATATGAATTCATTTTTTTTAGGGGAGGTTGTTGTTTCTTTTTAGATCCTACATGTAAGTGAGATCATACAGCACTTCTCTTTCTCTGTCTGACTTGTTTCACTTAGCATAACGCCCTCAAGGTCCATCATGCACAAACGGACATTTAGGTTGCTTCCGTGGCTTGACTATCGTAAATACTGCTGTAATGAACATTGGGGTGCAGTTATCTTTTTGAATTAGTGATTTTGTTTCCTTGAATAAATACCCAGAAGTAGAATTGCTGGATCATAGTTCCATTTTTAGTTTTTTGTGGAAACTCCAGGGTGTTTTCCACAGTGGCTACGCCAATTTACATCCCCATCAATAGTGCATAAGGGTTCCCTTTTCTCCATATCCTCAGCAGCAATTGCTTATTTCTTGTGTTTTTGATAATAGCCATTCTAACAGGTGTGAGGTGATATCGCACTGTGGTTTTGATTTGCATTTCCCTAATGATTAGTGATGTTAAGTACCTTTTCATGTACCTATTGATCTTCTGCATGTCTTCTTTGGAAAAAGATCTATTCAAATCCTTTGCCGATTTTTTAATTGGATTCCTTGTTTGTTTTGGTATTGAGCAATGTGAGGTCTTTATATATTTTGGATATTAACTCCTTATTAGATACATGATTTGCAAATATTTTCTCCCATTTGGTAGGTTCACTTTTCATTTTGTTGATGGTTTCCTTTGCTCTGCAGAACCCTTTTAGTTTGATGTAGCCTTACTTGTTTATTTTTGCTTTTGGTGCCAATTCCAAAAAATCACCTCCAAGACCAATGTCAAGGAGATACCATCTATGTTTTATGTTAGAAGTTTTATGGTTCAGTTCTTAAGTTCAAGCCATTTTGAGTTGATGTTTGTGTATGGTCTAAGACAGTGATCCAGTTTCATTCTTTTGCATGTGGCTGTCCAGTTTTCCCTACATCATTCCCACTGTATTTTCTTGGCTCCTTTGTCATAAATTAATTGAACAGATATACCTGGGTTTATTTCTGGGTTTCCTATTCTGATCAATAGATTCCTTACCCAGCAATACAGTAGTCGTAAACATGGGGCTAAGTGGGGAGTAAAATCATGTCCGTAGCACAGGAGTTTCCAGAAAACCCTGCAATTATTTAACTGTCTTTAGCACAGGGTATTTTATCAACCACCACTCCAAGTATTAAATAGGTTTCACCCAACCAGGTGACTCTTAGAAATTTTATGGCTGGTCCAGGCCCTTGGATCTTCTGTGGGCTGATGGCCCATCCCTGGGCCTGTAGATGGCTGCCCAGGCCCTCTAAGTGTTCCTGCAA
The DNA here is from genome assembly GCA_032199065.1 of Smutsia gigantea. Taxonomy (NCBI): domain Eukaryota; kingdom Metazoa; phylum Chordata; class Mammalia; order Pholidota; family Manidae; genus Smutsia; species Smutsia gigantea. The sequence goes on along the minus strand of JAVSCE010007444.1, from coordinate 99,539 downwards.
TACAGCTAAATTATTAGAAGTTAACACGATATTATCTATGTAGTGGAAGCATTGTATCTCCAGTGGGAAAAAGTACAGGAAGGGTGTCTTGCTACCATCCCTGGCATGTGGTCCGGCTGCATAGATGCCCTTGAGGCAGCAGCTGGCAGGTCCACTGTCTTCCATTCTAGGTGGATGTAAGCTGGTCTTGTGAATCCACATGGGGAGAAATGCTAAGGAACGTGTTGGCCAAATCTATAACAGCGTGATGAGATTTTGTCTTCTGTGCTAATTGTTCAGGAATTTATGTCGTTTGGCACTGCAGCATGGATCTCAGGAGCCACTTTATTTGGTTCTCTATAATCGTTACTCATCCTCCAGGTGCCATCTGGGTTCTTCATTGGCTAAACCAGAACTATTATATGGCCTTTGGGTAGCCTGAATTATCTGTACTTTATCTAACTCCAAGACTCTTGAAGAAATTTCTTCAAATCCTCTGGGCAGTTTTATTTTTATTTGTTTATTTTTTTTCGCCCGCACTTTCTAAGTGAGTAACTTTATTTATTTTTTATTAAGGTGTCATTGATATACACTCTTATGAAGGTTTCACATGAAAAACACTGTGGTTACTACATTCACCCATATTATCAAGTGACCCCCCATATCCCATTGAAGTCACTGTCCATCAGCGTAGTAAGATGCCTCTGGGCAGTTTTTATTGCCTTACATTTAGTACCCTTCTGGGTAGAGGTAAATGTGCCACTTCCCACTTTGCATAGCTCCAGAGAATGGCCTTTATGACCCACACCTGCAGACAAAATGTACACATTGTGTTATGATATTTAGAGATGTTCCTTGAAGTGCATCCATGCCTATTATGTTTTCTGTATGGGGGAGAGGAACACTTCATACCCTTGTGGTGGACTCCAATTCCCAATTGTTACGGTACCCTTGTTTTCCCCATATCTGTGAGTTGCTGTTCACTCCCCTTGATGTTGCTCTAGGTTGCCGTGAATTAGGGGACATTTGTTAGAGTAGGCAGTTAATTGGACACGAGCAGGAGAAAAGGGCCAGCCCATCACCATGGAGGACTCCTCCCTGGCCAGCTCCCAAGCCCTGCTTATTTCCCAGTTTAACAGTCAAGGATATGTAGCTTATCAAGAGGCCCAAATAGTTAAGGGCACCTAGATGTCAAGAGGCCCGGGACCACAGGGGCTTCCCTGAGTACAGGGCATGTGCAAGGTCCGAAGACCTTGTCCAGAAGTTACCCCACCCCATTAAAAGACCATAATTGGTATTGTGGTTTTCGGCCCACAGGGGGCTTTGCTGAGGTACTTATGGGTAAGGTGCCTGCGTAATGAGGAAAAGGTTATATAACCTAGAGCTGTCAATCATTATGTCAATCAAATGACATTAAGTCACAGGGCTGGACTTCCTGCCATCTTACGAAAAAATTAAAGCCAACCTAATCCTAACAGCAGGGCTGTTTCAGTTTCCAGACAGCCTGCTCTCCACCCCGCTTGAGAGTGTACTTAAGCTTTGCTTAATAAATTCCTGCTGTTTAAAACTGTCCTAAGTTTGTCTCTTGACTGAATTCTTTCCTTCAAGAAGACAAGAATCAGGGAAACCCAAAGTTCACCAATAACACATTCAGCCCTGATAACCACTAAAAACACGACTTTCACCTGTTCTTGAGGACCAGTATACAGTAACCATTCTATGGGGCCCCTGTTGCCCCCTAGGGCTCTCACATGGAGGCGGCCTCAGCCTGTGCCCTAGTCCTGGGAAGGAGAGGCAGCCAGCCCTGGCCCTTGGTCCTCCGTCTCATTGTTTCAGCAGTTTTATCTGAGTCATTTGGTTCAGTGGGAGGAGCCGTTGGGAGCATTTAAAACAGCTTAGAGGGGGCATATCTTTTCATAGGGCCACTAGGACTGCACTTGGATGCTTGTCTTTTTTTATTTGGGGACTGCAGCCATCAGAAGGTCATGCCACATTTGCTTCCTAGGGACTCTGGTGGGTCCCTGCTGCTCTGCCCTTCCTTCTTTTTGTTTCTCTTCATCCTTTTGGTCCTTTGTAATGTACCTCACCCATTGTCTTCTCTTTTCTGTTCCACCCAAATCTGCAAGGGCTTCCCCAACATCGCCCACATCCTGTCCTATCAGAGGGCTGAGAAGAGAGAGCAATGGCCCCACGCCATTCACAAAGGGCACTCTGTAAGAGTTTATTTTTCATGCTAGTGGTGAACACTGCCTTGTCAGGACCCTCAAAAGCTTGGACATAGATTGCCTTATTCATTTCTAGATCCCTTAAAATACCATGGGCTTCTTCTAGGATCTTTTATACCACTAAGCATCCAGGAAAGTCTCCTTCATTGGCCAGGCTTCCCTCATGGCCAGTATGATCCAATCCATAACATTGTGGGGCCCCGGTTCCATCCAGCACTGTGCAGGCTCTGCATACAGCTGGGTGAGTTGTTTTATTCCTCATTTTTTCTCCCTCATGTCCTACAGGTACACTATCCAGGAGGTTAAGCTTTCTCTAGGCAGCTACGTAAAGGCCTTAGCAGTCTCTAGGAGCTCAGCAGTGGTGTATTCATGCATGAGGAGCGTTCCTTGAACAGGCTGTCCTTGCCCCCGCTGCCCTGCTAAGCCTTCCTCTGCATGAGTGGGCAGGCCTGTAAAGGGATCAACCCCTATCCCTCCACTCAGAGAACCTCAATGTTCCCTCTGACTAGGTGGTTCCTGTGGATTCCATATTTTGGCATCCCATTTTGGTTTAGACATCATAATCCCTAGCTTGGGTCAATTTCATTTCTTTCCTCCTAGCCTGACAAAGTGGTAAACTGATATTTCTAGTTGGGATTCTTGGATCTAAAGTTTCTCTAAGTTGGAAGCTAGCAGAGAAATTGACATGTGCACAACCCTTTCCAGTTGTAACTCCTCCTCTAAACGATTCGCATTGGCCTCAGCTGCCAGCTGGGCTTTGCAAGCCACTCTTACAGCCCCCAGCAGAGACGGTCCCACTGCTGCACAGCAGGTGGCCTCCTCTTAGGGCTCATGGCTACATTCCATTAGGGGCAGTGTTAGGGGACATCTGGTTATGCTAGCAGCATTCCACAGTGGGGAGAGCGATGTGAAGGGTAATGATCAGTCTTACCAAAGAGTGGGTTTTACAAGGTGGAGTCACTCTGCCTCCAGACACACAGTAGGAAGAATTAATTGAATGAATGTTTCATAAACATCCAGACACATTCAGTAGAGATCAACTTGCTAGGTTTGTAAAAAATCAGTGAAATAAATTAGTGAAAAAAGTAGTGAAATTTTAATTTGGGGCCATTAGAGTTTAGCTAAGTCCCAGTACTTATCAGAATGCCTCTGTTTGCACTATTCCTTCAGGCCTGGATTTTTATTCTGACAGCGACTTTCCAAGTATCATCCATCCTTCAATGTTCAGGTCAAATGTGCCTTGATTCTTCCTTGCTCACACTATTTTTGGTGATCTCTCTCCCTTCCTTGTACTCCAATTATTCCTAGTTCTCCTTTTGTGATAATTACCAACATACTAATGAATCTAACATGCTGCCCTGGTTTCCTGCCATCAATGAACTCATTTTATTATAAACTCAAGATTGTAAACTCCTTGTGTAGCACACAGATATATCCAATTTCCTTTCGTACTATGTGTTTCCCCAGACACAGAGCTTTGACTGAGGTTAGTGATGACAAGACGTTTGCTGAACAAATAATATCTAGTTATGTTTGTTCTGTCACCCAACTACACTTAGGCAATTATGCCTATAATACTGCTTCCAGATAACAAGCAGTGTTGAGTTTGAAGAGTGCTGAAGTTTACTCTTATCTTTTCACTTTGAAGATAATAGTGTATGCTACATGGGGTTCTTTATCCCTTGAAAAGCCTATGCCATTCTCTCAGGTATGACTAATGTCAGAGTCAGCTAGAGATCCATTCACCAAAGTTTTACACTTCAGTGTGGAAATTTAGGCAATGTATGTCTAATGTTTGGAAGTATAATTGAAGAATGAGTTTCTGGCAGGTAGCTGAATGTCTTCTGACATGTCTTACTCATTGAGTTTTCCAATGTTCATACCAGTGTTTTGATGTAGCCACAGGCTTGGTGGGCAGACTCAACTTAAACTCTTCCTCTTCCATGAAGCTTTTTACCTAGCTACTGCGAGACAGAATAATAGCTTGGAGGATGGGAGACATAATACACAGGTTAAAAGCACACATTCTGGAGCTAAACAGACTCAGGTTCAAAATGTTGCTCTGTCATTTACTGTGTGACCATGGGAAAATTACAAATCTTAGCATGCTTCAATTTTCACATCTCTGAAATAGAAATAACCTAGTGCTAACTTCATGGAGTTTGGGTGAGGATTTAATGAGCTAATTTGTGTAAAGAGCACAAAACAATACTTTGCACTGTATTCAATACACTGAAAGTATATTGAAAGTTTATCACATGCCAGCCTTTGCACCAGACATGTGTAGATTACCGCATTTGAATTTTCATTATCAGAGGAAAAGAAATTTCATTTCCTGTAGGGTTTCATAAAAATTATCCTCTTTGGGAATTTAAAAATCCCATGCCATTAAAATTACTTTTTTTTTTGGACCAAAATACTTAACTCCATTAAAGGTTGCCTCCCTTTAGTACCCTCAATTTATTTCCTGCTTCAAAAAAACATTACTTTAAACCAAAGAATAAGTTAAATTTGAATAAGTTGGCATTGACTCAAAAGAATTTCCTTCACTTTCTATAAATGTAATACAGGAAAGGGAATTTTCTCTTCAGACAAAGGCACATGACTCATAGACATATTTTCCTTTTAAATTTCTAGATAAACATTGTTTGATAGCAATTCACTTACATTTAGAATTATTTTTAAAGTTTCAAAGTTTTACACCTTGGGAGTGTAAGGATTTGAAAGACTTTGTCTAGGGCAAAAAGACCTATTGCAGTAGGGATGGGTTTATGGCAGAAAAAGGAACTAACAGCAAAAAAAACCCATGACTTTCCTACAGGAAAGAAAGGGCAGTTTGTTGTGAGATTGCTAATTGTTCCCCAAGCAATCGGGTTTGGAAAGGCAGAAGAGAAATGAGCGTGATACACTAATCTGGTAAACACTCCACCAAAAGAAAGCCACAGCATAGAATACTTTAATGATGATGACTATCTAACATCAACCAATTTGTGTGTGGGTGTTGGGAATAAAACAAAAAATTTCTTCCAACAAAACTAGAGAGACTGCAATAACTTAGATTCAATGATTTTGCCATTAGTGTTATTTTTCTAATCATTTTCAATTCAATAAAAATAACAACAAAAACAATTATTAGGCATGATTTTATGGCAAGCATTACATAAGGTTGGTGATACAAAGTTAAATAAGACATAGACATTACTCTGTGAAAGCTTGCAGTCTGATGGTGTGAGGGTAACTCTCCCTCCAGGTTTAGTGGGATAATTATTTTCATAGGATATAAACAAAGATTTATATCCTAGAGATATAAACAAAGTGCTACATAACTACAAGGAAAGCTTTGGAGAGAGAACTTGAAGCTCCTTGGTGACAGAAAGGGTGTTATTAATCTTTATGATCTAAGACTAGACGTAAAGGAGGCCTTCAAAACTGATCATTGAAGTGAAGTGAACATTGTCAATGAGTTAGAGATTTAGGTGTTAGAGATTAAGTTTAAAATAATATTTGGGTGAATCATTCCACCTACCATTCTTCCTCCTGAGATACTTGATAGCTATATTGAATAGAAGTGCTATTACATTAACTGCGTGGTAAGCATTTTCTCAATACTTTGGTGAATACATATTTCAAGATCTGTCTTACAGAATAGGAAAATGAAACCCAGAGATGGGAATGACTTGCTTGTTAAGACTAGTCTCTCCACCACACCCCATTCTCACAAATTTAACTTAATCACCTTCCTGATTCCAGCTACCACTGAAATCTTACAAACCTTGTATTAGAATCAACCCTCTTGTTGCCCCAGACTGAATATATACTGCCATGAAAAGTTCAGGTTCATCTTACTTTCAACTTTCTCTCTTATGTTTTACTTTTCTCCAACTCTTATGATTACTGACTCATGGTCTATTCATAGATTTGGTGATTTGTTTTAAACATAAACCGTCCCCTCATACGGCAGAATGCCAAAACAAAATTTCCACTGAAGTTTTGTGAAAAGAAGGAGTGGTATGGCAGGAAGGGCACCAGACTTGGCCAAAGAAGGCAATTGTTCAAGTACTAACTCTGATATTTGCAAGTTATGTCAGCATCAGCAAAGCCACTTCCTCTCTCTGGACCTAAGTTCCTGTATCCATAAAATGAACAGTAAGTGATTCTGCATTAATATTCTATATTTCTAAATGGAGAAAATCTGACAAATGCTAACTTCCATAGTAGGGGAGAATAATTGGTAAATCCACAGATTATAGTTCTGTGAACACTTTTGTTATCAACTGGTCCTTGGTGTCTTCTCTGAGCTTGAGCTAATGAGAGGAGGTGGTCAAGATCATCCTTCCTAAACATCCGAGTGCATTTGGGGCAACTGGTGCTGGCCTTCTACTCCTCACCTCTGTCCTCTCATTCACACTCTCCAATTTTCCATAAGAAATAGCCACAAAACAATCAAGAATCGGCTGGTCAAGGCCGAAAGACTGAGGCAGCTTTAGATTCCATCTACTGTATACAGCCAACACTGGACACCCGTGCTGGAAACACAAGTACATCTTGGAGAAAGTGGATGTATGTAAATGTGAATTGAAAGAGCCCTTTCACCAAGTTCAGTTACACTTTGGGAACAAGGCTACTTGCTGTGGGCTTTCACTTGAATGAGTGTAATGAGAGAGAGAAAGGGAGATGGCACCCTCTTATACTTCAAGGGCGTGGCTGCCTGAGGGAATTGGCAGGAGACTATAATGATGCGAAGATCAACATGAAGCTTGATCAGAGCCGTGCAAATCTCTCTCTGTTTGTTCTCTATTGGCACCTGAACTGGGATCTGCTGGTGGTGGTAACGGTAGGTTTCTAACCACACCAGTACATGCAGGACGGAGCCATGGTCATTGCAGGGGGCTAACCCTATCTAGTCTACACTCCATCGGCTGTCTTGGACTCCAAGGTCACCAGCCACAAGCACCAAGAGGCACTCTTGAGTTTATCAAGGGAGCAGCAAATATTAACACCATGGATGATACTTCATCATATAAAAGCAGCGTTTAGGACACCCTGAATATTTGAGGGGAGAGGATATCTTTAAAGGGGTGTGTGGGGACAAGGACTGTCCACTTGTAGCCTTTGTCCCAGAATAGCCATGTGTCCACATGGTCCCCTCCTTCGGGTGGTATGCTAAGTACAGAGTATGTTAACAGCCTGGGGCTGGCCAAATCCAGGCCCACCTTATCCATGGAAACATCGGGAGGCAGACCCCTCTGTCCAGTGTTTTGTTCCTTGGGGCACTGGTCCCACAGGAATGATCCCTAGCACATAGTCTTTGTCCTCTCATCCCTGGCACACACACAGTCTCTGTCCCCTTGTCTCATGTAAGCAGTTCCCTCTTTGTCCACGACAGCAGTGAGCAAGCTCGTCTAGCTGGCCACTCCAGGACTCCCTGTATGTAAGTCCTAATAAACCTTCATGTCTCTTATGGTGTCTCCAGGTCTTTTCTCTCAAGCATTTTCCCATCACAACTGGCTCGCTTGGTAGTGTGATTGGATTTGTCACACTATGTGGATTTCCTACAATCCAAGCCAGGGGTGCCTGGGGGCATGTCTATTTGGGGTGATAATGTATATGTATTCTCCTTTATTCTAATAAGCAGGCCAAGCTCAGGACAAAGGTGTTACACTTCTATGATTTATTTTAGTTATTTTGGGATCCATTTGGCAAACTACTGAAATTGGCTCTAGGTCACACCCCATCTGTAGCTACATCTGGAGCCTCAGTGTGTGGATTGTGGAGTTAGATCATACTTACATTTCAACACCATCATGACCACAGTCCTGCCCCCACAGTCAACCTCCATCCTACTTTGCTCCTTGAGTAAACTTAAGGGGTTATGGTGAAGGGGTGGCAGGTGATATAAAGGATGGGGCTTGGTGAAGGAGGCCCTACAGAACCTGGTGGGATGTGAAGAAGTACCCAAAGGGCAGTTCCCATCAGCTTCCTTTTTGATTTTCCATATCCAAAGATGAACAACAAAACCAGTTGTCACTGTGATGGAGCATACCAGCTGCTCACCTTAACACATTCTCTCCCTCCTCCAGGGTAGTAGAATGGAAGGTGAACATATCCCTGCTTGTTACCATTGCATTTCCCAGTCTTTGTAGCCAGATTATTATACTCCTGACAAAGGAATGGGAATGGAGGAAATAGGCTCTACTTCTGAGCTGCTGCCTGAAGCGAATGTTTGTCTCCTCCACACTGTTGTCCACATCCCACTGACTGGAACCCATTACAGTGGGCCTTGACTATGGACATGAAGTAATGCCTGTCAAGGAGGTGGAAGGATCTGGTCCTGAATGACAGTTTGGGGCATGGCCAGATTTCTGTGTGAGAGAGATGAAGTCCAGCTTCCTTGAAACATTATCAGGTCTTTTGTTACTGTTGCTTAGCTTTACCTTAAATACAATTACCTTTCATTAATGTTTCTGGTAGAACTTCCTTTCTTATTTTAAGCTTCTGAATTCATCTGACTTGGTCTTTTTGTCTTTTTGTCTTTCTCACAAGCCTCTGAGCTCTAACCTTTGCTTATGCCATTATTTTGCTATTGCTTGTTCTTCTGGTCTGTTGTAATTTTCTGACTTCAGCCAACAATACTCATCTTTAAATGTGAAATGAACAAGAGAAAAGTTTACAATTAAAGTAGAATTGGAGTCGTGTTCCAGATTGTGGAGACTAAAAAATTCCTACTGAAGCAGGCCACACTATTCAGATAAGATGAAACAAAGCAAACAATGCCTGTGGCATCCTTAGAATAACAATAGTTTGGGAGTAAATTTTGGTAACTGGGAATTGACTGCACAGCATGCTAGTGCCTGATTTATATTGCAGTTCATTTTTTTCAAAGAATTACTTCAGAATTACTTCTGAGCTTAATTAAAGTCTCATTTCTTAGTTTCAGAATTCAACTCAATACAGATTGTTTTCCTCTGAGTAGGCATTACACAGAAAATACAGATTAAACAGGTATTATTAAACTAAAACAGGCTCTATTATCCTCTAGTCAAATTCTAGACACTATGAGAAGACAGGTTAGGATACCTAGACATGAGGAGAGCAGATGTTGCTCTTTTATAGTCCACAGGGTAAGGAATGGCACCCATTCCTTTGATAAAGAGATTTTGTCGTCATCTTGAAGAGCCCCAGGAATGCTATGTCTGTCTCCTTAGGTCCAGGGAAGGGCAGTGATTCTATCTGTGTGTTCACAGTATAGATCCAGAGCAAAGACCACAGAGCTCCCTTTCATGGGGCTAACTGGGTATACCTGTGTATCTTTCCAGAACATCGAAGTCTTCAAATGCTAGCTACACAAATTCAAGTAGCACACCAGTTTTCTCAAATAACAACCTAAAATCAGTCCTACTTTTGCTTAAAGTTACTATTTGTTCCTAAATTAAATCTCTGTGCTGTAACACATTATCTTCTTTTTAAGTTTAGGTCTGTAGACTTCAGTTGATTTAGCAGACAGACTGGTGACCATCTTGGGATGAACCAAGTAAGTTTTCTTATAAGTTGCCTTTTGTTGGAAGGGTCTAAGGGTCTAAAATTATCTAAAATGAGATTTTTTGGGCACCCCTAGCAGTACAGGTGAAAATTCTCTTTCCCTCAGTTTCCTTCTCTGGATTAAGTTAGATGGTCTAAGCGAACGTTCTTCAAATTATTATTTTTTGTTAAAATATCCCCTAAAGGAAATTTTTAAAAACTATGCCTGCCCTTGTACATTTAAAGTTCAACTATAATTAAATATTTCAAAGGTGAAATTTGTGGTATATTATAAATATTGACATTTTAAAATAAATCTCTTAATTCCCAATGTAATACTTGATTCAGGCAAGCATCATCAATGGATGGTAAAATCATTGACTAATAGGTTGATGGATAGCAGATGCCTACATGGTCTTAAAGAATTACTCCACAGATTATTTAAGGGGAAAATACACCTTTGCAATGGAGAGCTCTGGGGACACCACCTTAGCCAAGCATCCAAACTTATCATCCCCAACGGTGAGACTACCTGATGTAATGTGCCTTCTGATATGATCAACTGTGTAGCATTTCTACCTGAAAAGTTCAGTTTGAATCTAATCATGGGGAACAACCAGGCAAATTCAGAATCTGGGACATTCTACAAGTCAGTTGACATAGATTCTTAAAAAAACAAAAACCGGTAACATGAATAGTTGGAGCAACTGTTTAGATCAGGTAGACATAAGAAACAAATACAGAGCATGAGCTCCAATTGGATTCTAGATTTTAAAGAAATGAAGCAATGAAGTTATAAATGGAGGGGGAACTCTGGAAAAAATTTGTATATTAGATGATATTAAATTAGCATTCGTTTTCTTGAGTGAAATAATGATTTTCTGTTTATATAGGACAACATCCTTATTCTTAGGACATTCATGTTTAAGCATTTTAAGAATAAATGTAATGGTAACTGAAAGTTTCAAACTGTTGAGCAAAAAAGTGTAGTGCATATGTGTGTATGTGTGTGTATGTGTGTGTGTGTGTGTGTGTAGACATTGAGAGAGATGGGGAGAGAGAAAGAGAGGAAATGTGGCAAAATGTTAACACGGTGAATCTGGGTAAAGTGTGTATGGGAGTTTATTCAGTATTTTTTAAACTTTTAAAAATTAAAAGATGGTGAAAACATTCAAGGATCTGGAAACTGCCTCCCTCAAAACTACTCAGGTCTACTTAGTCTTTGCAAAGTGCTCCCAGAGTTGTGCTATAGCTGGGCAGGCCATTCTCCAACTCTTTTCCTTTTGTTTTACTAATACCCCATTGGCTGAGGTATATTCTTCCTGCCTCCAGGACACCTAGAATTTACTTCATGCTTCTGCAAATGTTTGCAGATCCAAGTTCCTGGAGAAGCAGCTTAATTATCAGGAACATGGTGACCAAAGAGGATGGAAGAGTGGTGCCAGGAAGCGGAGCAGTTTGCTTTTGGAAACACTGGGAAAGTGGATGGAGGCATCTGGTGAATTTGAATCTACAGAAGAAGCTTCAGCAAAGAGGTGGAGAAGATGAATTCCTGGTCTCTCCTTCTAGATATTTTCTCCTTCCATTTTAGCATTGTCCCTGAGCCCCTACCACATGCCAGGCAACATACTGGGTATATGGAAATGAATGAGTGATGGTTCCAGTCCCCAAGCCATAATCTCACTTATTCTGAGTTTGCTTTTACATTGGAGTGAAAAAAAAGAATAAGGTAAGACTTCTTGAGTTGGCCCTCTGAGGTCGGGTGGGGAAGGTGAAAATAAATTCGAAGGAATGAAGCCAGTGGCATCGATGAAGTTTGGTGTGTGGGAGACGGAGCTGCTTAGAGCAGGGCTCAGAGAGCTTTCTCATCACGCGGCAGCCAGTTGCCTCCTCTGTTCATGCAAATTAGGAAAAGAACACCAGGCAAAGATAACAGAACCCAGCATCCTGATATTCGGATAAGGAAGAGATGAAAAACTCTGGGAAGAAAGGTATCCCTTTGAGGAACAGAAGGTACTTCCATGTAAGGAGAAGTCTTCCAAACAGAAATCAGGGGAGTTGTTTCAGGGGCTGCTACTCAGATGGCTGTGAGCTGCCAGGCAAGTTAGCCTGCAGAATTCCTGAGGTGTATTTCTCTTACCATTTTATATTTTAATGATCTTGGCTACTAATTCATTTTATCATGGTAATTAATCCACTAGACTGAACAGGACTGTACGTTTCCCGCCTACCCTAAGTGGCCTTGAGCAGCATTCTCCAAACATTGATGTGGTATGAATCAGGGATGCTTATGATGAAAAGATAGAACGTCTTTGGGTGTGATTGTTTTCACAGCATAAATTTATGATGGTGAGAAAAATCTTCAGACTTAATCTGTCAGTTCAGACCTAAGTGGATAACCTGTGTGGGTATTTCAGATCTTGCTTTAGTCAGAATGGTATTTTCATTACTGTGTTCCAATCTTGACTTTTATTGTATGGATTCTCCTGGTTAGGCCTCCCTTGCTAACTTGTACCACCTTCCCTTATTAATCTTACTCCACTATTGTGTTGTTTTCAGGACTACAAAAATTGCGTTATTTTAAGAGGTAAGTGGAAAATTCTATATTCATGTCAGAGATTATTTTTGTTATTGTTGTATGGCAGAAAAATGTTCTAAATAATGAGTGAGAGTAATTTGTATATCATCAGTATATAGGTTAGCTCCATTTGGTACTCTTTGATGCCACAATGTTGCCATTACTGTAATATTTTGGGGAGTATGTTAACACTTATGTTTTATTGAAATTAAAGGATGCCCTGCAACAGTTAAATTCGCTAGGCCTGTTTTATCTAAAAGATCTCTTTGCTCTTATTGAAATACTCTTTTTCATTATATCAACAAATACAAATTAGAGAAATGAATTGGGGTGATGATTTAGTAATGCTAGTAAGAAAGTTAAAGTTCTAACCAAATGCATGGAAAATTATAGTAAAAATAGATTGCATTTTGAATTGCCCCTTAATTTTACTCAGATTGTAGCAATTAGCTATAAAACAATTAGACACACTCAATAGGGTGATTTATCTTAGCTTTAGTGGCAAAAAATTGCCTTCAATCTCAATATCAAAGAGCAGTCCAGGTCCTATATCCTTTAGCCACCTTTTATTATAAGTGTACTCTACTTTGGTTCAAACCAAAACCACGGGTAGAAATATTTTTAAATCAATGCAGTTTTCATCTTCTATCTGCTCACACTCCATTACTGACTCTGTCTTTAGAAGCCCTAGGAAGGGGCCACACGTGATTTCTTGTGTTCTGCATAATGGAGCAGAATAGTTGGGCAGAATTACTTGAACCATCAGTAACTTTGGGGAAACTGTTTTTATGAATTGTATGATGGAGTTCAGAACTTCCAGCTAAAAACTTAACTTTTTCCAGGCATAACGATTGCTATAAATTATTATGGGCTCATGGGAGCCAGGCACAAAAGCTAAATATTTTAATTCACCTTATCTATACAAAAAGTGTAAAGTAGGCATGGTTATCCCATTTTATAGAAGAAGAGAGTGGGTTAGAGAGAGGTAAGGTAAATTTTCTATTATCAAACCCGTTGAAGGTTCTAGAGCTGAGATATAAACCCATACTGTGGTCTGGACACCAGTGCTATTCTTCTAGTTGATCATTTTGTTTTTCCAGCATTTGGTTACTTTCTATAGTTGAGAGAAGACAGAAATTACTAATTTACAAGTGTGCCAAGATTTTACTACACACTCCCCAAACCTACTCATGAATGAATTTTGCCTGTTCAGTTCTCTCCCCTCAGTTCTGGGGAACCTGGAGAGTGAGAAGAAGCATGTGCTGGCTCGGATATGGCCCCATCTTTGGTCACTGGCTCCCCGTAATTCATGGGGACTAGTTGGAGAAGTTTAAAGGGAAGTGGGAGAGTCTGTGGTGTGGGAGAGCGCTGGATGAGGGTGGGAGCAAGAATCCCCCTCAGGGCATTTGAAAAGTCATTTTTTTTTAATATAATTTATTTTATTATCATTAATTTACAATTACATGTGCAATATTACGATTATTAAACTACCCCTTCATCAGGTCCCCCCCACCAACCCCATTACAGTCACTGTCCATCAGCGTAGTGAGATGCTATAGAATCACTACTTGTCTTCTCTGAGTTGTACTACCCTCCCCGTGCCCCCCCAACATTACATCTGCTAATCGTAATGCCCCTTTTTCCCTCTTATCCCTCCCTTCCCGCCCATTTTCCCCAGTCCCTTTCCCTTTGGTAACTATTAGTCCGTTCTTGGGTTCTGTGAGTCTGCTGCTGTTTTGTTCCTTCAGTATTTTTTCTTTGTTCTTATACTCACATATGAGTGAAATCATTTGATACTTGTCTTTTTCGGCTTGGCTTATTTCACTGAGCATAATACCCTCTAGCTCCATCCATGTTGTTGCAAATGGTAGGATTTGTTTTCTTCTTATGGCTGAATAATATTCCATTGTGTATATGTACCACATCTTCTTTATCCATTCATCTACTGATGGACACTTAGGTTGCTTCCATTTCTTGGCTATTGTAAATAGTGCTGCAATAAACATAGGGGTGCATCTGTCTTTTCAAATTGGGCTGCTGCATTCTTAGGGTAAATTCCTAGGAGTGGAATTCCTGGGTCAAATGGTATTTCTATTTTGAGTTTTTTGAGGAACCTCCATACTGCTTTCCACAATGGTTGAACTAATTTGCATTCCCACCAGCAGTGTAGGAGGGTTCCCTTTTCTCCACATCCTCGCCAACATTTGTTGTTGTTTGTGTTTTGCATGTTGGCCATCCTCACTGGTGTGAGGTGATATCTCATTGTGGTTTTAATCTGCATTTCTCTGATGATTAGCGATGTGGAGCATCTTTTCATGTGCCTGTTGGCCATCTGAATTTCTTCTTTGGAGACGTGTCTATTCATGTCCTCTGCCCACTTCTTAATTGGATTATTTGCTTTCTGTTTGTTAAGGTACATGAGTTCTTTATATATTTTGGATGTCAACCCTTTATCAGATACGTTTTTTATGAATATATTCTCCCATACTGTAGGATGTCTTTTTGTTCTACTGATGGTGTCCTTTGCTGTACAGAAGCTTTTCAGCTTGATATAGTCCCACTTGTTCATTTTTGCTTTTGTTTCCCTTGCCCGGGGAGATATGTTCATGAAGAAGTTGCTCATGTTTATGTCCAAGAGATTTTTGCCTATGTTTTTTTCTAAGAGTTTTATGGTTTCATGACTTACATTCAGGTCTTTGATCCACCTTGAGTTTACCTTTGTGTATGGGGCTAGACAGTAGTCCAGTTTCATTCTCTTACATGTAGCTGTCCAGTTTTTCCAACACCAGCTGCTGAAGAGGCTGTCATCTCCCCATTGTATATCCAAGGCACTTTTATCAAATATTAATTGACTGTATATGTTTGGGTTAATGTTTGGATTTTCTATTCTGTTCCACTGGTCTGTGGGTCTGTTTTTGTGCCAATACCAAATTGTCTTGATTACTGTGGCTTTGTAGTAGAGCTTGAAGTCAGGGAGTGTAATTCCCCCTGTTTTATTCCTCCTTCTCAGGATTGCTTTGGCTATTCGGGGTCTTTTGTGGTTCCATATGAATTTTAGAATTATTTGTTCCAGTTCATTGAAGAAAGCTGTTGGTAGTTTGATAGGGATTGCATTGAATCTGTAGATTGCTTTAGGTAGTATAGCCATTTTGACAATATTTATTCTTCCTAGCCAAGAGCATGGGATGCATTTCCATTTGTTAGTGTCCTCTTTAATTTCTCTTAGGAGTGTCTTGTAGTTTTCAGAGTACAGGTCTTTCACTTCCTTCGTTAGGTTTATTCCTAGGTATTTTATTCTTTTTGATGCAATTGTGAATGGAATTGTTTTTCTGATTTCTCTTTCTGTTAGTTTATCGTTAGTGTATAGGAAAGCAACAGATTTCTGTGTGTTAATTTTGTATCCTGCAACTTTGCTGAATTCAGATATTAGTTCTAGTAGTTTTGGAGTGGAGTCTTTAGGGTTTTTTATGTACAGTATCATGTCATCTGCAAATAGTGACAATTTGACTTCTTCTTTACCAATATGGATGCCTTGTATGTCTTTGTTTTGTCTGATTGCTGTGGCTAGGACCTCCAGTACTATGTTGAATAACAGTGGAGAGAGTGGGCATCCCTGTCTTGTTCCCGATCTTAGATGAAAAGCTTTCAGCTTCTCGCCGTTAAGTATGATATTAGCTGTGGGTTTGTCATATATGGCCTTTATGATGTTGAGGTACTTGCCCTCTATACCCATTTTCTTGAGAGTTTTAATCATGAATGGATGCTGAATTTTGTCAAATGCTTTTTCAGCATCTACTGAGATGAGTATTGGTTTTTATCCTTCCTTTTGTTAATTTGGCACATCACATTGATTTTCAGATATGGAACCATCCTTGCATCTATGGAATAAATCCCATTTAGTTGTGATAATGATGTAGCACATCCTGTTTTATTTTTTAATTGTTTGCTAATATTGAGGATTTTTGCGTCTATGCTCATCAGGGATATTGGACTGTAATTTTCTTTTTTTGTGTCTTTGGTTTTAGTATTATAGTGCTGGCCTTTTAGAATGAGTTTGGAAATATTCTTTCTTTTTGTTTTTTGGAATACTTTAAGAAGGACAGGTATTAGCTCTTCTTTAAATGTTTGGTAGAATCTGTCCATGAAGACTTCTGGTCCTGGACTTTTGTTTTTTGGGAGCTTTTAGATTACCAATTTCATTACCAGTACTGGTCTATTTAGATATTCTACTTCTTCCTGGGTCAGTGTTGGAAGATTGTATGTTTCTAGGAATATACCCATTTCTTCTAGGTTGCCCAATTTTATTGGCAATAATTCTATGAAAATATAATTTTTCATAGAATTCTCTTATAATCCTTTGAATTTCTGTCGTGTTAGTTGTAACTACTCTTTCATTTTTTATTTAGTTATTATATTATTTGATCTTGTTTTTGTTTCTTGAGGTAGACTTGTATTGCTATGAACTTCCCTTTTAGAACTGCTTTTGCTGAATCCCACAAATTTTGAAACATTGTGTTTGTCTTCATTTGTCTCCATGTATTCTTGTAATGTCCTCTTTGATTTGCTCATTGATCCACTGATTATCTAATAGCATGTTGTTTAACTTCCATGTGTTTGTGTTTTTCTCAGTTTTTTGTTACTGATTTCTATTTTCATACCATCATGGACAAAATAGTTTCTGATTTTTTATACAATTTCAATCTTCTTAAATTTGAGACTTGTGACCTTACATATGATCTATCCTGGAAAATGTTCCATGTGCCCTTGAGAAGGTGTATTCTGATTTTGAATGGAATGTTCTGTATATATATCTGTTAAGTTTATCTTGTCTAATGCCACTGTTTTCTTATTTTCTGTCTGGATAATCTATCCACTGATGTAAGGGGGGGGTGTTAGTTCCCTACTTTTATGATATTACTGTCAATTTCTCCTTTTAGGTCTGTGAGTATTTGCTTTATAATTTTGGCACTATATTGGGTGCATAGATGTTTACACCTGTTATATACTCTTGTTGAGCTGGTCCCTTTATCATCACGCACTGCCTTTGTCTCTGATTACCTTCTTTGTTTTGGAGTGTTTTGTCTGATACAAGTACTATTGCTACTTCTGCTTTTCCCACACTTCTGTGTCCATCCCTTCACTTTCAGCCTGTGTGTGTCTTTAGGACTGAAGTGAGTCTCTTACAGGCAGCATATAGATGGGTTTTGTTTCGTTATCCATTCAGCCACCCTATGTGTTTTGACTGGAGCATTTAGTCTATTTACATTTAAAGTAATTACTGATCTGTGTGCAATTGCTGCCTTTTTTTTAGTTCTCTTCCTTTCTTCTCTTGCTCTCTTCCTTTGTGATTTGATAACTTATTTTAGTGTTATGCTTGGATTCCTTTGTCTTTATTTTTTTGTATATGTAATATGGGCTTTTAGTTTGTGATTACCATAGGTTCATAAATAGCATTCTATATACATAAGTCTATATTAAGTTGATGATTGCTTAATTTCAAACACATTCTAAAAGCACATTTTTCTTATTCCCACGCACATATTTTATGTATGTCATAATTTACATCTTTTTTTATTGTGTATCCCTTGACTAATTTTTATGTATAGTTGATTTTAATACTTTTGTCTTTTGAATTTCATACTTACTTTGTAAGTGATTGGTCTTCTACCCTTAATGTAGATTTACTTTCACTGATGGAAGAAACATTTTTTTTCCCATTTAAGTAAGTCCCTTTAATTTATCTTGCTCATAAGGTCAGTTTAGTGGTGATGAATTCTTTTACAATTTGTTCATCTGGAAAACCTTTTCTTTTTCCTTCAATTCTGAATGATAACCTTGCTGGGTATTCTTGGTTGTAGATTTTTCCCTTGCAGTACTTTGAGTATTTCATGCCACTCTTGTCTGGCCTACAGAGTTTCTGCTGGAAAATCTGCTGATAACCTTATGAAGTCTCCCATGTAGCTAACTGTCTGCCTTTCTCTTGCTGCCTTTAAGAGTCTCTGTTTATCTTTAATCTTTGTCACTTTAATTATTATGAGTCTTAGTATGGACTTCCTTGGGTTCCTCTTATTGGAGGGGGGCTCTGCATTTCCAGGACCTGGATGTCTGTTTCCTTCCCCAGGTTGGACAAGTTTTCAGCTATTATTTCTTTATAGATCTTTTGCCCTTTTCTCTCTCTCTTCTCCTTCTGGAACCTTTTTTATGCAAATTTTGTTTCATTTGGAGTTGTCAAAGAGCTCTCACCATTTTCTAATTTTTAGAAATTCTTCTTTCTCTTGCTCAAGTTGGTTACTTTCCACTCTACCCTGTTTTCCAGATCCATTCTTCTGTATCCTGTAATCTGTTGTTAATTCCCTTGATTGCATTTTTTCATTTTAGTTATTGTATTTTTCATCTCTTACTGGTTCTTTTTTATATTTTCTCTTTGTTAAAGTCCTTTCTAAGTTCATCTATTCTTTCCCCAGTTCAGTTAACACCTTTATGACTGTTACTTTGAGTTCTTTATCAGGTAGATTACTTCTCCATTTCCTTTAGTACTTTTTGTGGTGTTTTGTCCTATTCTCTGTTTGCCAACAGCTACCTTTTTATAAAATGGTTTTTAATCTCCTTAACCATGGTATTTCTGGACAGTAGGCTTATAAGGGATGTTTGTTTTCCTCTATACTTTTTTGAATTTTCCTCTTTCCTTCAGTTTCATTGTTGAAACCTATACTCAAACATGTTTCTTTAAGAGGAAGAGTGCCCAGATACAGCATATCCTTGACATTCACAGATTTAGCAATTGTCATTTTAACTATCTGGAAAATCTGAATGACCCTGAAATGTACTACAGTTTAAAAATTTGCAGCAGCATGAATACGAATTTCACTTTTCAAAACTCTTATGTGAAAGTGTATTATGCAACTACCCATCATTCACATCTCAGCAAAACTTTGTTCTCTACTTACCTTAACATCTCTCATTAAGGATTTGAGGAAGGTGCTTAAATTTTTCATTTGTACTTTATTGCATTTCATGAGGAAAAAATATATGCCATAGTGGTTTTTGAAACTCCTAAGATTTCAGGGCATATGTTTCACAAATGTCAGTCTTCCACATTATATAAACTGTTAAATAGCGTCCCTGTGGAAAGCAGGGAACAAAACTGGTTTGCTGAAGTTATTAGATCACCTTTATGTAGTATATAAATTTTATTTAGTAATGCAGTAATTGGGATGTATGCATAAATTAGTCCACATTTTGTTTTACTCTCCCAAAACAAATACATAAAGGTGACACGATAGGTTAAAAAAATTCAAACAATATAGAAGCATGAAAATTAAGTCATTTCTTGTCTTACTGAATCCCACTTCCCTAAGATAATCACTGTTAACAGATGGACTATGTTTATTTATCTTATAAAATGGAGTCATCCAATATATTTTCAAGGATAGTGTTTTACTGCGCAGTATTTTGTAGCTATCTTTAACTGCTATGTAGTGCAATTTTTTATACAATTTTTTTATTAAGGTATTATTGATATACACTCTTATGAAGGTGTCACATGAAAATGTGGTTGTTACATTCACCCATATTATCAAGTCCCCCCAGATACCCCATTGCAGTCACTGTCCATCAGTGTAGTAAGATGCCACTTGTCTTCTCTGTGCTACACTGCCTTCCCCATGATCCCCCCCACACCATGTGTACTAATCATCATATCCCTCAATCCCCTTCTCCCTCCCTCCCCACCCGTCCTCCCCCACCCATCCCCTTTGGTAACCACTAGTTCTTTCTTGGAGTCTCTGAGTCTGCTGCTGTTTTTGTTCCTTCAGTTATGCTTCATTGTTACATGCCACAAATGAGAGAAATTATTTGGTAATTGTCTTTTTCTGCCTGGCTTATTTCACTGAGCATAATACCCTCCAGCTCCATCCATGTTGTTGCAAATGGTAGGATTTGTTTCTTTCTTATGGCTGAATAGTATTCTATTGTGTATATGTACCACAATCTTCTTTATCCATTCATCTATGTAGTGCAATTTATTAAAACTGTGCCCTACTGGTGGGCATAGAAATTTTTTCTGATTTTGTGCAATAACAAAGAATGCTTCAGTAAACATCTTTTATATGTGTTATTGCCCACACATGCAAGTGAAATAATAATGTCTAAGGAAATGCCCACTAAAAATGGTGATCACTACCCTCCAAAAATTGTATTGGTCTATACTCCTAACACCAACATATGAGAGTACCCATTTTCCAAAACTTTCAGTAACAACAGATGTTACCTATTTTTATCATTCTGACCAGTTCTGCTTTATTTATACTTTCTTGAATATAAGTGAGACAGTATTTTTTCAGATGTTCAACTGATCATTTACATCTTTTTCTTACATACTTTGTCTAAATACTCTTTCCCACATATGTTACAATTTTTTTTTCATTTCTATTTTGTTTATGGTAAGTTTTACCATTATGCAGTTAAATTTAAGAATTTTTTTTCCTTCATGGGTTCTGACCTTGTGATAGACTTAGAGTGCCCCTACAACAATAGCAAAGTGATATTTTTCTATCGTGTGCCGTGGTTTTATTTTTCATATTAAATATTGAAACCTCAGATTAATTTGGGAAAAGATATCAGTTATGGGTGAAATTAACATTTATCTCAAATATTATTTTACACTAACATCATTTGACTAATTTTTCTCCACTGAAGTTTTTCCTTTGCTACATAATAAATTCTTATATACATTTTGTATCAGCAACTGCTAATTTAGTACTTCTAGAACATTTCCTATCTCACCTCTTTCCTGCTCCCCTGTCTTCATTTGAAAACTTTAACTTTTAAGAATTTCTGCTTACTGAACAAATTATAATTAATTTAATTAATTTGGGGGAAAACTGGTATCTCTAGCATCTTGGGTCTTCCCTTCCAAGAATATGATACAGCTCTGTTTATGCAGGCTTTTATCTGTATTTAAAATTTTTTTTCAATCAAGGGCTTAGAAAAGCAGGTCTCCAGGCCCAGTCCTGCTTTTAGACACTCTCATAATTTCCAGCTTTTCTGGGTATGTGATTAATTCATCTGCAAATGTTGATTAATTTAGTCTTTCCTTTCCGTTCTTTCCTTATCTATTGTCTTATCCCTCAGCAGGCAGCCTCCTGGCTGATTCCAGATTATAAGGGGAAAATCATTACTGCTTAACTATTAACTTATGGGGATTATCCATCAAATGCTATCAATGATCATCATAGTTAAGAATGTTTCTATTCCTCTTTAATAAGAGTTAAAGAGGGTTTTTTTTTCCTTCTTTAAATCAGTACTGGATTTGGAATTTTATCAAAACCTATTTGGGCATTTTGATTTGTCTTCTCCCAATAAATTATATGTTCTAATAGTAAATCAGTCTTGCATTATTGGCATATATCCTACTTGACCTCTGAATATTATTTAGTACAGTATTGGATTCTGTTTGCTAATACTTAGTTTTCTTCGATCTGTAATATTAGTAAGATTAGGCTATATTTTCTTTCCTTTTTGATAGTATCTTTGTCAGGTTTTAGAACTAGGGCTAGTAAGCCTCTCACAATATACATACTTTTGTTAATTTCAAATTCCAGGTTTTCTCACCACCACCTTCCTATGTAAATGAAAAAACTAAGCTTAAACAGTTACAGATCCAAAAAGCACAGAAGTAGTTCTTGCCAAGTAGACTTACAAAGCATGTAAAAGCAAAATTTATCAGGTAATCACACATCTCCATCTCTAGTTAGTAAAGAAATGCATATCAATCAACTAAAATTCATCACACTTAAGATGTCTACGAAAAGTAGTGCCTTAATTGATAACAGTGGTAAACAAAAAGATAAGGTCCGGTAACTCCCCATTCTCTACTTTAAGACAACAGTAAGTTCATTAATAAAATAAAAATCAAGTCTGAGAATTCAAAGGAAAGCCAGCTAGGAATACAGGAAGTATGTTCCCAGCCAAACCCTAAAACACCTCAGGATGCTAACACCAATCACATCAGATTTCAACGAGGCTATATACCATTTGCCACTTTTCTTGTTTGCAGTACCAGGCACCCACCTAAACTGTGTCATATACTTTCCTCCCAGATGGTCTCAAGCAGGGAAAGTCTCTCAGTATTGAAACATTCTGGAATAGGTAATAAGTGCAATGCTGTAGAGGCAATAAGAACCATGTATTTGACCAATTATGCATAGGAAGACATTGTGGAAGGAAGGAAAGAAACCTGAACAAACCAGTGTCTCTGGGTCTTCCAACCAAAGATCATTGAACTTACTGGGTTTTGTTAAACATTAGGAAATATGGTTCAAATATATATCCTTGTATTACATATATATCTCTGTATTTATATTGAGGAACAGTACTTTTTAACATCATTATTACTCTTCTTTTTGAAAAAATTATAAGATGAAGCCATAACCCAATTTGGATTACATAATTTAAGGCTCTCAAATTCCTTTAATAATTTAATTCTCATTGATTTCCTATCTAAGTTTAACTTCTGTTCACATGCCATAAAGAGAGAATGCTTTGATATTTGATACTAAGCATATTGTGATATTTTCTTCATCTCAAATAGGCTAAAAAAAGTTTTGGAGAAATATACTATAGCCATATATTTTAGGGGGAAGTGACTGGCTAGGGCTTCCTTAAATTTCTTCTGTACTCCTGTTCAAAAGAGATAGTCAACACTGTTGCCTCGGTGGGGAACAAACCAAAAGTACAAGATGTTTCCATACATGGAGTTGCTTTGTTTTTGTTTCTCACAGTAGTCCAGTGTCTTTGACAGTCATTCCTGAGAGATTCCAAGAAATGGCCTGAGTAACAGTGCAACAAGCAAGACCCTGCTGCTCCTCGTGAAGCAAGCCAAATGCTGCACGTGCACCTGTGACAGGCATGTCTGTCTCTGCCCCAGCGGGAAGTTACTTTTTTACTAGGATAATTTGATTCTAGGGTAACTCTCCAGTAGAACTTTCTGCAATAATAGAAATGTTCTGCATCTTCTGTCCAATGCAGTAGCCACATGTGGTTACTTAACACCTGAACTTTTACTTTATCTTAATTTTACATTTTGCCAGCTACCTGTGACTGACTCATGTTGGTATATTAGACACCGAGGTCTTATTTAGACCAACAGAATCCTTTGTAGGGAAAGATACATGTTGTGTGTCCATATAAATACATCATTATGACAGGACTCCCTAAAACAACTGAAGGAAGAGGAAAGAACTGCTTTTAGTGAATATACAATACAGTGTAGAGTCACATAATGATAGAACACCCACTAGGTCTTCTTTTCTTCTATCCTAGTTTCTTCTTTTATGACTAACAAGAACAATTAGTCATTGCCTGGACTAAGTTAATTTATCAAAGAAACAATTTGTTCAAATCTCCCAAAGTAAATGTGAATTTTAATGCAATTAAAAGTAGGGCCTCAGGCTTAACCAACAGTTGTGTCATCAACAGATTTCTCAAACTATTAATCACACAAAAGAATAAAAACCACAATTTAGAAAACTTTGCTAAGTATTCTTTCTTCCTATGGATACTAGTGGGATATTCATACAATAAATTATATTTCATTAAGCCAGAAAAGGTCTTGTTATAGACTCTCAATTTTAAAACCAGTATTAAAAAGAAGAGAAAGGTGAGGAATATTTTATGCTTCCCCTATTATCTGGCAGGCACGGACAGGAAGAAACATTTGGGTTTGACTTTAAAAACACAAATATATTAAAGCAATTGACAACATTGCACATAGAGATGAAACTTAAAAATTTATTCAGCTATGGATGGCAGAAAAAAATTCTAAGACATTAAAGTATCTTTACCTCGTAATGAACAAACTGGTCCATTTTCTTGATTCTTAGTGCGCTTATTTCTGAACTGACTTGGAATATCTAATGAAAGGTCTTGAAATAGAAAAACAGAGCTGTTAAAAGGCATAACCACACTCAAAAAATAATTTCAAACATAGATGTACTCTTAAAATTTATCTGTTTTCAAAAGAAACATTAAAAGTTTTAACTGCAGTATTATCATATCTCCACATGCCAAATGTCTTACCTAGGAATGGATCAAACTTTCTAGATTCTGTCCCACATATGAGGCAGTTAACCTCATTTTGGAGAATGCCTCCGAATATAGCTGTGACAACAGTAGATGCTCCATTTCTAAAGAGAATCACCACACAGGAAAATATCTCATTAAAAAACAATTATATGTAAAAGCTCTTATAGGTGATTCCCCTTGGACGAATATGTATATCATTTATATTTATGCAATAATAAAAACTTAAAGCTATACAGATTTATACTAAATAAAAGGTGTATGCCACTGACTGGCCCATCCCCAGACCCTCTTCCAATCCCATTACTTTCTCCAAAAGTAACGAATTCTGGACATTTGCTATTACTAACAAACGGGTCACACACATGCCTTTACTTAGGACCCTACCGCCCTTCCAAATACATCCCTCAAAGAAGACAACTGCCTTGTATTTTAATCTTTGCAAGGCCTATCATATTACAGAGAGCTGTCTCAATTACTTTACTTTGAACAACAACCTTCACTGGAGATAGTTTTAGATTGTTTAGATGGTCATCTGTCAGATTTGAGGGAAAAAGAGGTAAAGAAATTTAACACATATTTAGTAATTATTGGTGGAGTTATGACTTCATAATAGAAGTGCTTGATGTCATTGTCAACAAGCCTTTTAAAAATTTTACTTAATATTTTAAGTAATTTCCTTGTGGAAATCAAGAACACGCCACTTTAAGAACAATACAAAACCAGTTGTCCTACTGTTAGGTAACCATTCTAGGCTTCAACTTCATCAAATGTGTAACAGCAATACCATTTATCTACCTCAGACTGGGCCTGGTGTGGAGATGAAATGAAGTATCTATGTACAGTCCTTTTAGAAAAGTGCTTACCAAAAAGAAAGCCTGTATGGTGTTTGGGGGCTATTTTATTAGCACAATAATTATTAGGATCCTACCTGCCTTTTGCTTCTCTTTTTCCCCAAAGTATCTTGAACTTGTCCCGCACTCTGACAGCGGCAGGGCATGCCACAGTATGGATGCAGAACAGATACAAGACCAACCAAGAAAGTGAGGCAGTGACCCAAATGCTGTTTTACAGCACTTCCTGTATGCCACACTCCATCCTACGTACTGTCCACATACTAAATCCATGATGAAGTAGATGCAATTATTCCCATTTCACAGACCAGGAAGCTGAGGTCCAAAGGTTATTTGGTCCAAGGTCACATAGCTGGTCCTGGTCTGAGCTGCTGCTCTTAACCCTATGCTCCTTCTTGTAATTTAGCCAATATAATATTAATGTTTCAATTGTTTTCTATCATTAATAAGACTACACCCAACACATAATTATGTGTTAACCTTTTTGCACTTATGCAATTACATGAGCCAGTAAAATGCTCTTTTTCAGTAAAGGCAATTTGAGGTGGTTTCTATTGCTTGCAATCAGTAATACTCCTACTACACTGAACCGTATTTTCTGAGTTGCTCCAAATTAAATCTACTGCATTGAGAAACAAAACCTACCCAAGCAATTCTATGATTTTAGAAGTTTGTTTCCTTTTCTAGGTAAGGGCTTCCTTCCTTTACTGGCAAAAGAATATACTACAGCTTTCTTTTTTTTTTTTAAGTTCATAAGGTATATGGCCTAAGTAAACTGAACCGAAGGAGATGATACATTCAGAACCGTAAGACACAACAGCCATTTCAGGTTTTAGGCTTAATACCTGTGTCACAAACAGAGGACATATACACAAAAAAATCTTAAAAAAAAAAGGACTATGATTCATTCTGATGCTCACATACTACAGTGCTGCCTTTTGATTAAAATAGAAACTGCATTATGAAAAAGCAACACATTAAAACTCAATGTAGTTCTTCCTTTACAGTTTCTTCCTTAAAGAGAAGAATATCAATCAAGTCTTGGCTATCTGATGTATGTGGCATTAAGTTTAGGTATACAATGACTTAAAACAATATTCATAAATAATTTCAAAATCACTCTTCCATTTATTATAACTGCACAACAAGAATGTTTAAATATTGGCTACTTGGACAGGCTTTTACGCTGCTGGCTCCTTTATACCAGCACTAACGATTTTCTGTGTACTAAAAACACATCTGCCACTTATTTCTACCATCCCCACCTTGATCTTTAAGTAAACGCAATATTGCACAGGAGACCTTTTTTGTAGTTTTAGCAAATACAATTCTTAGAACCTGCAATGTCTCTTCCAATGAATTTAAGGAAATACAAGGAAACCTGAACTTTGAATTTTTGAATTTTTTCTGTTCCTAACTCACTGATGGAACTTGCAGTTAACATTCTTAAAATATCATGAAAGGTTATGGGTGAATACTAAAAACTCATTAGTTACAAAAAGAATATCCTATGACTATTATACAAAGTGATTGCATGAGGATACCCTGGACATCAAACAAAACAGTAAAGACAATACCCTCTCACTTCACATCCTTGGTAAAGCCCAGTTCAATATGCTTTGTGAATGAATATGCCATCATAAAATACAAAACAGTTTTTCATTTAATACTATTTTTAATTCGGTGCTAGCAACAAGAACAATTCTACCAGGTCACAGGTTGTTCCCTGTCTGTTTTGAATTCTAATTGGAATCACAGCTACTAGGACCTGGAAGGCCAAACGATTTCAGAAGTAGGGGAACTCATATGGTTGCTCTTCTCTGACACAGCCAGATTAGCTATGAGGCTGCTCTGTCCTTAAAAAGACCTGATCTTACACTGAATCAGATTTATAGACTTCCAGGCAATACTACAGCAACCCCTGGATATTCTTACTCTCTTTTTTCTTTCTTTGGGGTGTTCACCATGTAAATCCCTTTCCTGCATAGGTCAATACAAAACTTTTCAAAAAATGTGAACAAAAGGAGACTACAATTAACCAAAACCAGGCTGAAATAACAGTAAATCATCCCTCCCTCAAGCAAATAATGTTCTAGTCTCAATGTATATTTTGGGGTATCAGTACCTGGGAAAGCAATCCAAAATGTTTGCTTTGTGCATATTGAGATGAAGAAAAGTTCTGAGACCTTAGAAATGCCTCAAGTTCATTAAAGAACAGATATACTTTAGGAAAATTCAAGTCCAAAATGAGGGTTTAAGAAAATCCACAAAATATTTTAAACCTTTGTTTTTAGTGAACATTTGTAATTATTATTAATATGAAAACTAAGACTCCCATGCATTACTAAGTACACTTGAAGGAAAAATTTTAAGTGCTAAATGGTAAGATTTTCTATTGTTTTTTCAAGTTTTAAAATAATCTGTACCAAAACCAACCAGAATGAAACCAAGATGCAAATAAAAGATGCCTCTAGTCTGCAAGCAGGAGGCATATGCTAGTCCACTTGGTCATAAAGTTCAGGTGCACAAAGGTTTTAGCAAAGGTCCAGGAAAACAGTTTACTTTCCATTGTAAATCTAATAAAAATACCAACAGGAATGCCTGAGGTCTTCCTTAAAAAAAAAGGAAACTACATCTTACATGCAACATTTGTTACTTGCAGACAGAGTAGAATTCTCCTGAAGAATTGCTGAGCGGGAAACACCATTGAAACCACCCTGGAGTTCCAAGTGCAGGTGATCCAAAAGGTAGCGCATGAATTCATGGGCATCTTGCTGCTGATAGCCCCTGGAAGCAAACAGGAACAGTCTGTCACTGGGGAGGCTCTGCCTGTCCAGCCAAATACAAAGGAGGCAAAACGTAGGGAAAGGGCTGCAGCCCTATACTCAGAGCACAGCGAGGTGCTCTGACCCTTCATCCCCACTAGTTCCATGTTTCATAGGTAAAATTTCTAAAGGAAAAATTCTACAACTTAAAAACAAGTTTATACATAATAGTAGAGCTAATGGACTTGTAGTGATCTTAACTGACCTCACTTCAGAGATGAGGAAAACTGAGGGACCAAAAACAGGGGGTATAATGAACTGCCTGAAGTCCTACAACAAGAAAGTAACAGAGATGGGGACTGTAACCCATGTCTCCTGGATGGACTCTGAATCTTCCCAGTATCCCAAGTGGCCTCTCTAAAAGATGCTCAGATGTTAAAATTTCATATCTTAACCTCACCAAAAAAAAAAAAAAAAAAAGCAGGTCTAAATCACTACTGTAAGAAATAAGAAATTTAAAACTAATTCTTTAGATTTCAGATTCTAATTTGTAAATACTAGCTAAAAGGAAGAAAAACTTTATCTAAAGAGTTAGATATCTAACAGTCTTTACTTGCATCCCTATCTGATTTCAAACAACATTTTTTAATACTTTAAGAATAAATTGACTCATATATATTATGCTCTAGTTTAAACTCGACTATATAATAGCAATATACTCCTAGATCACTTCTTACACTATATTCAGACAGCAAATTTATATGAAATTGTTATACTAATACAGATCAATGACACTGAATAGTAATGAAGGCTGACAGAAAATGAAGCTGGTACAGTTGGGAGGTCACAGAGGTTTATGTATATAAATCAATGATATATAAAGTACTTTCATTAAACTATGGATAGAAAAGGCTTCTGCCTACGGTTTGCCAGCATGAAAGGGTCTCTTGAATTTATCTTTAAATTACAAGTTTTTCTGACTTGGTCTTGAGCCAAAACTTTCACCACTCTTCCAGGCAGTGGTTCCATAAACAAAATGTCTTTCAATCAGAGTTTCCCTCAATCTATACATTTCCCCATTTTTCAAAAATTTCTCCTGGAAATTATAAATTATGAAAACCATCTTCCTAATCAATGGAATTTAAGTCAGAAGTCCCTTTAGCATTTCACTGTAACTTTTTCTGAACTATTCAGCAGTTAAATATATGTTTAAGTATTTCTTCTAAGACTCAAGAATAAAAATGTTAAAATTCACAGTCAAAATACAGTTGATTCTCAAA
This sequence comes from Smutsia gigantea, assembly GCA_032199065.1. Classification (NCBI taxonomy): domain Eukaryota; kingdom Metazoa; phylum Chordata; class Mammalia; order Pholidota; family Manidae; genus Smutsia; species Smutsia gigantea. The sequence goes on along the minus strand of JAVSCE010007444.1, from coordinate 70,259 downwards.
CAACTGAACAACATGAGGGTTGGGGAACTAACAACTCCCAGTGCAGTTGAAAATCCATGTGTAACTTTTGACTCTCCAGAAACTTAAGTACTAATAACCTACTGTTGACCAGAAGCCTTACCAATCAAAACAGTTAACACATAGTTTGTACGTTATATGTAGTATGTACTGCATTCTTAAAGCAAGCTGGAGAGAAGAAAATTTTTTCTTTTCACATTGTCATAAATCTCCAAAAAATTTTCCAGTATGTTCATTGAAAAAAATCCACATATAAATGGACTCCTGCAGTTCAAACCCATGTTTGTTCAAGGGTCAAATGTATTCAGAAATTGGTAGTTCCTTTATGTATCTAAGAAGGTGCTTTAAACTTTTTCAACACATTTTTTTTTCATGACTCAAAGCTAATATTACATTTTAGGTCATATCTGAAATTCTATCATGTATAAAAAAAGTTCTCTCTCACCAAAATAACCTAATATCTAATCAATCATCATTTTTCTAAAATGGGTCATGAAAACCATTACCTTGTAATTAATGTCAATTTGCATTTTCATCAAACACATCCATCCCTTTTTTAAAAACTGCATAATGTACATTGATGAATGTTTCCAACCACATCATTATTCTCTTGATTCTCTTTCCTTATATCAAAATACATTATTTCTAATGTTTCCTTTACCAATAGAAACACATTTTTTGACCTACATAAGCTCATGGAATACTCAGCTGTTTTATAAAGGCAAATTAAGGATTTCTGTTTTAATTTGTGATCTTTACCAGAAAACAGTCTCTGCTTCTTCTAAGACTAGGAAAGTTTTCTGATTCTAAGGAGACATTTATAATTCCATTTTTAAATATTTAAGTAAAACATTTCATTGACTTACCTGAAAGTCTTAATAAATATTATTTAGTATGTTAAATTCAACAAACTTCAGTTATCTTTTCATTTGTTTCCCAATTACACAATCTGAGCTTCTGAGTTCCTCTATAATCAACTCAAGTTTTCTCTCATTTGGTAATTATGTTAAAGAAACACTCCTCACATTTGGGTGCAGTGTTCATGTTTTGTATACAGATTATTTCAACAACGTCACCTCAATAGGTTATTTGTGAATTAGTGAGGAAACTGATTTATGAAGAACCAACTGATATTTCTCTGACAGAGAAAATTGAGAGAGAAAAGAAGACAGGGAAGTAAGAATGGCTCCGATTTTAACACCGTTCCTTATATTTACTTAGATAAACCTTCACATAGATAAGACTACCACCTTGTTAATGTTTACAGAAAATCTGCATCATAAAGATTCTGTGAGAAATAATTGTTTGAAAGCACACTACAAATAAAAAAACAACAACTAAAAAAGACCTGGAAGCATCCCTTCTGAATGAGGGGGCTGGGAAAGAGGGGTGCTGCTGAGGTACAATGTATAGGGACATGGGGGAAGCTGTCTCTTCACAACAAGTTTTATGCAATGAGGCAAGTCTTATTTACCCAAATCTTAAAAACAGATGTTCCAATAAAAGATGAAAAAAGAAAATGTTACTTTTCACCTGGCTTGAGTGTGAAAAGCAGACACTCCAAATAATTAAACAGACACTACAGAACGCAGACACACACAAGTACTCGTGCAATGCCCCCACATGCATAATTGTGACATATGCCTGTGCATTACTGACTCTTCACTACATTTTGGCAGTGCCGGTACATAAAGTGTAAAGTGGCAAAGTCCAATGAAGAATAGTATCTTTATTGGAGTATCTCTACAGAATCAGATTTTATCTTTGTAGAACAAACTTCTAAAATACCTAAAACACTAGAATTATAGGTTCTGTTCTTATTTAAAATATCTTTTAACAGTCATAAAGGAATTTTAAGTTATTGTTTCATCCAAATTATCTGCACATGTATCTATTCCTATCCAGTGTGTGGCACCAATGGTGACTTGAGTTTCTTCTAGACAAAAACACCAGAATATGAAAATGACAAAAGTGCTTGTTTTATCTACAAACACACAAAAAACAAGAGCAAAATACCTAGTTAGAACTACTGTTGCTTAAATACAAAATAACAGCATAATATTTTGTAGTATTTACATATTCCTAAAAAGATTAGTAAATTAAAAGATCACATGCAAAGACCTATTTGTCTCCAAAGATCTTTTACATTTTCTACAAAGCCAGTAGAATAGCTAGCATAAGAATAAAGTTTCAGCAATTTATTAACCAACCCTTAAACATTAATTACAATAAGACTGATTAAAAAAAAACTAAAGAAAACTCTTTTGGGCAGTCAAGGCAAATACACTAAATTATTATTCATGAGAGTAGATACAGCCCATTAAGTGATATGAGACGCAAGGGAATAAATGCCATGACCTGATTTGAATCATCAAGAAACTTTCCTGGAGAGTGTGAGCATTAAGCCAGATTCCACAGACAGAAATGGGGACCACAAGGCAAATACTGTGGGCAAGAAGCACATGACAAACAGATGCAGAGGCAACAGACACAATCATGTTAAGGAAAGCAAAGAGTAAAAAAAGGCTTGCAGATAATCTTTTGGCCCAGCAGTTCCTCTTTGAGATACTTGAATATGTATGTATGAGACTATCCATTGCAGCACTGTGTGGAACAAGCAAAAGATAAGGAACAACTTATATAACCATTAGCAGGGGACTATTATATGCATTATGATATAACCATAAAGTGGAATATTATGCAGCCATAAAATGGACTGAGAACGCTACTTACATACTAACATGAATCATCATCTCCAAGTAGGAAAAAAGTTTTGTTACCATTTATGTTAAAAGTAACACACACGTGCACATACTTGTATATATGCACACAGAATATCACTGAAAGGATACACAAAAAATCTAGTAACTGTGCTTACCTCCAGAAAGCAAAATGGCTGGGGATTGAGTAAAAGAAAAAACTCATGCATCTGCTTTTTTTCTGTTTTGAAATTCTGAACCATTTGTATTTTCCTTTAAAAAAAATGAGGTATTTTTAATGAAAAAGAAAAGGACAGGAAAAGCTGGGCATACTAAGGAGCCATAAGAAGTGTGGGAAGCAGGTCTGTGTGTTGGGAAGGTCAAACTTCTGGAACATTTCCTTTCTGGTTCACTGGCTTTGGTTTGAGTGAAAAGAGAAAGAATAGCTTTGGTGGTTTCTACATCCAAAACTGTTGATTATATTTAGAGTAGATTATTTTCTGCTTTATTTAATAAACAAAAGTTGTTCCTACTTCTACATGCATGTCTGTATTTCAGTATCCTCATTTCATTCCAAGGGATTAAATTCCCTAGACTCTGTCATATATCAGTCAAGGAAAATGGGCCTTCCAAACTTAAAAAAATTTTTACTTTGGGATTATAAATATAATAGAAACATAGTTCAAGACTCGGTGTATTTCCACATAGGTGTGTTCTAAGAACTTTATCCCACACACCTAGTAAGAGTGACAGCTATAAGCAAGCCCCTATCCCTGTCTCACACGTGGCCTTGCGCAGTGACCTGACACCAAAGCTTTATCTATCATGTGATCTCAAGACCTAGATCTAACCAAGAAAAACTTATTCTTTGATTACATGAAAATGTGGAACAATCTCAACAATTACAGAGCTAAGAGAAAGCCCTGCTAAGAATGCACAGGCATCCTACTGTCATCAGTTATTAAGAAAATCTGAGAGCTCATGTGTGTTAGGAATCACTCAGGAAACTCCACACCAAATTCCTCAACCTGGTTACCTTTTTGAAAAATTCTTTCCCTTCACCGGTAGGAATAACAGAATGTGTAAAATTAAGCAGCTAACAACTAAATCATGCTCATTGTTGGTCAATAAAAACTAGAAAGGGCAAAAATGTGGGCAGATTTAAAGGAAAATAGAATTCTATTTAATCAAAGTTTCATGTTTGTAAACTCCCAATTAAGGATAAGGGACCTGAGTCACCATACGGACTAAGTTAGTTGGTGGGCCTCACTCAGGCATGTGACAAATTACTGTTAACACATCTATCATTAAAAAGACTTGGACTCTAATTCTGGTCCTGACATTTAACTGCATGTGTAAGACTGAACAAGTTTGCTCCTCCTCTACCTCAGCTTTGCCTTCTCAAAATGAAGTTAATGCTTCCTAATTTTGATGGGAATTTTGTTGTTGTGTTTTTTAATGATGATCAGATATAAAATAGTTAAAGTGCTAGGCAACAAGACAAAATCATGTTAAGGAAAGCAAGGAGTAAAAAAAAAGCTTGCAGAAAATGACTATCAAAACTACAAAAATTACATATAGGGATTCAATAAATGGAAACTATTCTATGTGATAATAAAACACAAAGATAAGAAAATCCCTATCAAGAATCTAGGTGATTATGTTAGAAATTTTATATTAAGTAACAGTCATTTCTACCTTTCCTACTTAGAGTCAAAAAAGTCTAAAATCTTTACAGAATTAGTCTCTCTTAAGAGGACACTTAAATGGCATGATATATAAAAGAAGTGTCCTTCAAAACAAAGACCAGGGGTATAACAATAGCCAATCACAACAGATGCTGAAGGCTAGACTTGCAGTAAGGCAACAAATTAGTTATTTTAAGACACTACCTTTTAAACACTTCTCTATATTACCAATATATCTAAATCACTATTAGGCAATAGAACAAGATATATTGCTCAGTTTTTCTACACCATGTTGGTTTTTTCAAAAAGAGAGGGATGAACAGTAAGTGTCAAAATCATGACTAGTAAGAACCATGGATAAAAGCAGCAGAAGGCGGCAAAAGCTGTTGCCCACCACCTACCTGCAGTGCCCTGAGTCTGTTATTACCTGCACCCCAACAGGGATAACTTACCTAGGAAAAGAGGTAGATTCCTTTGAGCAGGACTGTTTCCCTACTCAAGCAAGAAAGCACAAAAAGCAGAGACTCTACAGCCACACAAAGGATGTGCCCAGCTACCTTCTGGAAAGTGAATCTCCATAGACCTGACTACACAGATCATTCTAAGACCTTCAGGCCCCAGACCAGAAAAGTGATTACAATACTATGGATTTCTATGATTACATCTGGATTTTTTTTTAAGCTGAAATAACAAGACCGTGTATGACGGTAATTATTATAGAGCTTGAAAGAATCAAGGAAATCTTGTCCAGTATGTTTTCTTATAGCATATCAATTATTTATTAGGGCTTTGTTTTTATAAAAAAATACCCTACCCTTTGTTAAAGACATTTCTAACATCTATCTATTATTTAGACACATTTGTCTACTCAGATATATCCAACTTCTGTTCTCTCCTTAAAAAAAAAGTCTTTATTATTTAGAACACCATCACGTCACTGGAAATTATTTCAGGGACACTGTAAAGACTAATATAGTTTTAAATATCCTTAATAAAATACTACTTACCTAAAATTCGGCATAATCTTCCAGACAACATAAAATAAGGACTCTGGGCTAAATGCAGTCTGGTTACCTTGCCATAAAGCACAGAGTGTCTTTCTAAACTCTTCCACCAAAGACCTGGAAAAGAGGAAGGGACAATATCTTTAGCATTAGTGAGAGGCAACTATTTCAATGCATAATGTCCAATTGTCTAAAATTTATAATAAATAAAAAATGAAAACATGAAGAGGGTTTGGGCTCTTCTAAATTAAGTCTGACAGTTAAGTAAAAGCATCTCAAAAACCCGTATGAATAACACTAATTCCTGACAAACTGGTTTTTTAACCATATGGTGAACTGAGTGTGCCAAAATACTGCCATACTTGCACAATACAGCAGTGAATAAATTACAAACTGAATTAAGAGTGTATATTTTTTTTAAACTTCAAACAAGCAACAGGATCTCTATCCCCATCTCCTGCATTCTCCTTCCTGCCCCTCACTAGGAGCAATTCCCAGACCTCAGTGTGCGGCCACCTGCTCATCTCTGCCTCAGGGAGTACATCTGGCCTCAAAGCTTCAACACCCAATTCATTACCAATGACGCCCTAATTCACACCTAGAAGCCAGATTTTCTCATGACCACTTTTATTCAGGTTCTCCAGCTTCCCACAGTAACTTTCTACTGGATGTCCTCTTGTCACTTCTAACTCAAAGTGTAGAAAACCTACTCTCTGTATTCTCCCTACTGTTGTCCCCAATATCTATTCTCCTTTTCTCTCATATGAATAGAATTCCCAATTTTTGCTTGGCACACAAACTCCTGGAATAAAAAACTGAATATGTCCAACTTCTTGAGAAATTTCCTTAAAGAGAAAAGTAGTCCTTATTAATCCCTTCTTTCTTCCTTCCACCTGGAATGTGGACAAAATGAGTGGTACACCTGACCATCCTGGGTATGTGGATGAGAGCCCCACCCTCGGGCTGGTGGAACAGAAAGCTGGAAAGGAGCCTGATGACTGTGTGAAGCAGCCCAAGATGGATAGCCTCTAATTTTTATGTGAGAAAATAACCCATGGGTGTTTAAGTCACTATTAATTGTGGCTTTCTCTGCATGCAGCTTAACCGACACATCTCAGCTTCAATGACTATATCTGCTGTCAGCAACTACCATTCTCCTGGGCACCTGATCGAACTCAGAGACTCTCAGTACCTTGTTTCTCAACCCCTGCTATCCACTAGGTCCCCGGGACACAAATCATACTTCTAACTTCCTAGTACCTGGACCCTCTTCCTGTGACTGAGGACTTCCTCATCTTAAGAGTCTTGGTGAAAGTCAGAGCCTGCCTCCCACTCCTCAGCAACCCTTGCAGCCAGCACTCAGGTAAAGGGCCTGGGTTCTGCCTACTGGAAGCAGGAGTCGGTGATGCAGAGAAGCTGGGACTGCGCCCAGTCCGTTCTGGTGGCGATAAGAAGCATCTGGAGCACGGGGCGGCCGCGACGGCAGTGCTCAGCTCGCATCCGTGCCGGCAGTGTGGGCGACGGGAAGCTGGTGCCACACTGGGAGGCGGAAGCAGCAATGTCTGTATGGGACAGTTCCATGTGGTGATGGTGACTGTGGTCCTGGATGCCTGGACCATGCTCCCAGTGATGGTTAGCTCACCAATGGACCTTAAATAAATTCTTTATCTGTCTAAGATGGCCAGAGACAATTTCTGCCTTAACTTTTGTGCACATGTATTTTTTTTCCTCTACTTCACTGCTATCCCATCCAACCCAATTACTATAAAGTGTGAAGTCCCCATGAATGCAGCCACTTTCTGGTCACCCTGTACGCTGCTAACAAAGTAAACTTAAAACACCACTTCTAGTTATGTCATTCCATCTGCTCCAAAGCCTGGCTTTAAAGTCCCCCCATATTTCACTCTACCCATACATTACATATTTTTTTTTATAATTTATTTTGGTATCATTAATCTACAATTACATGTGCATTATGGTTATTAAACTACCCCTTCATCAGGTCCCCCCCACCAACCCCATTACAGTCACTGTCCATCAGCGTAGTGAGATGCTATAGAATCACTACTTGTCTTCTCTGAGTTGTACAGCCCTCCCCGTGCCCCCCCCTACATTATGTATGCTATGCCTCCCCGTGCCCCCCCCTACATTATGTATGCTAATTGTAATGCCCCTTTTCCCCCCTTGTCCCTCCCTTCCCACCCATCCTCCCCAGTCCCTTTCCCTTTGGTAGCTATTAGTCCGTTCTTGGGTTCTGTGAGTCTCCTGCTGTTTTGTTCCTTCAGTTTTTTTCTTTGTTCTTATACTCCACAGATGAGGGAAATCATTTGATACTTGTCTTTTTCAGCTTGGCTTATTTCACTGAGCATAATACCCTCTAGCTCCATCCATGTTGTTCCAAATGGTAGGATTTGTTTTCTTCTTATGGCTGAATAATATTCCATTGTGTATATGTACCACATCTTCTTTATCCATTCATCTACTGATGGACACTTCAGTTGCTTCCATTTCTTGGCTATTGTAAATAGTGCTGCGATAAACATAGGGGTGCATATGTCTTTTTGAAAGTGGGCTGCTGCATTCTTAGGGTAAATTCCTAGGAGTGGGATTCCTGGGTCAAATGGTATCTCTATTTTGAGTTTTTTGAGGAACCTCCATACTGCTTTCCACAATGGTTGAACTAATTTGCATTCCCACCAGCAGTGTAGGAGGGTTCCCTTTTCTCCACATCCTCGCCAACATTTGTTGTTTGTGTTTTGGATGTTGGCCATCCTCACTGGTGTGAGGTGCATACATTACATATTGTAACATGTTTTATCCTGTTCTCCCTCTGCCATTTAGGCAGAACACTGTCGGATTATAAGATGGCTTTTCAAAATGCCTGGAGATCAGGTGTGTGGGAGTAGGGGTGGGCAGGCAAACATTACAATATATACAGATTACAAATCATAACCCAATTTCAGTAATGTCAATAAATGAAAAATGTGCCCCATATAATCATAATAATATGATAGATCTTCCGAACCTCACATAGAGCATGGCTGCACTAAAACTGAATACATAGTGGTTTTCAAAAATCACTTATCAATTTTTTTCCTCTCCATATCAACTAAAAATTGACTATATTGCCTTGTAATGAATTTGATGACTACAAATTAATTTTATTATCCAAGACATGTTTAGCTAACACTCTAAGACAAATCAATCACAAAGACTAATGATATTCATGCTGGTCTACACCTAGAACTGTACTTCATATCTAGATGTCAATTTTAGAATGTTCAAATCCACAAAGACTCAATAATAGAGTGCTAACTTTATCTCACCCAGCAGGTAAATAGAAATAGAAGAATTCCAGCAATTATTAAAATTACCAGCAAGATATATTTAAGCCCAATTTTTAGGAGTTTTTTAAAACGCACGTGCCAATAAAGTCACTTAACGTAATATGAATCACCAATAACAATCATCGGCTCTGCAGCTCAAAGCCAGAAAGGGCGCACGCACTCTGGTGACTTACACAGTGTTCTCCCCTTGGCTCCGGGTGTGGTATGTCCGCCTTCCTGCTGTTTTCCCATTCCTTAACTCCACAGCGGGCAGTTCTTTGAAGTAACAGCAAAACTGCTCAATGTTACTATTTTAAAAGGAAAGGAAGAAAATTATTTTTTTTAAAAAAGGAAAGCATATACTAGGACTATAAAGAAAGGTCTATGAAACCTACATGTGAATTTTTGAAAATGTCATCTTTCAATTTCTCATTCAAAGTGTACTTACGCAATTGCTTGAGTTTATTAAATTTCCTCATTTACTCTTAGAAAACAATATAAACAAATGTAAAAAAATGAACAAAAAGTTTAAACAAAAGCTCAAGAAGTCCTCAGTCCCGTCCCCCCCCCAAAAAACAGGCTGTCACCATTTATGCCTTTTCAGGGTGCTTATTTTCAGATATCCACTAATTTCCTCAAATAAAAACAAACCATAAAACCAACTATGTTGTTCAGATACACCATAGAGAGTAATAAGGACAGTCCGTTGTGACTAGAATCTCTCATTGCAACAGAACCAGATACACTGAGAGACAGTAGAGATCAGATATGGCTCTGCTCCTTCTTAGTAAGGTGGCCTTGAGAAGATAATTTATTCTGGCCTTTGACACCTCACTAAAATCTAAAAGCACACAACTTTTCGAAATAATTTCTTCTAAACTACTTAGTTCAGCCTCGTTGGCTATTTTATTTTTACTATTTATTTTATATGTTGAAGATCCTCTAAACATTTGATCTTATGAACATACTTAAGACTCAACTAATGACTGAGTTAAGGTCCCCTCCATATAGCCCAGGGGTCTGCAAGCTGAGACCCACAAACGAAATCTGGCCCCAGGCAAGTAAGCTTTTACATTTTTAATGTGAGTTCTATTTTTTAAAGAGTTGTTTAAAAGTGGGATACAGGTAGAAGGGAGGGGAAGGAGAAAATGTGGGACTGTAGGTGGCATGCAGAGACTGAAAGATTTACCATGTGGCCTTTCACTGTAAAAGTGTGCTGACCTCTGCCCTAGCCTATTTAAGAGGCAGTAGGGAATTAACAGTAACTGCTAACAGTTAGTTACCACTAGGTTCTGTTCTAAGCATTTTATAGAAATTATATTATTTAATTTTCCCCACTACCCTATGAAGTAGAACTATTATCCCCTATTTCACGAATGCAGAAACTAAGGCACACAGAATTGAAGTAACTTGCCCCAAGTCTTATGACTAATTAATGACAGAGGCAGAATCTGAACCCAGAGCCTTTGCTCCTAATTATTCAACTAGAAACTAACCTCAGATATGTAAGCTCTAACTGTAACATTACCTGAGTGACTGAAGGATGGCATTCATGAAACAAGTGTTCCCCAAATTTCGGAGGCCTGTGGCACAAATGGCAGTGGTGCTTCCCTGTAAAATGGACAAGACCATCAGTACTGCCAAGAGAAAGCCAACAGTTTCAAACATCAAAGCAAAGCAAAGACCAATTGTTGAAACTCTAGCATCAACCTCATGGAAGCTTATGAAGCAATCCACATTAATAAGTACCATGGAGTACACAGTGCAAAACCCAGAAAGATCCTTAAAAGAAGTAAAGGTTAAGACTTAATGTCTTATGTAAGATCCCATTAAAATTAACTACTATAAATTGAAAAAATATATACACCAAACTTTTAACTCTACGCCGTGCATAAATAATAAATACATGTTTTCCTAGCAATGGGATTAACAATCTTAAACCACCTGAACTTCCTTTAAATACTAAGGCTTGGTTTTTGGATTAGCTCTACAAATACATCACACCTCTGAATATTACACCAGGGAAGTGAATCTACCAATCAATCCAGCCTAAAGCATTTCTGCACAGAATTCAGATGGCAAGAGACCACTTCTCTTTCTCCGACAAAATCATAACACTTTAATTTAAGTGCATGACCAAACACAAGCATGACAGCAGAGAGGTAGATGCAGGGCAAAATTACTGGTGTATTTAAAATATTTAGTGATCTTTAAATTTTGTTAATCCATTTAATGACTCATACATCTGGTAGCATAGTTACAAGAGGAAATATTCTTTTGTGGTGAAACTGTGTTAACAAAATCCTAAGAAATAAAACTTAACAAACCTTCAGGCTCAGAGCATTTGCACTAGGGACCTTTAACAGAAGGAAGCAAGCATCTCTGAGAGAAGGCAACTGACATATGAACTCAATGGGGTATTTAGTTATAGTGGCAAGCATTTTGTAAAATATTCCAAATCTAAAGCATACATTTATAAAAGTTTATAAAGTGCACCATTAATGTTAGAGTTGTAATAAAACAGTGATTAGATCTCAACAATTCCTATATTTGAGTAAACTTTAATTACTTACATTTACTTTTAATATCTTGCTGTTTAATGAAGAGTTTTCCAGAAGTTTTCTTTTCCTATGCCTGTCAGCTGTGAAAGCTGAGCTACGAAAACACAAACAGTCAAGAAGACATTAACACATACATACTGCACAGCAGGTTAAATAAACTTGGCTGTTCTAAAGGCCTAGGTTAGGGAGCCCTGCCTGACTGCTTGGTAAAGCCAGGAAGTGACCTGTTAGGCCCACTGCAGCCCACAAGTATGCGAATAACTAAGGAGTTCCACTTCCCTTGGAACCCGCACTGCTCCTCCAGCAGGGTGGGAGAGCAGAAGCAGCCGCCACCAGGCACTTCCCAGAGGAGCTGGCCAGGTAGGCGCAGGCTGTGAGACAATCCTTCTCCACTAAGTCTATCTGCATGATCAATTGTGCAACTTAAAAAAAAAGACCTGTCCCTCTTAACAAAAAGAAAAACCCTGATCTGACATTATTCTGAGGTTTAACATTTAGCCTCAAATACTACGTTACTTCTTTCTTAAATTTGATAAAGATAAGTTTTGCTTATTTGTCATAACAGATTATGATACAGTTTGTGGAATTACAGGCATACAGGCATATATAAATTCATTTGATTCAGCTATGCTGCTAACAATATTCTAAAACAAATCCAAAATAGTACAGAAATTCTGAATGTTATTCAAAAAATGTTTTGATGAAAGAGATTTGCTTAATTCACTTTAGTATTATTATGTATCAGGAAAACTAATCTAAAAGAAGTAAAAATTACTACTGACCAAACACAGCCTTTTAAGCCTGACAAATCATTCTCATCTTCTAAAAGTACCAAGCTAATTCAAAATAAATATATAATTATTTAATTTCCACATGAACTATAATATCTTTAGAGCATCAGACCTAGTGATAGCTGCTTCAAATCTGAAAATATTCTCAGGGAACACATCCTCAGAACTGTGCACATGTCCCTCTCAGAGTACTGGCGACCACAAAGCAAGAGACCAAGTCCACACATTATGATGTTAAGTTATTCCTCCACAGATTCTGTAGGATGAATCACAATGTGTATATACACACACATATACTACTTAGTGACAATGCCTAATAATTAACTTTCAGTTTTACCCTATATATAGGCATACCTCATTTTGCTGCACTTTACTAAATGTACTAAGATACTACATTTTTTACAAATTGAGGATTTGTGGCAGCCCTGCATCAAGCAAGTTATATCAGAGCCATTTTTCCACACATTTGCTCATTTTGTGTCTCTGTGTCAAATTCTGGTAATTTTCACAATTCTTCAAACTTTTTCATTATTATATTTGTTATTATGATCTGTGATTAGTAACTACAACTCACTGAAAGCTCAGATGATCATTAGCATTTTTTAGCAATAGAGTATTTTTTAATAAAGGTATGTACATTGTTTTTTAAGATGTAATGTTATTGCATACTTAATAGACTACAATATAGTATAAATATAACCTTTACATACACTGGGAAACCAAAAACATTCATTTGACTTGCTTTATTGCAATATTCACTTTATTGCAGTGGTCTGGAACTAAACCTGCAATATTTTCGAAGGATGCTGGTAAATAAACAATTTAGTTTTTTTAAATACAAGTTATTAAATTTTACCCCCAGTGATTCTCAAAATGGCAGAATCCTCTAGACCTACACTGTCTAATATGACAGCTACTCAATACATGTGGCTATATAAATTTAAGTTAGTAAAACTTAAACTTAAAATTCAGCCCCTTGGTCATACTAGCACTTTTCAAGTGCTCCATAGCTACATGTGACTAGTGGCTACCATACTGGACAATGCAGATTATAAACATTTCTTCACCTCAGAAAGTTCTTTTGCATAATGATGTGCTTAAGGATATGCAGATAGTCTGAAGTTAAATAAAATGCAACCATAATCATAGTTTTTTAATTATAGTTTCCACTGTAAACTAAAGGCTACATTTGAAAAACAAAAAAATAAACTTAGGTAATGTTCATCAACATAGGAAAAGGACAGCAAGACAGATTTCTCATTGAGGCCAAGCAGAGGTATAGACAAGACAGTCTGTGAAGTCTTGTCCCTAGAGAAGTGCTTAATGGAAACAGAAGATTTTATAACTGCATAAATGCATGCAGGTTCTAGATTGTCCTTTTTTCCCTCTGACTTAGTTCTGATGAATTTGAGATTGAGATGATAGTCTTTTCTTAGAGAAAACTGTAAGTGGCGAAAAACATAATTCTGGTATCTACCCACTTTTTATAAAGAAGAACCAAGTTCGTAAGATCTTTACACTGAATCACCACATTGCATCAATTACTCCACGAATCTCCTATTTCATGTTTGATTGTAACAATTTCAGACAGAATTAAGTATTTTCGGTCTGTACCTCTGTACCTGTGTCTCTAATCCTAGATAGGGCCCCTGCTGCTCTGCTCAAATTAAAAGAAGGGAGGAAGCACTTTGGGGAAAAAAGGAGCCAAAAAATGACAAGCCAAAAAGCACTTAAACTGAAAAGTGTTTAATTGGTTTAGATTTTAAGAAATCAATTCTTCCCTTATTAGCTTTATCATCTATTTAATCAATGATTTTATATAAAAGACAAACATAAAGACTTTGTTTGATTAACCAAAGTAGTTTTATTCAAAGACTTTAGGTTATGTCCTCTCAGTATACAATTTAAAAATATTCTATTGCCTTTACATTTAAGTTTGCTAAAGGACCCTACTTTTGGCATGTTCTCACAACAGCTTTTATACATCAACTGTCAAAATGAATTAGATGCCACCTGACAGTTAGGGGTGCTTCGCACAAACTTCACTGGTCAGCAGTCACCCCAGGGCCATGCTTCTATCACTGCAGCTTCAAAGGCATGGCTTTTTGGATTTCTATTTATTGTTTGAATTTCAGGTCCAGTGAGTTTTATCTGAATCATCTATTTGGTATACCAAGGAAAGTCTATTTACATAAGTACTTTAATTTCTTTATGATGACATAGCATTTCACAGCATCTTGTAATTTCAAGTGATATATACTCACCCCCAACAAAAAAGGACAAGAACAGGACTTTGTGCTATCATACGGATGTGAAGTACAGTAATACAATTAAACCGAACTTCCCTTAAAAATAATACATATATCTGAGTGCTCCTAAGAAGACCTTATAATACATTTGAAAAGGATTTTCTATCAAAAGTAGCTCTACAATGATTTTATGTCATTTTTTTGCCCTCTCCTTGTACCCTCAAAATTCCCCTTGCAAATAAACTGAGTAGCTTATAAACTGATGAATACTAACTAAAAACAAGGCTCTTGGGCCCTTGCCTATGACATACTTATGATAAATATTAATTGAAATAAACGCTGACCTGTGACCATTAATTATGAACACAGTTTCAGATATCCAAACCCAAAGTTTATTTTATTAACACTTCAATCACACTTAAAAACATAATGAAGTTATAGAACTCATAAACAAAAATCCCACTCAAAAATTCTGGAAGACCCCTCAATCCCATCCCATTCCTTTCTTTCCCAAGGCCTGTTACTTACTTTTCCAAGTTCTGTAAGTGTTCTCTGACTTTCTGTACCAGTCCCAGTTTGGTGTCATTAACCACAAAATCATCACAGCGATAACTGCAAGGAAAATATTAATCAGTGTGTATAAAGCGCTTGAGGAAACCACAGTAATGAAATCACTAAAAGGCCTGGCGGCTGCCAAGATGATCACATGGCTCTGCAGGTAGCTTCTGTCCGTGGTAAGCTTAGAGAGGACCTGAATCCACAATAGAAATTTTTTAAAAGCCTTTTGAAAAAAGCCACGTAGGCAATGAACACTAGTTTCTTTTCATTTTTATTCAAAAGCTCTTCAAATCCTCCTTCGAAAACAAAATAAGCTGCTACATGTTTTGGTTTTTTTGTGTGTGTGGTGCATAATTCATGGAAAATAAAATAAAAAGCACCAATTCTATTCATTCAGCATTAAGCCTAAAGCTTTAAGGTGATAGTTCCCAACTCAAATTAATGGGGACTTGGGAGAGGAGAGATTTAAGTGAAGAGACAGAAAAAAGGTACCTGACCTGTAGCGATATTTAAATTAAAAAAAAGACAAACCTAAAAATACAGTTACACATTTTAAACATAATTAAATTAAGATTAGTTGAATTCAGATGGTTGAGAAGAATGAATCTTTATTCTGAAGTGTTAGAAAAACTAAAGTAATAAAATAGTGGCTACATCCTTTAGGAAACTGGTAACTGCTTTGAAGAAAGATATCTAAGGTGTTCTTTGATAGAGTGTGTGTTTTAGCAAGTCAACAGGCCAGTAGTATAAAGAATAGCATGTAATAAACTTTAACTTATACATTAGTATTCGATTTTTTTTCCTGGGATAAGGCCAATTTTAACAAAAACAACTTACAAGCCAGTACCAATATAGTCTTCTGAATAGCATTTTGTATAGAACCACTTATTATAACTACCAAAGAATGACAATAATACTGCCATTCTGAGCAAATGAAACTCTGAATGCACAGCAATTAGTCAAAATTGGGTCAACTTTAGCAGAATCCAAAAAAACATTTCTTACATATCTGAAACCAGTCTGTAACAAATGAGAAGAGGATGGGGTAAATAATTTTAAAAAGAAAAAAGAAACGATTGTGCACAAAAGTATGGCTTGTGTCTTTTATTTACAGAAGACAATTTTATAAGTGAATGCTTTTAAAAACTAAATATTTTATATGTAGTTGACATATTTAACACACACATCCTCCTCTGTTAACTGATTATCTGTGCTGTCAATCTAGAGTCTCAAATGTATTCTTCAAATTCCCAAGGTCAATCCCTAACATTTCCACAAATACAAAAGCTAGCTTTTACACCCTGGATCATTTCTCTATGATCAAAGTACCAGCAACTGCAGGAGAATAATTATTTACTGTAAAGGAATTGAATTAGTGAAAAGGTTTAATTCTTTTCTTCCTCTCAGCATAAATGTAAAGGGTAAGGTCTCCTCTGGCTGTAAATCTGGGCTTAAAGCACTTGGTTCCTCCATGAACCTTAAGCATTCACTGAAGAATGAAATTACATTGTTACTCTAATTCCTCTTTATATTTTCATTTTATATTTGCATAAATTTATGCATATATTTTGGATAAAACAATACTCAGTGTTCAAAACAAAGCTAACTACAAATGCTAGTGACCATCTGGGAAATGATGTCTAAGACCAAATTTAGATCACCTTTCACAGGTGTTTTATAGGGTGCCATAATTTCTAATTGAAAAGTAAACCCCTTGAACTCCACAAAAATGTGGTTGCTTTAAAGAAAGGAATTGTTTTCAAATTAAATAATATAAATAATTTTTTTCTTATCAAAGTAATTATTTTTGGTGTGACAAAGATTCAGCCTGGAACATAAAATTGTTTTACATTTGTTAAGGTAACGTTTCCATATATCGAAATAAAGATTTACGTATGTCTTTGCTCCATTCTGAACTAATCTGGCTTAACTGAGTCTAGTTGTTTCATCCTTGTGAACTTTCATCACCAAAGTTGAGTAAATTGCTCTAGGCTCTCCAGCTGTGCTAATGTGACTAATGCAACTGAGGAACTGAATGGTAAGTTTTAAATGTTGCAGTTGATAAAAAATTTAACAACTGAAGCAGTATGAAATACTTTTCCATTAAACACAACTTTATGGTTTTGGTAAAACCCTATTATTTCACTTTTTTTTATTACATCACATAAGATGTACTGCAGTGTCTGTGATGGGTACATATGTCATTTCTAGCATTACACGTAAGCGTATCACTAATCTAGTTTGCGTCAACACAATGACTCCAGTTATTTTTTTTTATGCAACAATGTAGTACCATAATGTGTTTATTTGAATATTTTATGCAGACAGCAAGAGTTACAGTGATACCTGTGCAAGTAGTAGTTAAATTGAAATAGTTGTTATCTTAATTATAAATAAATTGTTTTCTAGGTTAAAAATTAAGAATGAAAAAAGCTTTAACTTTCAAATGCAGGTGCACTAATGAAGCAGAATCAAGTGGAGAAGGTATGTTACAAATTTTACAAAAAAATGGCAATTACAATTTGCTGCAGCAAAGTGAATTTTGTTATAAAAAAGTTTTAAGATGATACATAATATTTTATCATTTTCAGCAAATGCATATTAATTTAATAAGTTGCCTCTCAACAGTCAAAAAAATCAATTAGTCAATGAAATCAGAATTAAACATGTAACAAAAAAATGCCTCTGCGATTATTAAAGGATTTGAGCTTATAATTTTGGCCAGCTATGAAATGGCTTGAATTCTTGCTTAAGAAAGAAAACCATTTTTAGATGGAGAGATGACAGATTTAATTATTTTTTCAAGGGAATCACGCTTAGAATTTTGAGGAAAAAATTAAAAAGGATATTTTACAAAAAGTAAAATCTTCAATTGACCCACCAAGCAATTGTCAGTGAATGAAAGACCTTGCTGACAATACTAAAGATAATCATTTCAACATTTGAAAAAATTCCAAGTACTTTTTAGTTTTAAAGGAGTTTTATAAGATAAGAGACACTGGCCAATTAATACTTTGGGTATGTTTTGTCTCAAATGACTTTTAAATTAGAAAGAAATGTCTTCATCTATTTGCAACCCTAAAGATAATCTACCTCATGTTGTAGGTATTCTTTAATCTTTTACATATGTCACTTCCAGCTAAATAGGAAAAAGTTTTCTATCAAGACAGACAATGGGCCAGCTATGTGAGACCAAAAATCTAGATTTACTGGAGTTATTTCCCTTTTATTTCTTCCACAGTGGGATAACAATGAAAATGCTTGTTCTCTCAAGTAGACTGTATCATAGATGCAGTTATTAAAATTGTTCAGTATATATGTGCAAATGATATGAATCACCAGTTTACTGAACTGTTAGAAGATAATGAACTTAATGACCATATGTTCTTTGCCAATGTTCATTGCCTGAGTCACGGAAGAGTTTTATAAAGACTTACTGTACTGTTAACTCTAATTCAAGATTTTCTTCAAACAAAAGGCACACCTGCCAATAGTCAACAAAGAGAAAAATATCACTGTGACCATAAATGAGCTAAATTTAAAGATCTAAGGAAGAGAAAATGCTTATTTGTGACCTAGCTAGTCAGGTACAAGACTATGTCACAGTTTAAACTTTTCATAATACAAATCAATAGTGATTTTACCCATTTTTCAATATGAATAAATATGCCGAAGAATTTAATTGTAATAGCATTATGCAAATTGGCTGCAAAATCTATGAGAAAAACTGAAGAACACTTTCTTGATATGGATAGTTTTAGAGTCAATTTTCAGGTTATATAATTCCCCTTTGAGTTCAATGCTGAGAATACTGAGTTGTGTGTAAGAGTTAGTGGATTTACTTAACTTAAATGTAGTTTTGAAACCAAAAAACTTTTGTTTCAGAGTCAATTGTTGTCAATATACATGCAAAAAAAATTTTTAATGGGTTTTTTTGGTACCTCATTTATTGGAAAATTTTAAAATAGTGTTTGTCATCTACTTTTTTAACTGAAATTTTATGAATCTAAACAGAGATCAAGCATTTCTGATGAAATTTCATCATCCGATTGGAGAAGAGCTATAAGTTTAAATACTGGATTTGATGAAAGATTTCATAAGAAAAAAATGCAACCTATCTAATAATTTTACATTGATTGTATGTTGACATGATATTTGGATAACTGGGTAAAACGCACAATTAAAAATAATTTCTTTTAATTTTAAATGTGGCTACTAGAAAATTTTAAGTTACACTTGTATTATTGCTGTTGGAAAGCACTACTGCTCTAAAGGGTATCTGAAACATTACCTGCTTAATATTCTGTATTACTGCCCAAAATCATAAAGAGGTAACAAATATAACTTAAAATGGATTTTACTTTGGCTGGATTTGTTTTCACTGGCTTAAAAGTTTTTTTAAGTTCTTATAAATGTCCCCATTTCTCAAAAGCCCATTTTTGTCTCTCTTACAGTCACTAAGAAGGACACTTACTTTCAAGATTATAACTTTTGTATTGTCTGAATTTACTACACTATACAAGTGTTATCTGAGGAGGATGGTGGTGACGAAAGGAAAGCAAACCTCTATCAATAGTAGAGATCAATGCCTGTTAGTTTCCTTCCTGTGTGTAACTAGGTGGTGACTGACAGTACATGTTTCTCTACTGGCCCAGGGCTCAAAAGAAAACACATAGTAAAAGTACGAAATAAAGTGAATTTAAATGTCTGGTTGCCATACTCTTTAGCTTAGACACTGGAAACTATCCCACTAATACTGGTATTTAAAAGTGCAGAGGCAAAAGTAAGCAAGTTCTAAAAATCTAAAAATCTCTTCCTGGTTTACAATTATGTTGAGGCTTATGTGGCCAGAAGTATGCTTACATCTGACACCTGGAAGAGATTCACCCACTCTTCTTTGTTTTCCCTTCAAGATTACACCAGAGTAAGTATTTAAAAAGTACATGATTTTTAAGTTGTGTTTCAAAAACTTAAAAATAAGTCCTCTGAAACTTGGAATGCATTTTCCATTTAGAAATAAATGTTATAAAATATGGTTAAATGTCATAAGGTGAAAATATACCTGTTCTCAAAATGTAGTTGAAATCATATTATAAAAAGTTCTCTTTTTCTTCTTTCTATAGCACTGGCACTGAGAAATTGTGACAGGAGGAAGCTGGGCAGGGTTTAGATGACTTGATCAGCGAACTTCGCTAGGAGATGGATCAGCACCTCTTCATATACACAGGACCTGACCTGCCTGACAAACAAAGCCAGGAGCTACCTGTATTATACAACCAACTTTTAGGCTATTAAATTTATACTTAAGCTTTTATTTAATGATTTTAGGGGATTCTCGTCAAGTAAAGATGAGCTCCACTTCTGAAAGACTACTTGTCATATAAGGAAAAGGTTCACTTTTGTATTTGGTTAAAAGAAAACTTTAAGAAATTTTAAGCAAATTGAACACTAAGACAAAAAATAATACTTAGAAACCATATTAGACAACATATTAGAGATGTTAGATAAGGAAACGGGATATAAAAAGGCAAGGTAGGAGGAGGACTGGTGTCTGTCTTTAATTCTAACACCTTGAAACAAATGCACTATCATCTTTAGTGATTAGTTTAAAATCTTAATTCATTGAGGCAAATATGATCTTAAATAGTTTTAAAATAAATTACTTTAAGCTAATAATTAATAAACTAAGCACATGGTATGGTATTATATCTTAACACTGCTGTTAAGAGCAGGAGATAAAAATTAATTTTACTACCTTGCCCTGAAAGAACATACATCAAGTAACAAGTAAATTTCCATAAGAAGCACAAGTTATTTATACTGTCATATAATTAGGAAGGTTGAAAATCACAGCTTAAGTTATTTCGAATTCTGCTTACAGAATTGTAATAAATAGAAAAATGAAATAAATTATCCAATATTTTCATTACACTGGTTTGTAATGTATATTTCTAGATTTTGATTTATTTCTAATTTCTAGTATTTAATCATGCCTAATCCTTTCTAGTTTTCTTTCCATAATCTGTCCCCCAAAACATCGTTTTTCTCCTCCACTTCAACAAACATTATGTTCTATACTTAGGTTATTTCCTTTGGTGTGATTTCCACCTCCACCCTTCACACCCAGCTCCATGTACAGTGACTTACAAATTCATAGATATCTGTAGACAATTAAGCTATAATATTTGATGTCAGCTCTACTTAAATTTTCTTCTCTCTTACCTTTCCCTCCCAGTCTTCCCTGTCACTTCAGTATTACCTGCTTTATGTTTAAATTTAAGCTCTCATCCCATGTACCAACATCTCCCTTACCCTTCTCCTCAGTATTTTCCACTCAGCACCATTCACTTGTTTAATGGCAAATAGTTTTCCTCACTGGGTCATCTCCATCTTTTCTTTCTTTCCCCACTCTGCAAAAATGACAACGTGCAGCATGGCTCAAGCATTTTCTTGTCCGAAAATTTAAAGTGGGTTTACTTCCTTTTAAAAATTCTAACTTTAGAAATACTTGTTTCCTTCCTATTTTTGCTCTCTACTACATGCCCCCTCTAATTCTAAATTCTAATTCTTAGTAGACACTAAATCTACTAAGAAATCTTCAAATTATTTTCATCAGACTCTCAATCAAGTTAAAAAATAAGCCACAAAAGGAGCATCTGCCACCCCCAATATCTTCATGTTTGTGTTAATAAATTATATATACAAGTAAATCTAAATTAATATGTGCATAGTATAAAAAAAGTTTTTGAAGAGTAAGCCAGAGGTAGACTAAATCACTTTTAAATGTCTTGCTATTAGTGATATCTTCATACTATTGTTAAACTAATATCTCAAAGTACAATATACACAGAGGGTGATGTTTGACCTTCATGATAATGGATATAAATTCATACTTCATTACAGTCTTTTTAAACTTTGTTCAAATCATCAGATCTGGTTAGTCTGGGTTTTTATCAAACAATATTTTTACCTCATAATGTCTGATGAGCTCAAAATAGGAAAGTCTGTCAGCTTGCCTTTTTCTAGTTCACTGGTATTTGCATTATTATTGTTATGTTATTATCTTTCAGGGTTTTGGGGTTTTTGGTAACAATCTATTTAAACGTGTATACATTTGATGAAGGTTGATTTAGTAAAACTAAGTAAATCCATGTAACTAATCAGACAAAAAGTGCAATATACTGCAAAATGCAAAAAGTGAACAAGGAAGAGGACACCACACAGGAAGGTCTGATCCAGGATACTCCACGTCTAATTCATGACACATGACCATCTATCTAATCTACAGACCACTGGCAGCAGGTACATTAAACACTTGCCAAAGCTGTTTTTCGAAATAAAAGTTTTCATAAAAGTCCTCATATTTTCTTCCCATACTCTCAAGTGCATTATTTTGCAGACTGCTGCAGTAAAAACAAAGTCCCCAGCACCCAGCAGGTGCTCAATGAATACTCATTTACTGAATAAAAGCAACACATCTGCTATTCTGATTTTCTTGGATGTTATTTATATTATTTTGAGAAGCATCATGTAAATTAGACCCTGTCTCAAGTAAAAGTTTTGAACATAAAAATTTGTTGGGAAAGGGGCTGCTTATAATACCAAGTTACCATCATAAAGAATCTATCTTTCTTAAATACATTTATACCTAGACATAGTTTATGGTTTCTGTCATTATGTTAAATCTTTATTCTTTGTTTTGTCATTTCCATTTTTGACTGATATTGCTAATGAAAATAAAGCTATTAGTTTTTGTATACCACCACTTGAAAATTTATTAATTCTAGTTGTTGTTTTCTGCTAAAGTCCTTCTGAATTTCTGGGCATTCTATTATATAATTTGAAAACAAATAATTTTTCTTCTTTTCCAATACTTATAGCAATCATCTCATTTACTTACTGTCTTATTTCAATGGCTAGAACTGCCAAAAGTAATTTAATAATAGTGACAACCACATAAATGATGACAGGAGGTATTTTTGTCTTATTTATTATTTTAATGAAATAGCTTTAGTATATAATGTTTGCCTTCTTTTGGGGAAACTATGGTATTTTAATAGTTTCCTTTTATTTCTATGTTATTAGTGTTTTTTTTAATCAGAGGTGGCTATAAATGTATTTTTGCTTCTAATAGTACAATAATCTGGGCTTTCCTTTAATAATGAATAGTTGCCAGACTTCAGGTGAAATTAACTCAAAAATTATGTAATTTTTTTTAACACATCTTACTGAGTTATATTTGCTTAAGTTATAATTATTTGCAACTATTTTAATTAGTTAAATTGACTTTATTTTGGAGTTTCTATCAGATTTTTATCTATTAAAGGTTTTGAAAGCTTCATAACATTAATATACTCAATGTTAAATTTTTATAGTTTGAAGCTGCACTGTCTAATATAATGGCTACCAACCACATGGGGTGATTTAAACTTACATTAATTGAAATAAAATAAAATAAACATTCAATTCCTCAATCCCACTAGCCACTTTTAATAGCTCAACTGCTACCATATTGTATAGCATGGATATCACACCTAAAACAAAGAAAAAAATCTCTTTCTCAGTTTAAAATTCTGTTTTTCTCCATTCCTAGTGTTAGTGCTGTTGAAGTTACCCAAGTCATAAAGCCCCACATTATGTTCCTGAAGAACCAAGAAAATATTCCCAAACCAAACCATCCTTCACCCAACTGAAATAAGAAGCAATCACCACACAAATAAACCTAATTTTTTTATGCAACAGTGAAGAAACAAGTCCTTTAATCTACTGGCTACAAAATGATCTTTATACAGTGTCTTGCCAATGGGTTTCAGCCCTGGGCAAGTTCACTATGGATTCAATGAGACTGAAGAATGACAGTGAACATCTTGGAGTGAAAGGGGTTTATACCCAACTTTATTCCCACCATGGCCGGTCAATCACTAGACTCCTATCCGCTCAGAGCGAGTCTACATGCAGCAAGCAGTATCTTATGAGACTTTCTGCCCACACAGCCATCTCAGTCTCTGTCCTCTGCGCTGCCACCATTCCAATCTCTGCTCTCCTGCAGCCCAGCAGCTATGCAGCAGCCATGCCACCGTGTCGCCCAGAGAACTGGGCGGAGCTCTTTATACAGTCAGTGGCAACGTACTGCCCACACATATGTAGTGAGCTAGCCAACCAGAGCCAGATGAGAATCCTGGCCATAGGAACCTTCACTTTATTCACACACAGTGAGTCAGGTAACATACTAACACTGAAAAAACCCCAAAACAAAACTTTTATGCAAAAAGTACCCCTCAAGAAGGGAACAATGACAGATCTATCTATAAGTTTTGAATTCCTTTTCATTCCTTCAACAATATTTTGATATCCAGAGGCAAATCTGACCTTTGGTTTTACTATAAATGACAGACATCATTCAGGAAAAGTCAAAGCAAAACAAAAAAAAGCCAGACCGATATTCTAGTGACTTCATCTATTTCAAATGAGAAAAGTTAAAATCCAAAAGTACTCTTTTAGAAAGCAAGCTTATTTTTAAATTCTTTTATTACATGATGATGTGTTGCTATCAAATAAGCTGATGTTGGAAAATTAGAAGAATACCTGCAGAGAATACCCATATCCTATGTTAAAAGCAAACAAGTACCAGATAATTAAGGAAGAAACTTTTGTTTCAGACCACTCCTATTAAACAGTTTTTTTAACTTCAAAATACTGTTTTTAAATAAACAAAACTCCTCCTGTTCTCTAATCTTTACAACACTGAAAATTTGTACCCAGTTTATAGTCAACAAAATATTTTCTTTTAATCCTGAATCATGACTGCCTTTGAAAATGATTCAGTATCAACTTAAGTCCACAATAAGAACTTTATTTTTATGAATTTTAACTAAAATTGCTATTTGTTAGAGGTGTCTACAATCTAAAATACAAGTCTTTTCTCAAGACAAATGAATTGATTCACATTTCATAATGTGTCTTTGTTTGAAAGAGTGCTTTAAAACATCCTGACAGGATGGGAAAATTCTAGTAATCTAGTTTTAATATTCCTTTCACATTTATGTATTCTCTAAAATTCAGTTATTGTTGAAAAGAATCAAAGTTGACAAGACTATGTCAGAGGTCAAAAATTATTGTTCAATATTTTAAAACTATTAACTCCAAATGTGTGCCTATTTAAGAAAGCAAATAAACAACAGAGCAAAAAGGCATCCTACAGTATGGGACAATATATTTGTAAATGACATAACCAACAAGGGGTTAACATCCAAAATATATAAAGAACTTAACACGCCTCAACACCCAAAAAGCAAATAACCTGATTAAAAAATGGGCAGAGGATATGAAGAGACAGTTCTCCAAAGAAGAAATTCAGATGGCCAACAGGCACATGAAAAGATGCTCCACATCACTAATCATCAGAGAAATGCAAATTAAAACCACAATGAGATATTACCTCACACCAGTAAGGATGGCCAACATCCAAAACACAAACAACAACAAATGTTGGCGAGGATGTGGAGAAAAGGGAACCCTCCTACACTGCTGGTGGGAATGCAAATTAGTTCAACCATTGTGGAAAGCAGTATGGAGGTTCCTCAAAAAACTCAAAATAGAAATACCATTTGACCCAGGAATTCCACTCCTAGGAATTTACCCTAAGAATGCAGTAGCCCAGTTTGAAAAGACATATGCACCCCTATGTTTATCGCAGCACTATTTACAATAGCCAAGAAATGGAAGCAACCTAAGTGTCCATCAGTAGATGAATGGATAAAGAAGATGTGGTACATATACACAATGGAATATAATTTAGCCATAAGAAGAAAACAAATCCTACCACTTGCAACAATATGGATGGAGCTAGAGGGTATTATGTTCAGTGAAATAAGCCAAGCGGAGAAAGACAAGTATCAAATAATTTCACTCATCTGTGGAGTATAAGAACAAAGGAAAAACTGAAGGAACAAAACAGCAGCAGACTCACAGAACCCAAGAATGGACTAACAGTTACCAAAAGGAAAGGGACTGGGGAAAATGGGTGGGAAGGGAGGGATAAGGGGGGGGGGAATAGGGGCATTACGATTAGCAAACGTAATGCAGTGGTGGGGGACACGGGAAAGGCAGTATTTATAGAGAAGACAAGTCATGATTCTATAGCATCTTACTACGCTGATGGACAGTGACTGTAGTGGGGTATGTGGTGGGGACTTGATAATAGGGGGTCTAGTAACCATAATGTTGTTCAAGTGATTGCATATTAACGATACCAAAAGAAAAAGAAATCAAATAAAAGTTCCTAATTTTAATCTTTGTTTCTATCAATTTTAACCTTTGTTCTTTTTTGATACAATAATGTATACCACATAATATTCTATTTGTATTGACTGGGGGAGGGAAGATGGAGTGGGAGGAAAGGAAATATTCTTAAACAATAACACAAAACACTAGCCCTTGTGTGAACCTCTTTGGAAGATTTTCATTGTTACTGAAATCTTCATTTACCTCTAGCTCAGCTAATCTAACTCTTCTCCTAAAGGAGTGGTTTATGGCACAAAACAGAAATTCACAGATAGAGAACAACCTGGTGGTTACCAGAGGAGAGGAGTTTAGGGGAATGGGTGATAAAGGGATTAACTTTCAGTTATAAAATAAAAAAGGCACAGGGATGCAATATACAGCTTAAGGAATATAGTTAATAATATTGTAACAACTTTGTATAGTGACTGATAGTAGCTAGATTTATCATGGTTATTACTTTCTAATGTAAATGCTGAATCACTATGATATACAACTGAAACTAACATGTGTACTATCCTTTAATTTTAAAAAATTACTCATTTTGGTCTTGCTTTCCCTCTTTGGAAACAGTGACCCGTTTCATGTTTTGTTTGGTTACTGTGTACTGCTTCTGGATGCCTTGTTTATATGAGAAGTGAAGGGAACTGCTCTGCAACAAAGTGTCCCCCTTGAGAGGTAAATGAAATATCTCACATATGCCATGATTTAGCTCTTCTTCAGGAAAAATGTTTTATGACTTTTCAGTCCTCCAAGAGAGTCAGAGGATACATTTGGTATAACCGTCCCCATTTTTAGAAGGTAGTCAACAATATTAAATCTTTTAAAAACATATGGCTACTGTGCACCAGACACTGGGTACCGTGTTAGATAAAAAGATCTGGTATAGGGTTCCTGCAGTCCCCAAGGACACTTGCAAATAACTAACATGTAGCAGAAAATGACAAGTATCCCAAGAACTATGAGTTTAGGAGAGATTACATACAGCCATAATTGAAGCTAGATGGGGAGAGTGGGGAGAGTTCAGTGATAACTTCATTAAGGATGTGTAAAGATAGGACAGGGCAGGGGCTCTAGGAAAAGAGAAAATAAGGGTAGAAAACCTGTAAGCCCCAGGGCATGTTCCAACTTCTTTAGAGCACAGAGCACAGGGAAAAGGAGCTTTAACATTAGCTAAAGTAAAAATATTTTGACTACAATAATTAATAATCAAATAGGTTAAACCTACTATACCAATATTTTATCTCTGAAATAAACCATTCAGTCTAACCACAAGAAATTTATGTATGACGAAAATCTACAAACTAAAATTACTAAAGTGCTCTGGAAAATAATACATACACACACACACACACACACACACACACACACACACACACACATACAGAAAGAACAAAGAAAGGTATGAGAAAAATGTTAAAACTGCAGCTTCATCAGTCTGCAACTATCAGAGTCCTTTTAGCCCATTAGTGTAATGCTTTAGGGAGATTACCATTTGTTCTAAAACCCACAAATGATAGGGTAATGTGACCAGCTGCAGCTCCTTTCCTGCATTTCAGAAGCTCTGGTTGTCCATAGAGCATTGCAGCTCTGTATAACTTCACACAAAAGATTGGCAGTTGGCCAAGAAGTCTCTGCCATGGTGTATATTCCCCAGGGTTCAAGATCTGCCAAGTAATTTTCAATTTGGCCATGAAACAACATGTACTTTAGACTTCATACCAATATAAAATATATTAAATTCAAATTTTAGTTAATAAAAGTTATTCCTCCAAATTGCAACATATAAAGACATTAAAGTATATCTTGCTTTTTAAAAGACTTATGAATACACTTCCACTACATTAAGATAATTCTTAAAATTAGAGTTAATAATTTCCTCATTATCTTACCAAAGCTAGAAAACCCACTTTGCAAACTTGTGAAAGCACACAGAGATTTATTTCCAAACTTACTCATTGAGCATTTAATGCACATTGCTAACAAAAATCAAGAAGAATGAATGTTTGCAACATCTGGTACATATAGCTGACATCACCTACAAGAATGATTGTGAGGAAGGTACCTAAGGAATGATCTTAATTTCTGGGGTATAAGAGAAATACAACCTTACAGAAACACATGGTTCTGTCAATTAGGCAACCATGTTATTCTAGTATATAAGTTTCCTAACACAAAAGGGAAAAACTAATGAGAACACATCAATAGCCTAGTTTATGCTTAACTTTTCATAAAAAGAAGTGTTTACAAGAACAAATATCAGTAACTTGAGTGAGCACTAGCCCTTGTGTGAAGATCTTGGGAAGGTTCTCATTTTTACTGAAATGTCTACTTACCTCTGATTTCTCTTCAACGTCTGGACACTGTCCACGAAAAAGGTCACTGAAATAGTAGTGATCTGAATGACTGAACCGGAGTGTATTTTATTCAATAGCCACAATTTAGTAATGTTAAACCTGTAAAATTTTAAAAGACTTGGGAAGCTACTGACTTTTTTTCCTTCCTTTTGATGGACACCTTTCTACAATTATCAACTAACTGGGGATGATTTAGAAAGGATTAGAAAGTGTGAATCAAAAGTGATATTTGGACTTTAAATTCCCATCCCTGCCCTGTACTGCCTTCATGTGACAGCCAAGCAAAAGTATGCGGGGAAAAAAAACCTAAAGGGATCCTTTGAATGGCTTTTTTATTCCTGTAATGTCAAAAAGCTCTTGAATTGAGGGTAAATTGATTAAAGAAAATAGAAGAATTATTCATCATAACTTACTATTTAAGTAAAGAAATTTGCTTCACACTGAAGTTAAAACTGCAAAATATACTGACTTCCTGAACATACCAAATGGATACGGATTGTTAAACACCACTGTAACCTAAATAGCCTAGTTCTAACTACTACAGTCACTAAAATAGATACTTTATTGTCATTTATATGAAACATACATATATATACATATATAACAAAGAGAGAACAGGGACCCCAATCTCCTTTTAAAGGATGTGATACTTTTAAAAAATAGCCTGAAAGGCTACACACGAAATTCTTGACATTTGTCTACAGAAGAGTAGAAGAGGAGAATGGAACTATACTGGGACAGGGGAGACTGTCAAAATAATTTTTGAAACAAAGAAGTTAAATTTTTAAGATTGCATAACAAATGTTAACTGGACCGTAGGAATAAGTTTGTTTTGTTTTTTAACATGGGTTTTTATCATATTAATTTTCAATAAAGAACAAAATACAAAAAAAGAAAAGGCAGTATAAATGTACAAAAACAAAGAAATATCTACTTTCTGTTGCACTGCAGTTTATTGGGATGGACAAGGAACGGGTGGTGGGAGAGATGAGACCTAGAAGCTGAAAGGAACAATGCTAAGTAAAATCTGAATGAATGAGAACAGGCATTCCTGATGGCTCCAGACCCCTGCGAGTTCTCACAGGACTAAAAGGAAGAAAGGCAGTGGCGATTGGCTTAGAGATTCACAGGGGAGGGTAAGAGTAAGGAAGATGAGAAAACACTTGCACACGCAGAGTAAGGAATATCATTTCCAGAAAATACCAGTACTTACCAATATGTACTATAGCTACTGCAGTCCATACACACTGTGTGCTGAGCTTTATCTTGCTTTTCTGATTTCTTGTGGTTGGTTAAGGGTACTTGTGCATCTTCATAATGTTTTTTGGCATGGCCATTCACATACCTTACAAAAAACAAATGAAAATTTAATCTAATTATTGCTTTGGAAGTTAAAATAGTAGATGATAAAATTAGATCAAGTCATAATGAGAAAAAACCTTATAAGAGCTTTCAATCCTATAAGAGCATTCAATTATTTAGTGATTTATTAAGGTGAATACTTAAAATAAGCTCTTTTTTTCAATCAGATATGATAGTCAACTTTTAATTATACACAAGACTAGGGCCAGGCAAGGAAAGGCATTACCTATGCAAATTAGTTTCAATACCATTGATATGATCACTTACCAACTCCTTTTCTGATGCTTTGGCCATAGCTTTTTTCTTTTTTTAAGCTTTTCTCAGACTAGTAACCTCCAACTCAGATTATCAAAGACAAGCTTTGTAAACCAAATTACTCAACCACTTCCCACAGGGCCACAGGCTTGCTTTGGATTGGTAATATAAAATATGAGAGTCAAATATGGAAGCAACATAATCTTCCATCTCTTTCTCATCAATATGGCTTCAGAACTTTTACGTGAATGCTGAATAATCAGCTCCACTCATATGGAAACATGTTTGTTCAGAAACAACCCAAACAAAACAAATAAGATGGTTATATAAACTGTTATTTCTGTACATGGACAAAGATAATCAAAGGTAGACTATATTCATAAAAATTCTGTAACACTTTCCAACTCAAGATTTAATAAATCATATTACAAAAAACAAAATGAAACTGAAATAAAGGCTCATAAGCACATGGTGTGCACCCCAGTTCATCTAAATACTGTGCAATGCTGTACCTGACCACTACTGTAAAGACCATTGTACAACAAAACTTCACAGTTACTAAAAAGCAATTTATAGAAGCCAAAGTCTAACTGAAAACTCAACAGTCAAAACAAATGTTGTTTAAATAGTACCCCCAAAAATATGCTTGGAGAGTTAAGATGACACTTACGTCAGGAAGCGCCTGAATTATAGCCAGGGAGCACTTGCCTTGGGGAAAGTAGGATAGTTGTGCTAAGTAGGGACAATCAGCTTCAAGCCCTGACTCCATACCCAGGAGAACTGGAAGCACGTGAGGCACTACTAACCTCAACTTAGAATCTGGTTATGTTTTTTCCCATTTTCTCATTATAATAAACATAACCAATGCTTGTTATGTACCTGGGTCCTCTGTCCACAAAAGTGGACTAAAATGAATTTTATGATAAGATGATCAAGTGTATAAGCTGAAAAACTAGATCTCCTGGATTCAAAAGTAGGTTTTGTCACATGATGGCCAGGTGAGCTTGGGTGAGTTACTTAACCTCTCTGTGCTACTGTTTCCTCATCTGTAAAATGGAGATAACAGCACTTAGGTCATGAGCTGTTGGGGGATTAAATTAAATAATCTATGGTTCAGAGTGAATGAATGAATGTTAGCAGCAGTTGTTTTATTTGTATTTTCCTTTATGTACTTAACTACTATTTATTCAGAATCCAAACAACATATTTACATTAAGACTTTGAGGTAACACATTGCACAGACCAAAAAACACTCAATATTTAATTTCAAAGGTAAACTCCAAGGTAAAAACCAAATAAGTTTAAATCTAATCAGCTCAATTTCCTATGCTTATATATAATTTATACTGTGCCACAAAAAACAATAATAATATTTATGGGAAATACCTTCAGAATTAAGGAAAAAGCAATACCAAACAATAACAATAATAATAAAGGCATTACCACTTTCAAGTCTTTAAAAACTGATCATCTATACATGTTCATAAAGTTCACTTAGCCATTACACTGTAGTCTCCAAATGCACTAGATGTTTAAATGGGTATTGTAAATGTCAATGATAAAATAACAAGTATATTACTGCTAACATTAAGATCAATATTTTGGCTAACACTCAAATATATCAGTCAGAAGTAACAGTTATGTATAAACTGACTAACATAAAAATAAATATTTCCCTCATCTAATTTTAGATTTTAACTAGACAATTTGGTCTGAAAAAGGAAAAGTGTCAAAATATGTATGTCATGGATTTTTAACAACAATCACAAAAATTTGAAAAATAACTTAAATGGGATGGTGTCATGAAGACCAATAGAATATACAACCCAAATATGCTACTGATAAACTATGTTTCCTAGTTGAAAGAATATTCAAGACTTTGTGGCAGACAAGTGATCTAAAATTACCGAAAAATCAGAATCTTTGGCATTCAACACCCAAGATTACATGATAAAAGAAAATTAAACAATCAGCTAGAAGATCCAAATACAGACTATTCTCATTTGTTTAGCCTACTTAATCATATTTCTCTGAAACTATGTCAACTTTCTAAATTTGAGATTGCTTGCAATTAGAAACAGACACCTGCAAAGTCTAGAAAATTTTCAATTTGTTTATCCAAAACCTATTTAGAGAATTGTTTGTTGTTTGCTATTTAGAACACTAATATCTCCAATTTTTGAGAGTTTGTAGGTCTTTTTGTTGACGTGACCTTCAGGATTTAGGCTGTAGAGCACTCTGAGACAACTGGAGAACATTACTATATGAAGTTTATTGCGTTATGATTCTCACCTCTCAAAATTTAGGAGAGGAATCTGTCTCTTCAAGTGTAGAATTTAAGTGCTTCTAACTTTCTTCTTTTTTTTACAAAAAATGTTATCTGTACAAAGTATTTTCAGGTTCCCCAAATCCTAGAGATTTCAAAACCACAACAACCACAATTAACATAATGCAGTTAACATTTTCCAAAGGTACTCTTAAGTGTACATGGAAAAAATGCTCAATTCCAGGACTCGAAATGCAAAAAAATCAAAACTTAACTGAATGAAGATGCTCTTTTCATGCAATGAAGGTTTAAAAATAACAATGGAGAAACAGTCCTAATAAACACAATATAGATTTCAGCCTGTGTGATTTAGTGTGATTTCTCATCCCCTTGCTGCTAGCTATTAACTTCTGAAGTAAATTCAAAGTAGGTTTTCTATACTGAGAGAGCAAGTGAAATAAATGTGCTGCTGCCAAGGTAAAAGAACACAAAGGTTGATATTTATTTGAGTTTGTGTTAGAAGAAAAATTACTAAAGTATTTAAGTACATGATTTTGAAGTGAGGAACTGAGAGAAAATGCTCAGGCTTAACTTGAGAAATTGGGGGGACGGGGTCGGGGGTGGCAGTGTTAATCCCTGGAAAGCAAAAATGTTCTAAAGAAACAATGAAACATTTGATACAACTTAGACAACAATTAATAATGAACTCCACAGCTAGATCATTTTCAAGGGAATCCCTTTATCTGTAAACATTTCAGTGTTTTGTTTTTTTTCAGAAGAATGATGTGATATCTGAGATTTGATTGAAAAGTCAGTAAAGGTAGGGACAGGATACGTAATAGGTGAACAAGAATGGCTATGTGTTGATAATCTTCAAAGCTGAGTGATGAAAATATGGGGTTTAATTATAGTATCTCTCAACTTTTGTATATGCTTAAATTTACCAAAATAAAAGGTTTTTAGAAACAATCATAAGGTAAACTTTTATTTAAAGATTTCAAAGTTCCCATATTTCATCTTTTTAATCAAATATTACTAGAGTATCTTGATCAAGTTAATTCTTCTGATTATTAATATAAAAGGTTTTTCCTTTAGATTTCCCTCAGTTGTATCACTGAACAGATTCAATTGGAAGAGGGAAGCCCTACAGAAAATTACACTGTAATAAAGTAATGGTACTAAAAAAATCCAAATCAATAAAACTTTGACATAAGGTTAAAGACGACTTGAAAAAAGTAAGTAGGGTAGTGTAGTGATAAGTATGTCACTTACCTCCCACAGTGGACACCTGAACAAGTCAAACAGACCCAGGGACTTTTGTTGGACCGGCACACTAATAAAAAGAAAAATACACAATAAACCAATTGTAGCATTATAGATCCCAATTTCTCCCATCATCTGTAATATCATATTCTTGATTTATAAATTCTACAGCTGCCTTCGTATACTGAAATCACAAATCCATGCTTTGTGAGTTTGTTTACACAGAATGGCTGCCTAACTAAAGTTATATTGAAAATAATTTAAATGTACATCCACAACAGCTGCTCATTTTAACTGACTCAACCCAAATAATTTAATCACAAGTTAAACACATACACACTTTTTCCTTTATTAGTTAATTCCTCTTTATCAGTCTCTAACAAGTTAATGAGTCTATTTTCTCATTAAAAAACATTTTTAAGTCTAATTTTTTAATCACATGTCTTTGCCATGCAGATCATATATACTATAAATGACAACTCTTTCAGTTAGTTTATTTAGGGAGAGGAATAACCTAAGGAAACAATTAGGAAGACTAAGCCCAGTTCTTCCCAAATTAATGTCTCAGTTACACATAATTCTATATATGACAATTGCATAAAATTTTTACTAGGGCATATTCAGGACATTAATTATTTTAGTTTAAGTATTATAGGGGTGGAGCAGGCAAGAGGGTGTATGGAATGTATTTAAATATTAAATATTACAATCTTTCATGTTGTTTACTCATTCAATTTTTTAAAAATCCAAAGAAACATACAGTGATTTTCAAAAGGGATGGGCATAAAAATCACCTCAAAAGACAAGTAGTGACTCTATAGCATCTTACTACGCTGATGGACAGTGACTGTAATGGGGTATGTGGTGGGGACTTGATAATGGGGGAATCTAGTAACCGCAGTGTTGCTCATGTGATTTTATATTAATTATATCAAAATAAAAAAATCACCTCAAAAGATTTTTCAAAACATGTTTTATTCAGGCAGTGATATCTATATTGGGGTGGGCAGAGGACAAAGAACATGTGTATTTTGAGAAAATCGGCTTCCCAGGTGACACCCTAATACAACCCCTTGAAAACCACTGGTCAGCCTCATATGGGCACCACAGTACAATCACACATTCAGTATCACAGTAAATGTGTCTGGCACATAGTACGTGCTCAATAAACATTTGTTGAAAGAAAGTTTAAATTTTTTAGTTTAGGGTAGGTACCACGCTCTTCCAAGATCTGTTCACTACTATACTGCTCTTGCCTTAGCATCCATCATCACAACAGGCCTTTTTTTTAATAAAGAAAAATTATTCAAAACTGGAAATGAGGTGAATCAAGAACTATAAAGCCCTTTCAGTACATAATCAATCTTGTTTAATAGGTCCTCCCAGATACCTAATAATAGTATCATCATATAACCTGCTGTTTACTGTTGATAAGGACGCAAATTCTATGAGGTTACAGGTTAATGTACAGATTTTTATTTGGTAAAGATAATTTCTTTCTAGCATATTTCAAAGGTTATGGTTTTACTAGCCTGTAGGACATTAACCAATTTTGTATCTAGTTTAGCAATTTATTTCAATGTTCTTTCTTCAGTGTCTACATACACTCACTTCCTCAAATGCTCTTCCAATCAGCTTTACTATCCTGCTGGTTCTCGCATTAATGAGTTAAATAAATCTTTGAAATATGTTCATTCTGTGTTAGTATAGGAGGGGAGAGGTGGGCAAGAAGTTATACTGCCCGAGAGTTCTGTCTGGCTGGCTGTCATAGGGCTCTAACTCTTTTTGAATATGAAACCTTTGAGTGGAACAATTCCCTTTCAGTTAGCCAAGGGCCCTACCTCTCTGTAGGGCATTCACACATTACGATAACTGCCAGGGACATCCTGAAGACAATGAAGTTTTTGACTCAGCTGGGCCCCATTTTGTTATATGTGCATGTACACTGCATGATAGAAAGACTAAGAAAGGCTAAATACCTGCCAAGCTGCTAACAATTATTTTAGGCAGGCAACATGAGAAGACTACCATGAGGGAAACTATTGGCTTTTTATTTGTACACCCCATGGTTTTTTATTTTCATCAACAAAAATGTGATGTTTTTACAGTTTGAAGAGAAAGTCCCATAAAGTTTTTTTTTTAAGAAAAATAAATTACAACACAGCTTACTTGAAACAGGTATTCATGGTTTGAGATAGAATTTGGAGGCTTGACAAACTATGAAATTCATAGTTTTGTCTCTCCAGCAGATCTTTTTCTTTTAATAAATGCTAAGAAATCTTGTAAGTCAATCTGGAGGGAAAAAAACTATTGAAGTTTAATACTATCATGAAATAAGTAATTATGCTATAATAAGTTTAGGCCCATGTTTTTAACTATCTAGAATTTTTTTAATTATAGAAGATATTTTTCCCTTTACACAAGAAAATTGAGAGCAAAAGCACCTACTTTGGTGTGTTTCCTACCGAGTATTCCTTTTCTCCCTTATAGTTGCAAATATACACAAAGTACACATAATTTTGTGATCCGATTTTTCCACTATCAGAATACTGAGTGCATTTCTTCATGTTATTGAATTTAGAACAGTGTATTCTAAATCTAGTTCTATAATATCTCAATTATCTCAAAGTTTTATCAGTTTTTTAATTTCTCAATTTCAAATTTTAAAAAAGGCACCCTAATGGCTGAAAGGGGGAAAGAATGGGGAGTAAATACTTACAGGTGTGGGGTTTATTTTGGGGTGATGAAAATGTCTTGGAACTAGATAAAGGTTGTGGTTGTACATGTATGAAATGGCACTAAATAGTTCTGTTTAAAATGGTTTATGTTATATTATGTGAACTGTACCTCAATAAAATAAATAGGTAATAGGTACTTATGACAGGGATGAAGAGAATAAAAGGAAATAAAGTATTTTCAAAAATATTGTAAACAAGTGACTGTGTCTTTTAATTAATCGCAAAAAAGACTTTGGTTTCTGAGTCAAGAAACCTGATTTTTTTACTGCTCTCCTTATGAGCATGGCTGCACTCCTTCCTTGAGTGTGTATTTTACTTTATTAAACTACTCTGCATGGAAAAAAGGGAAGGGAAGGAAAGGGGAGGGAAGGGGAGGGGAGGAGAGGGGAGGGGATGGGAGAGGAGGGGAGGAAGAAACCCGATTTCTTCTATCACGAATATTTACAGTAAGAAAGTTAAGACTTGATGTGTGATAGGGTAGTAGGTCCTGGCTATTTAAATGACAGTACTCTCTGCTGGCTTAATACTCTCACACTGGAAAAACACGTGAAGGCTAGAAGCTACGGAGAATAGGGCATGATGGGGCATTCTGAAGCCATTTATTACATTGCTTTGGGGAATACTCACTGTGTTTACATATACCTTATCCAAATTAAGAACTTTTAACATACCCCGGATAATTATAAAATAGAATGAAAAATATCAGCTTTAAATTAAACTAACTCTCAATTATTGTTAAGAATAGAGCAGGTCAAAGCATGAATAAAAGAATACTACAAATAATTTAAAAATCACTTAATTTAATCACCTTAAGGAGAAATATCTTATAAAAGGTAGTCTCAATTTACAGACAGATGAGTTTCAGAACTTCATCTGTGTAATAAAACCATACACAGTCAATAAAAATATTTTAAAGCTATGAATATACTATCTATTCAGCAAAGCATAAAAATATTAAACAAGAGGGTTTTTTAAATCTTAAATGCTGGTACTTGAAAGAAAAAGGGTAATAAGGATGGAAACTTGTAGTTCAAAAAGATAAGTCTAAGGACTTACAAGGGCTCCTTTTATTATGCCTAAATACACCTCAAGGTAGTGTCTGGGCAAGCAAGCCATGCAGTACACTTTTTACACTATTACACTTGGCCACAGCAGGGACACTGGGTCTCATAAGTGGAGTCTTGTCTTCTTTGACTCAGATTATAAAATGTACTCAGGGTTACTCTTTAATTCAGCAATCCCTCCCATTTGCTTAGATTCTTCCAACCCCGAGCTTTACCTCTTCTCTCAGCTCCTGGGCATCTCAGCCCAGAGGTTGGTACTAACCAGGCTCCCTCCACTCTCCTCCACTGGCTATGGCCTCAGAATCGTCCTTTGGTCCCATTGTGACTTTAGCCACAAGCTCTGCCAGTTGGAAAGGGCCTTCTGCAGGGAGTGGAGAACCCTCTCCAGAGCCAGGGCCATTCTCTGGAATGCAGAAGCTGTAACACATGCTGGGCTGGGGATGGGAGGGAGGAGCTCAGCCTCTAAGACAGGCTTATATTAATGTATTCTTCCTAAAGCCCCCAAAAGCTGTTACTCCTGGAAACCAGGAGGTGAGAACTGACAGGGAAGAGAGACAGAGGAAGGTGTCCAGGTGTCCAAGTGGTTTTGCTCCCTACTATTCCCATAAAGGGAATAGTAGTATGCTCCTTTACCAAGAGATCGAGAAGGGCAGAAAATCAGGGAGCTCTGTGCTTAAAAGGGCCTATTTACACGTGAATGTTGTCAGGTTTTGTTCAGAAGGAGTTCATAAGACAAAAATAACACCCACGTTGAATATAATATTCTTTCCACATAATCGCTGATCTTCAATATCCTTGGTATCCACTACACTGAACCTAATAGTAAAGAGTACATTGATATTAAAAGCCTATCAACAAGTCTCTTAGAATTCTAAGAACTTTTTGATAAAACATCAAGTACTAGTGCTTCCTGATACAACTCAGTCACTGTCTATACACACAAAGTCGTTCAGGCGCACAGCACTGAACGGCAAGTCATTTATAGTGCGCCCATTATTCAATAGTTGCTTCAACTGGCAGAGAAGCTCTTCATCTTCTTAAGAATTTAGAAAGGTGAGGATCCGATGACTAGGATTCTAGTCTCCGTAATATAACATTACTAGCTATAGAACTGAAAACATCATTACTATTCGGGGCCTATTTCTTCACTGTAAAACAAAGATGAGCATATCCCCTCTAATTATGAAGTTTTTCAAAGAACATAAGGCAAAAAATAGATGAAACAATCATGTCACCCTCCCAAGAAAAAATTCTTCCAACTCCACTCTCCACCTAATTTTCTTAAAAGACTTAACAAAAAGATTAATTGCTAATGAAGTATGATTTTCTAAACCAATGGTTTTCAGCTTGTTTTTTTCCTGCCTCCCACTGCCTGGGAGAGGCAAACACATTCGCAGGACATTGCCCATCAGTAACAGAAACTCACTGCAACAGCAGGGGTGGGAAAAGTGTGGGTCACTGTTCAAACCACCGCAGACAAATGTGCCGCCACACCAGTGAGACTCAGAACAGCTCGCCCACCAACACCCATGGAGTTTCTAAGGTGCCACACTCTGAAAATATTAGCAACCCATAGGAAAACATCTATAATATGTGATTTTTTAAGTTCATTTGTACCTAGTTAATATGTATATCTAGTACATACCATATGTGAGGCACTACTGCAATCACTTTATGAATATTTCTTCATTTAATCCTCTGAGGTACACACTATTATTTGGCCTGTTTTTTAGATAAGGAAACCGAGGCACAGAGAAGTTTTGTATCTTGTTAGTGAGTGACAGAACTGGAACTCAAACTCAGTGTTTGAAGGCATGGACCTACGCAAAGCAGGAAGTTCAGGTTGTCATTTTTAAAACTATTCCATACTATATGTTTCTGTGTATATATTATATACCTGTATATAAAATTTTAAAGGTCTGGAAGCATGTGTTGTAACTGTTAATGGTTATGTAATAAGTACTGGGATAGGAGATTGGAGCCACATGGATCTACTTTCAACCGTACTGTTTGAATTTTTTCAGAAAGCATTACTTCTTAAAATAAAAATAAACTTTAAATGTTTTACACTCAAAGATACTGGTATTATAAAGCTGTCCTAATGAAATGGACTTACTCTAAATTATTCAGCATGAGTGGTTAAGTTAAATCAAAATCCATTATTATAACGCTATAGAAAACATAGATAAAAACAAATTTTTTGTAGCTATTATTCAAAACACACAAATACACAATGAAAGTATCAGTAATAAAAGAGTTATTCCTCTTGAAATTGGAGGTTAGGACAATATTATCATAATAATTCTATAAATACTCCTATACATATAAATTAGAAGTAATCCAGCTCACCCTGCAATATATTTTTGGATGTTTAAGAGCAAAGCATATAATCTTCTTTATAACATAAATGCTCTTTGAACTGTATGTTCACAAGCCTATTCTATGCTAAAAATTCTGAAATCTCTCCTATCTTCAAACTTGAATCCTCTGAAATTACTGGGGGAAGGAATTGGAAAAGTCACATAAAGAAAGCAGGAATTGGGCCATAATGCAGCCCAGAAAAGAAATCCAATTATACGAGCAACTGCCAGAGGTGCCGAAGCAGCCTGAGTGCAGCCAAAACCATTGTCTGTCTCCACCACCACCACCTCCTCCCACAACACATGCTGCTCAGTCTGGAAGTGGGCATTGGGTTCCCAGGGAACAGGGAAACAGGAGAGTTCTCTTAAAAAGCAACAGGAGGTGCCCAGGGCCAAAGGAGTGGGCCAATGCATTGCTTGGGAGACAAGCCAAGGCCCAAATACTTGAGGAGGAGGAGGAGGAGACCAAGCATAAGCACCATACCCAAAGTGGTCAAAACTGGCAGGTTGAGACTCAAAGTCAAGATCACAGAACCAAGAGTTCAGTGCAGGGAAGGCAGTTAAGAAGCGAAGCTTATCTTGGTTGCCACCTTTTCCCGTTACCCCATGAGAATCTTTTCCACCTTTCTCCTTCTGGCAGTTCTCTCTTACCTTACTCCCTTTCTTATTCAAGGATAGCAATCAGTTAATCTCTCCTGAATCATTAGGTAAGTAAATTGTCTTCTGGTAAAGCCACAGTTCAGTGTTTCTCACAACCATTCTCTCCTTTCTGTTTAAAGTCTCTGTGATAGATTAAAGATGGCTCAAATTCTTTGACACTCCCCCTACTGAGAGGCAGGTCTATGTCCTTATTCCTTGAATCTGGGCAGGCTCTGTAACTGCCCTGACCAACGGAATAGGGCAGAAGTGACACTGTGTCAATTTGCAGGACTAGACCTTAGGAAACTGACAGCTTCCTCTTGCTATTACTGGAATGCATGCTTCTGGGGAAGCCAGCAACCATGTAAGAAGTCTGATCACCCTGAGACCAACATAACTATGAGCAGCCTAAACACATGGAGAGACCTTGGAAAATAAGACAACATGGAGGTTGGGAGTGGGTCAGCTAAGGAAAGACACAGAGATTTGGAGAGAGAAACAGTGACAGTGACCAGGGAGCACAGAGACACCAGACATGTGGCTGAAGAAGCCATCTTGGAAGAGGATGCTCCAGCCCCACCCAGGTCCTCTAGCTCATACAGCACAAGCCAATTTCTTCCTGAATTCCCAACCCACAAAATCATAAGCAAAATAAAATGGTTGTTTTAAGCCACTAAGATGTAGGATAGTTTGTTATGCTGCAACAGACAACCTGCAGATAGAGAGGTATCAATAATACAGTGTCCATCACTCATCCCTTCCAAACAACTCACTGGAGTGACTGACATGGTTGTTGGCTAGAAATGAGGATAGGAACCTTCATGAGGTTCTACCCCATAGAAAACAAAACTACCCAAAGACAGACTATCCCCTCTGCAAAAGAGGTGCTAAGAAAGGTAAGATGTGCAGTCTATCAACAACTAAGCTGCCATCACCTTTGGACTGGCTTTTTCTGTATCCATTTAATATTTTAGTAACTCAAATCCAGATGTGCTGTCACTACCATAAAACAATCTAATTCTTTCTTGAGTATAAACATCATTCTTAATGTTACCCTCCATTGTAAAAACAACTTTCAAAATCTCAAAGACATGATTCCCATAGCACCCCAACTGTGGATTAAGATCCTTAAGAAAGTGTCATTGTCACCAGCAAGAATTTCTTTTCTTTCGTTAAAAGCTACAGAGCCTTATCTTTCATTCCTTTTACCTTTCTGGATTATGTTCTTTAATAAACATTCTGGGAAACCTCAGATTTTACTAAAGGTTGGACTGAAAAACCGACTGAATAATTATGAGGTGAGAACAGCCTACTCCATCTCTGTTTCCAATTCTATCTTTACTCTAAGATTTCTGACATATTCCTCAACCACTCTGACTTGATCCTCATCACAACCAGTCATGTCTGATCCCAGGCCCTTGTAGCTGGGATCAAGAGCCCACATCCTAACCAGAACCCCAAGATTTCTGAGGAAGTACTCACTTCTAAAGTTCTCAGCAAAGTGTTGTACAGCCAGCCCAAAAGGAGGAGGTAGGAGAGGGACACAGTGACCAGAACTCTGTTCCACATCATTTTTGTTGAATTAGGTAGAGGTCTTGATCACCTGCTCTGGACCCTTAACCCTGCCAAAAGCATTCCTTCCTTTTTTAATGCAAAAATGTACCAAACTAACTGGGTTACCATCACAGGTTGGTAACTGTTACTCTGTAAACTCAAAATAAACATGTTAGAGGTCACATGATGTAATGAAGCAAACATGGGTTTCAGAACCAAGAGTTATACATCTAATCTACCCTCTAACTTTACCATCTTTTATTCTAATAACCTCAAGGAGTTGTTTCAAGAGCCTGCTTCCTCATCTGTAATATATGACAAATACCACCTCTACCTCACATTTCATGAGACAAACTATACAAGTACACAGCAAAGGGCCTAACAATTAGAAAACACACAGTCACTGTCAGTTCCTTTCCCTTAAAAATATATTTAAAAGAATAAACTGGCTGTCGGGTTAACTCTGGTGGCTGCTACACACAACAGTTAACATATGTCCACATATACCATGACTACTAATTTTCAGAATTTTTCTCCTTAGTTTACACTCATTAAAAGGAATTGCAACTGACAATTCCTTTTCACAGAAAAATTCTAAATACGAAAGTCACATTAAAGTCAGAAAAATCCCTCAGAAGCTTCTCCTGTAAATGAGCTAAAGTCAAAATATCAAATGAATGAGATAAAATACTCAATTTTAATGAGCTTATTTAAAAACCAATATAACTACTATAACCACCTTAACATTAGACTCAGTAAATTTTATATATCTAATGTTAAATAAATACTTTGGGAAGCAAATGCATTTTAGAAGCACATTCTGACAGATGTGCAAGGAGGTTTAGACAACTTAATAAGATGTTACTCCAACAAAACACTTAAGTACAGAAAAAACTTGTATCAAAACCGTAAAGAAATATGCGAAACTAAGAGATATTCAGAAGAGAATTGTGATTCACCAATCTAATCAATCAAAATATACCTTTAGTATTCAAGTATCCAATACAATGGATTACAGGCCAAGTCATTTAAAAAAGTTTTTAATCTCCAACTTTTGTCTTAGCAAGGAAATGAATGATTTCAAGTCACATCAGATTTCAGATATGGTGATCAGCTTGTTTATGGACCAGTAGGTTTGAAGTTCTATTCTGCAACATAACTCAATTCTTCTCT
This sequence comes from Smutsia gigantea, assembly GCA_032199065.1. Classification (NCBI taxonomy): domain Eukaryota; kingdom Metazoa; phylum Chordata; class Mammalia; order Pholidota; family Manidae; genus Smutsia; species Smutsia gigantea. Next base: position 27,054 of record JAVSCE010007444.1, on the reverse strand, counting down.
ATCCACCTTATTACCTACTTCTCTTTAAGGGGCAATGTCCTGAGCTAATTTTGAGACTGTGTTCCAGTCTACTTTCCCAACCTTTTCCATATCAGGACATGCACGGAAAATGGTAACATCTGTATGGCACATGCACATAAACTCAAGAGGCTTCTCGGGCCCGTAAGTGATCTGCTTGGAGGCTCCACCCACCCTCAGATTTAGGGAATCATTATCTGTACACATATGTAATCCATTCATGGCCCCTCTGAAGGGAAGCCACCCTAGCCAATCTTTTACATAGTTATCTAGCAATGTAGAAGGAGGATTCCCGTCTACTCCAATGCCCACTAGCTACAACAAAAGACTGGATATCATCAACCACCTGAGAAGGCCAGAAGCAGTATCTGGGAATCCAGGATGGCTTTCCTCTGAGGATCTGCAATTTATAATACTCACAAATGCTCTGAGACCTATCAGAGAAAATGGATGCCCAAATCCTTATTTCTATCCTATGTATAATTGTCTTGTCCTGCTGTCTGCCATTCTAAGAGCAGGGAGCAGCTAGTCAAAAGTATTACATAAAGGAAGCTAGCATGAATTAAGTTAAAAGTAACAAACAGCTGGCTCTAAGTACTGAGGTGGTAAAACAGCATTGAATTGTATGTACAAGGAACAATGAACCACTTAAAATGAACCTGGACCCAAGGCATATGTTAGCTACTACTAACCAAAAATCTCTCCAAAGACACTTCCAGCTGTCTGATTTCAAGGTGTCCTAGACAGAAAAATAATTACAATAAAGGATTTGACTTCAACAGCTTTGGATACATTTGTAAGACCACGGTAGACAGGAAGATAGGTGCAAGCCGAAAACTAGCCTTAAATATTATTAGAAAATCACTTACGCATTACTACTCACACAACTAAAACTTTTTATATCTTCCCTAAAGATACCCAATCATACAAAAATACATTTGTATAAGGCTATTAATTGCAGCATTATTTCTAACTGTAAAATACTGGAAACGACCTAAATGCCCAAACACAGGAGAATGGTTGAATTCACTGTGACACATCTACAAATAGGGTCGTATGAAGTTGTAAAAATAATAATAAGGAAAATTTTCACAAACTTGGGATATGCAGGATATACTGTTAAATGAAAGAAGTGAAGTCCAAAAGAATATACTAGTCTGCTAGCTTTTATGAGAGAAAATAAGAAATGCTCATGTATCTTTTTCTTTTTTGGTTAACAAAAAGAAACACAGGAAAGATAAATTAAAATAATTACCTACAAGGAGTGGGTGGGAATGAGTGGAAGGATAGGGTAATAACACTTCTTGTACAGGTTTAACTTGGAACCATGGTAATGTTTTATATACTCAAAAAAGTAAAATAAAATCAGCAAGGATGAAACTGAAAAAATCTCAAACAAAAAGCAAACACAAATGAACCTAACTGTATGTCAAATAAATAATATGTATATTAAAAGAGGGAAGGAAAGTAACCCAAATAACTTTTGAACATAATACTCTATATATTGTCAGCATACAGACAAAAAAGACTATAAGCAAATACTGAACTCCAGTTAAAAGGGTTTTCTTTGCAATGGTATGGGTGGCAGTTCTGGAACTACTTTTTTGGGTTATGGCATTGAGCAAACAAGTACATATGTTGAGGATAATGGGAACCAGATTCTCACTGTTAGAGAAAGGCGTCATGAATACGAAAAGGGGCAAGACTAGACCTGTGGTTGAGTTGGCATCATAGATATCAGTATGAACTCATGGTTATATACACATACACACAAACACAAGTAGATGTAAATAAACATGCCTATTTATTTATAATTATATTTCTTGGCTCTTATCAGCTGAGAGATCTTAGTTTACAACATTATTCCCCACTAAAAGGAATGATTATTTGGAGAATTGGCTGATTCCAAGGCTGTTGCAGGCTGAATACAAGATGAGCCTGGAGCATCTTGCTATGCCAGAAAGAAAGGGCTCAGAGAACAACAGCGACATGCCATATTATGGCTTGAGAGGACTCCCACTAGCCATATCTAAGACAATTTGAGCTTCAAAATAAATAATAACAGAGTATCACATAATTTAAAAATATGAGTCCATGCTAATAAAATGAATAAACAAACAACTGGGGGAGAAAGGAAAGCTCTTCATGAAATACCAACTAACATATTTAGAATACAAGTTAGGGAATCAACATCTTGCAACCATTCTAGTAATAAATGATTCAGTCAAAAATCATCAATGAATGCTAAAGTATTGGATGAAAGTTTGGTGAGGAACAGGATATATATATAAAATCTCAAAGCACCTCCCACAAATAACTTACTGTTAACAAAGGGAAAAATATTAACTTCACAGTGGAATAACCTTGCAAATATTACCTTAATAAAGTAATCAAAGTTAACATCACTAAAAATGAGCCGAACAAATATCACATACCTCTTGATAGGATGCCCTGAGAAGGCACAACATTACCTCTGTGGTAGTCCCACCACAAAAAAATTAATAACTTTAATCTAATCATGAGGGAACATCAGAAAAACTCAATTGAGGTACATTCTATGAAATAATTGGCCTGCACTCTTCAAAAACGCCAACATGTGAAAGACAAAGAAAGGCTGAGGCACAACTGCAGGGTAAAAGAGACTAAAGAGTTAAGAGAACTAAGTGAAATGCATGATCCATGATCCAGGATTACAGGGGAGCCCTGTGTGGGGACAGAAAAGGAAAATAGCTAAAAAGGACATTACCGGGACAAATGAAGAAACCTGAATGTGGAATATGCATTAGATACTATTATATCAGTATTACATGTCTTGATTTTGACCAATACCCTGTGCTTATTGAAAAGTTCTTATTCTTGAAAAAAAACTAAAGTATTTATGAATAAAGGAGCATGATATCTGCAAATTACTCAAGGCAGTGAGATATATAAACAGGGTGCACACATGAATGATAACACAAATGGGGCAAAATGTAATGATTGGTGAATCAAGGTGAAGAGTGCAGGCCAATTTCTTTAAGTGTGAAATTATATCAAGATAAAAAGGTTTTTTGAGGTTAAAACAATTTCCTTCTTTATTTCCAATTAAGAGCATACTTCTTAATTTGGTTTGTTTGTTATTTTACTAAAACACAAGGGCAAATGTTAAATTACCAATATGCAGAGTGAAGGTATTGTATAAACTGGGCATTAACCTCCCTTATTGAAGGATTATGATCTAATCCAGTAAAAATATTACAGCATATTAATTGCAGTAATCCAAATGATCTTACAAGTGTTTCTTTTATACATCCAAAATCATGGTTTCCCAAGCAGTGTCAAACCCTCTGGCTTACCTACTTTTTTGCTGACTGATAATTGCAACAATATTTTGCTCTGCTCATCAGAGAAGATAAATCTGAGTTTGACATTCTACTCAACTACTGTAATGCAAAATTTCGGTTTTGGTGATTTAGACTCTCTGAGTGACAACCAATAAGTTCCATCTCTGATAGGACAAAGCATTTTGCCCCAAAAACTGGATTAAAAATATTTCATTCAAAAATTAAACACGGCAGACCAACTTAAGTCTTTTCTCTCTGTCCTTACATCCCACTAAAATAGTAATAAAGGAATTAGACAAATATTAACACACAAGGTTAAACATGTGAGGCAACCAAGGCAGACAAAATATTTCAATATGTTTCTGGAAGTCAGGAAGAAATTAGGAGGAGCAGTAACAATCCTAGTAGTGCAAGGGAAGCTGCAATCGAAGTGTCAGCAGAGAAGAATGCACGTAGGAGGTGTCTCTGTGTTCAAGGAGACTGGGCACAGCAGACAGCAAGGGTAAGGACAGAACCAAAAACAAGGACTGTACAGAACAATGTGAATCATGGAATTCCCTGCACAATGATGTCAGAACATCAGTGGTCAGGCGGACAGCCCCTAGAGATGAAAACTGAATGATGCTAAAAAAAATTCTCCCTACAGGCATGTTGAGTGTCATCTACAGTGCAGAAGGTGGCTTGCTGTACTGTAATACAATCAATATTATAACAACTTTGTATGGTGACAGATGGTAACTACTTATGGTGTACATTTTATAATGTACAGAGTTGTTGAATCACTTGTACAATTGAAACTGATATTGTATATCAACTATACTTCAATAAAAATAAATAAATAATGCTAAAATAAAAAAAAAAAGAAGTTGGCCCACAATAGACAAGTCCCACCCATTTACAGAGGTTTTTAGGGCTTCATTCTTACATGAAAAGATGAAGATAAAACAGATTCTTGAAGAAAACCTCCAATCTGAGACAATCACTTTAAAAAGAAAAGAGGATATAGAAACAATGCAGGAAGCACAGAAAAACTTCAAAACAAACTCGAAAACCCTGAAGTAACAAGAGAAGATACTGCAAAGCAACAGCAACAGGATGTATGAAAAAGCAATGGTCAGAAAAATGAGAAAAGTGCTTGAAAATTAAAAATATGATTTTAATAACAGTTCCAGAGAGAAAAAAGTACAAATTAGAAGAATGGAAGGATCAGCGTGCTATCAAACATACAGATTGAAAGGGCCCATCACATTAAAAGAGAAACTACCTATGCCAAGACACATCATTTAAAAATTTCAGAATACCAAGGATAAGAAGACTATCCTAAAAGCTTCCAGGAAAAAGAATAAAATATATGAATATATATGAAGGAATAGTAACCAGAAAGCATCAACTTGACAGCAACACTGGAAGCCAAAAACAAAGGCACAATGCTTTCATAATTCTGAGAAAAATATTTTCTAATATTTCATAGTCAGCCACGCAAGGAGATATGAAGGTAGAATAAAAGTATCAGACTTGCATGGGGTCAAAAATGTGCCTCTTGTGAGAAGGGAGCTAGATGATTTAGTCCAGCAAAACAGTGTAATAAACCAAGAAAGAGAAAAAAGATGGGGTCCAGGAAATGAGAGATCTAATACAAGAGACTAGCAAGAGAATCATAGGATAAAACTGTCCAGTAGGCCTAGAGAACTATTAGTTCAAATGGGAGCAAGAAGGCTTTAGTGGGAGGTCTTCAGAAAAAAGCAGTCCTAAAGAGATTATCTGTTTAAGTGCTTGGACAATGATATTCATAGATATTTGATAAACTTATAAGTACATTTGGGAGAAATGCATGGAAGGTAAACAAAGTATTTTTTGTTTAGAAAAGGCAATTATTTACTCAGGAAGAAAGAAAATGCTGGACAAAAAAGAAAAGTAATCACCATATTAACCAAAATTTGTAACCTAATATATTGAGAAATGGAGAGAGGGTAGAGGGGAGGGTGATGCAAACACTAATATCCTCACTTACCACAGAAAGATGTGAAGAGATACTGCCTAAAACTGATAAATAAGAAATAGCAGTGTATTACTTAAAAGTGTGCAGGTAAATTATGAGAGAGAAAGCTTAATAGAGCTTTAAGTGGTTGCCTATGGACAGTAAGACTGAGGGTGGAGAAGAGAGAAACTGCTGTTCTATTTTTACCCTTTTGCTACTATGACTTAACTGTGTATATGTACTACATTTTTAAAACATAAATTAATCTTTAAAAGGTAAACTGCTGTAAGAGTCTTAGCAATTAATGAAATTGCCCAAACCATTTTTAACCTTAAAATAAAGTCTAAAATCTGTTACATGACATAAAAATTATAATAAAAAATAAAAAATTTATTTAAAAAATATATAAATAGCTCACGCACCTCAACAAACAAAAAGCAAATAAGCCAATTAAAAAATGGGCAGAGGAGCTGAACAGACACTTCTCCAAAGAAGAAATTCAGATGGCCAACAGGCACATGAAAAGATGCTCCACATCACTAGTCATCAGAGAAATGCAGATTAAAACCACAATGAGATATCACCTCACACCAGTGAGGATGGCCAACATCCAAAACACAAACAACAACAAATGTTGGCGAGGATGTGGAGAAAGGGGAACCCTCCTACACTGCTGGTGGGAATGTAAATTAGTTCAACCATTGTGGAAAGCAGTATGGAGGTTCCTCAAAAAACTCAAAATAGAAATAGTATTTGACCCAGGAATCCCACTCCTAGGAATTTACCCTAAGAATGCAGCAGTGCAATTTGAAAAAGACAGATGCACCCCTATGTTTATCGCAGCACTATTTACAATAGCCAAGAAATGGAAGCAACCTAAGTGTCCATCAGTAGATGAATGGATAAAGAAGATGTGGTACATATACACAATGGAATATTATGCAGCCATAAGAAGAAAACAAATCTACCATTTACAATAACATGGATGGAGCTAGAGGGTATTATGTTCAGTGAAATAAACCAAGCGGAGAAAGACAAGTATCAAATGATTTCACTCATCTGTGAAGTATAAGAACAAAGAAAAAACTGAAGGAACAAAACAGCAGCAGACTCACAGAACCCAAGAATGGACTAAGTTACCAAAGGGAAAGGAACTGGGGAGGATGGGTGGAAAGGGAGGGATAAGGGGGAAAAGGGGTATTACGATTAGGACACATAATGTAGCAGGGTGGGCGAGCATACGGGGAACGCAGCAAAACACAGAGAAGACAAGTAGTGATTCTATAGCATCTTACTACACTGATGGGCAGTGACTGTAATGGGGTATGTGGTGGGACTTGATAATGGGGGAGTCTAGTAACCATAATATTACTCATGTAATTGTACATTAATTATAGCAAAAAAAAATACAATTATCATTTGGGGCCAGGCACCTAAAGAATTCCCTATATACTGCAAGGCAAATTTGCAGACCTAACAGTACGTGTCCTCTACTACAGAATTAATTTCAAACCTGGCCAAAATTTGTCATCTATATGTTAACAGATCCAGATACCCACAGAGCCAAAAAAGAGAAGGCATCTGGTCCTGCTGACTTCCCACATAGAAGCAAATTCTGATTCATATGGCTCAAGCATTTTACTCTATTTTGAAGTGGATCTCTGAATCCGTTTTCAACATCAAATGAAAACAACATATGGAAACAATGTATATGAAACTACATATTCTCAAAAACTGAAATACATTAAACAAGTTTATTATTATTGTTTCTATCACAAACTCAGACTTGTTCAGACCTACTTTGGTGAAACTTAATGAAGCTACTGTGCTACATCTACTCTACCAGCCCTCAGCTAAATACTGGAACTGTGCCCCAACCTCCAAATGAGGGGAAAGGGTAATGGGGAAAAAGCTTAAAACTACTAAAGCCGAAAACAGATAACTAAATCAGAGAAGACCAGGCACAAATAACTACAGAAAAATTAGCAGGAGTTTATGTTGTTTCAAAAATTATTCCCCTTATTAAGCTCATTATATGGAGAATGAACACAGAAGCTATGAATCACTTAAGAAAAATTCGGACATCCAGTATTTCTATTTATTTAATATAGCAAGATCTGATGCAATTCCATGCTTTTGCAAACAACTTGGGTAAGCAAATTATGAATAAACAGTAGTGGGATCTTCAAAATGAATCAAGTCATAGATGTAAACATCACACAACTATTATTTCAACACAAGTGTCTACAATATAAGATTCTTATATATATATATATGCACTTTTTATATATACAAAGCACTCCTTCCCATAAATAAATAAAATAATTAAAAGGTTTAGGGATCTCCTATAAAAGATTTTACTCAGAGAATAATAGGTCTAATATCTGCACTATACAATTCTCTTCCTAATTTTTTGTGGTTTTATAATAAAAGTTAGTGCTAAAGCACAAAATAGGGGGGAGAGTTACCACACTTGTATTTACCGTGAGTGCTGGGAAATTCTTTTTAAAAAAAATTAATGGAGCTATTTATGAAGAAATGGAAAGAAAAAATATGAACTGGGCACATATACTCTGTTTGAAAGATTAGATACCCAGTATTACAGAAAATAGGCACCTACAAATTCCAATTATTTAATTGTTCTAATTATTTAACAAAAAACAAAGAGTTGGTGGACCTTTTGAATTTTTTTACAACCAATAGGCACAATTTTAAAATCTCACTCACATTTTCCCAAAAATCTCTATTAATTATTCAAAGGGAAAAAAACCACAAAAGCCTGAAAAAAAAATGTTCTAAAAAGACTATACACAAACAACAGACTTGAAATAACAGAAATGAAACTGATGCAATTAACCAGAAGTAAATTCCCATGGCACGAATGTAGCTCTTGCAGCTACCTCATACCCATAAGGTGAAGCTTGAGTCCTCAGTTATCATAGAGCAATTTCTCCAATGTTAACATGTCTCACTTTAACATTCAAAATTAATTTTGGTGGAAACTAAAGTTAATTTAAATTACACCAAAGGATATTTTACTAAATGACACTAAAATAAAAACTCACTCAATCAATAATATAAGTGTTGGCCTCAAAGACTCTAAGTTATATAAAGGTTATTTTTTAAAAATATATTACAACATTTCTCTAACATGCTATCTATCAGTTATGCCAGGGAAACATTCTATTGTAAAGGCTTGCTTCCTAGCAATTTCAGCATGATCTTCAAAAACTTTAATCAAACTAATACTATCACAATATTATGTAACAAACGTTCAGAACAAAGGAATGGACAATACTCTATTATTTGAAAAAGAAAACCTGAGTATGGTCAGTAAGGACAATGATTTAAAGCTGAAACAAGTGTACTATCTTATCAGTTAAATTAAACGGGCAGGAATATAACAATCAGCCACCAGCCTGTTCTTCCTAATAATAAGATAGTACAAGAACAGTATAAAATTAAGAGTCTTTAGGGTGAGTTAAGGATAAACTAGGCTGTCTTAAAATCAGATAGAACAAAAAAAAAATATCAAGACAGAACATATTCTCAAAATGGAAAACAGCCCACTGACAGAACTATTCAATCCTAAAACAATAAGTCTTCAGATTGGATTTTTTAAATCCTGTTAGTTATAATACCTTTTCAAAAATACAAGCTGGTTCACATTAAAAATAAATTCTCAATTCCCTCCTCAAAAGGGTCTTATAAAATTTAATTAGCTAGCATTTATTAATCATGACGCAGTTAGCTAACACAAATGCTAAGACAACTTAAAAGCTTCATTTTTCAGTGTCCACGTTTAATTTCAACAATAGATTTCAAAGTCTGAAATTACCTTTCTAAGCTCATCTGCATTTTATACATCTGTAGACAGCACACATACACCTACTTTTCAGCATATCTTAAGAGAAAGAAATCTGTTTAAGATCTGCAGTCTAAAGACTGTAATTAACTTTTATAAGAAATACAATTGGAAAATTTTAGAATATAAAAAAGTGGAATCAACAAAGTACACTGCCTAAAAGCAAAGATTCCAACAACCTCTGAGGTACCAGCAGCAGAAGCAAAATTCTGTATCTTAAGAATTCTCTCCCTCACCCACACGACAACAAATCACCTCCAAGAAAAATCTCTACCAGAAACGAAATAAAAAAATGGGAAGGGGTGACTTCAATAACAGAAGCAAGTTTAAAATATAACCAAAAGCTAATTGCACTTTATTTATAGCTATGTTGAAAAGTCTAGCTTATTATATCTGAACTAAAGTAACGTGAATTTCAGCCTACCAAAAAATTAGATCTGAACTGTAAAGAAGTTAAGACATTCAGAAACAGTTGTTTTCTTCCAATTGCATTACCAATCTTGTTCCAACTTGCCTACACTTTAAACAATAAACTGGGGGAGGAAGGGCTAAACAGATACATAATTTAAAAATATTTTCTAAATGTAGAATTTGAAACATATTTTCTAGTCAAAAATCTTTAAAAGAATTTTTTCAAGTATGTTTCCAAATACTGTAAATCCTTTAAATTATCAACCATTAAGTTACTGGGGAACAAAATAAAGACCCTGCTTTTTAAAAAGTAAGCTAAAAGTGTGGTTTGCAGGGTATTTGAATGTAAGCTTTGGGCTATCTCTAATATGCCCAGACATCTTAAGCAACTCTCTGAATCTATGTCTCAGTTGCACAATCTATTAAACAGGAAAAACTACAAGGATGGGTAGTTAACTAAATTAGGCAGGATTAAACGCTAGCAAACTGCTTTGAAGTTACTTTATGTTGTTCTCAGTTCTCCTCCTACTCAGGAAAACTAATAGATGAGAAAACATCTGGAATTATTATAAATACTAACATCTGCAGACTCAGGGCAGTTAAAAGATGATCTCTATTTACAAGCTTCTAAGTCAAAATCATTCAACAAACCCAAAATATTTCAAGTTACAATTGCAATAAACAATTTTTAGGTAAATTTCCTTTCAGTCTGAAAGATACCTACCTACTCTTACCTACATTCTCAAAACAGACTATGAAAATCACAGAGCATCTTGAGAGGTCTTGGCACAAAATAATTCTAGGTAAAATGAACAAGCTGTTACTGTTGTTAATGTTATTCTCAGTATTCTAAACTGTCAATCAAAGTAAGCTTCATCACGAACATACCCTCCAAAAAGTACTAGCACCTGCTGAGAATCTAAGTACTTCCTTCTAAGCCATCTGCCCAGGAAAGCTCTATTAGAACACCTACAAGGCAGTTGCTCTTGTGTCTAAATGAACTATGAATAAACACAAAACACTAAAATACATTAAACTATATACATCTTCCACTTCAAACATTGATAAACTTGATAAACTACCTATCGAAGACTATTCTGATACCTAGGCTGAACACAAAACCTGTAGCTAGGCAGGTAGATCAGAAACTGCAGCTTAATCAGAGACTAATCCTTTTTTCCAAAGAAGGAAAAAATATATAAAATAGCTCAAGTGGGGAAGAAAGTGCAAAAAGAAAAAAAAAAAGCAGGTTGGGGAAATGTACATGTAAATAACTCCCTGATTGAAGAGGTACTCAATTAAATTTAAAACAGGAATTTAAATTACTTACTGAGCTACAAACTAAATTGCACTGTTCTGCTTACTGAGCTACAAACATTATAAAAATGTATTTCTAAATCTAGTTTGAAGGATTGAAAATTAATCTATTATATTTCAGTAAAGAAGGAAATTGCATAAATTTCAATGAGGAAAAGTAGGATGTTAAAAGAGCCTAAGGCTAATGCTGTAAAAGGAAAGAATGATGAGAAGTAATTATTTTGAGAATAAATGAACAACAGGAAACTGAAACAAAGAGTTGACATTCTCCTCAACCTCATCCTTTCTTCTGCTTTTAGCCCAAGAAGGATATTCTTTGTATACTACCAAGAATACTATTTAGAAAATGACTCCTGATCAATGTGTCAAAACTTCTTCACAACCGCAAAATGTCATGCTCAGCCCCCAGACTGCAGCTTCTTCAAACACATGGAGCACATCCTAATTCCAGGTCTTCCACATCTACTACCAATTATGTAGAGACTTTGGAAATACAGTGAAGCTGCTTTAAGGTTCTGGGGGTGGTGGCAGAATACTGGCTGAAAAACTAAGGACAATTATATTTGACTTAAGCTAACAAATATTATCAAAAAGGTTTAAATTCTTCTGAAAGCATATGAAATTCAAATATTAGTCTTCAGAATTGATGTGAAAAAGTATCCCTGTCCACTGATTGTTTACAGGCCCATTCACATTTACTACTAAAATATCCACCTGCCCTCCTATAAACACAGAATGTGAAAAGAATACAAATTCATTGTGGTAACAATACTGCAGGTGGTCATCTGCCCAAACTTTACCTTACAGAATAAAATACTGGGAGTGAAGGCTGGTGAAAGCATTCTGTGGGGAGGTTCACTTACTTTACATTTATTTTCAACATAAAGTTTAAGGCCATTCTAGCCACTACCTAAATGGAAGAAAGTGGTATTTGCTTAATGAATGAAGGAACTGAGTGTCTTACTAAGTGTTAGACACTTAATAAATACTTCATACAGTGTTACTAAAAAGCAGTAAATGCATTGACCTAAAGAGGAACAAATGACTGATTCTATCTAGAAAATTCAGTTGACTAGGCATACAAGGGTCTTCTTTAGATGTACATTATAAGAGAAATATGACACAAAAATCCCCCATCAAGGTGATCTCACCTTTATCACTAATTACAAATATATTACCACTGATAAGCAATCAATAACCACTACCTCATCCTATTAACTGTTTCTTCAAAGAAAGGGTTTATCTCCAATGTCCACCCAAAACTGCAGAACCTTTATCTGATCAACACTTACTTTTCTCGGGTAGAGTAATATGAGGGCAAGTGTTCACTGGAAACTTAAAGAGGCATTCTCAACTCTTTGAAGAATTAATCAGGGAAAAATTCTCATGTCTATGCTATTAAAATATCTCCAATTTAACTGGATATTTAATCAAACCCTTCAAGTCCAAACTTTGGCTTTCCTTAGTTATTAAAAGAGTTGTGTTTAGGGCATCTTTTTAAACAAGTTTGGTTTTTTTCCCAGTCTTTTGCCACAGGTTCAACTCTCTTACCCACAAAAATAAGAAATGCCCAAGCCTCCAGCTTCTGAAAATAGTATCTGGTATGTGCACATAAGAAAAAGCTTAAGAGAAACGCCCTGGTTTTATTTTAAACTTTTTCATTTAAAACAAGAATGCCTTTAGCAAAGATTAGACATAAACCAGCTTTTACCTTATTAGGAGATTGCTATTTTCAACATTTACCTTAAACCACAACATGGATTTATCTTCTAACCAGTTAGCTTCCTGTCTCTCCCCAACTAGATTAGACTGTAACTTTTTTTAAGAGCAAGGGACTAGAACCCATGATCTGTTCCAGTTAAAATATTTCAAAAACACTAAGATTCCAAAAAGACATAAATGTTGCTAGCCTTAAAGATTTCTCTAATATTTTTAAGTGATTTTGAGAAGAACAGGTGTCCTTAACAAAACTATACTAGTGGGTTCTCAAAGTGTAGTCTTAGAACCCTGAGAGTTTCCAAAACCCTTTCAGGGAGTAGTACATGAGGTCAAACTACGTTAATGAATAATATTAAGATGTTACTTATATTGTTTACCCTCATTCTCTCACAAGCATGCAGTTTTCCAGGGGCTATATGATGTGGGATATCTCAAGAGATTGAATACAAAAGCAATTATGAATATCCAGCTGTCTTCTATTAAGCCAGACAACAGAGTTGCAAAAATGTAAAATGCCATTCTCATTAAATTTATTTTGAAAAGTATAGTTATTTTTATAAACTATTATTTATGTTAACAGGTAATGGATTATTGTTATTTTTAAATGATCTAATAAATACATATTTACATTTTTGTTTTAATTTCTAGTACAGCAAACATTCAATAGATATGTCATACAAAGGTTCTCAGTAAGTGTAAAGGGGTCCTGGGAACAAAAAGCTTGAGAACCACTACAGTACACATAATACAACCTCACACACACCGCCTTCCATAGATAAGAAGCTCAAGCTTATTCTGAAGCATAATTACTTCTTATACCCTCTCATCTTGTTGAGTAATATATCTCCTTGTAAAACATAATTCGGCATAAAGCCAGTCTGTCCTGGGCGCTATTTAAGGGCTTTACAAATTTAAGTATTCAGAGTCCTTTTGCCACCTATTACTTGAATAATGTAAGGAGTTGTTCAACATTTTCACAAAAATTACCTCAAATTCCTAAGAGCAATCTGTGAAGTAGCAGTACCCTTATTTTTTTTTTTTACAGATGACATAATGAAGCTGCTGCTCAAAGGAAACTCCTTGTCCAAAGATGTATTGCTGGCTAATAGGGCCTAGGATGTTGGTCTTTTGCAATCCACTTGGCTGCCTTAAGGCTGTTTCTCTGTGGTGTAACTCCAAGCTCCCAAAGAAAACAAGGCAAGGGCATTACCTCTACTATCCCAGTGCCAAAGCAGGGATTTTCCCCTCCTTAATAAGAATGTAATCAGACTCAATACTTCATTACAGCATTATTCAGCATATTAGCTACCCTTCTGAGTCCCTACTGAAAGAAAGAAGAGAAATTCAAGAGTGTTTGAGAATACACACCAGAATACGTAACTCTCCAAGATGATAAATTAGTTAAAGACTCAGATTTACTAATCATTTAATCCCTGAAACAACAGACAGGCAAGAACAAAATCAAGCTCAATACAGTAACACTAGATTATACTGGTGAATGGAAGCCAACAGGTTAAAATGGGAGGCCCACATGAAACAGGTTCAATTCACAGAATATGGACAGAAGGGGGGAAAACCCACATAAAAGTTGTGAAACTAGATTATCGGTTCTACAAATCCAAGCACATGACCAGAACCACGCTCGCAAAGCAATGTCACAGACAAACTGCTGCAAGATGCAAAGATGCCATCCTACCCCTTGGACAGAGATCATGGGTCTCTTAGGGCTAGGTATATTAATTTGTTCTTGTTATCAGCACAAGTCTCTTAGCTATGTTCCATTTTTAACTAAAGTTCCTCAAGAGATACTTAATTTTCCATCTCTTTTCTATAGTCGGGTGGACTCCCTGACTGACAAAAGCAAGGCTGACTCACAACAGGATATCTGCCACTTGCGTCAGCTCTTTTCCTTTTTTAGCTGCATGTGCCCAGTGAGGCCATTTTAAAATTTGATGTGATGTGATTTTACCTAGAAAGAGCCAGGAGTGTGTTAACTGTCTGCTTTGTATCCCTGTGTTTACTACAGATGAGCAAGAGCAATTTCATCATTTCTCATGAGGAACGCTTTTCCTAGTGTTCACTCTTTTTTTTTTCCCCAAATCTCTTGGAAAAAAAGAAACTTTAAAGTTACAGTTGGAACACCACAACTAGAGCCACAATTATGGCTAATCCACCACCAAGCAATTTGTAAAGCAATTCGATACACCTTATTTGTTGTTCCATACTCAACATTCATTATGGAAAATGAAAGACACATTAGTAGGTAAGAAAAAAATTATACAATTTCTGGTATAAATAAAAGAATTGCAACACTGCACTGTAAAACCTATTAACCGGCTAATATTTAAAGGATTCAAGCTGAAAAAGATAATACGACTTTACAAAGGCAAGCAAAGCATCAAACCTCTGACAGCTCCGGGAAACCAGTTACTTCTATTACTTAGCCTAGAGTTCATAGGGTTTTTTTTGTGACGTTACCTATGTTTTCCACCAAGAACATAAACACCATTTAAGAAGTAACCTGTCAGAAGTGTTGAGGCATTCTCTAAGCTATCTTCCCAGCTCTGGCCCACAATAAGAAATGTCACACAGCTAAGTCGTACAATTGTTGTTTTCCTATATATATTTTTTCAAATGAATTTAAGATTTTTTGAAATGCACAATTCAGATTCTACACCACATCCCCAAGCTACCATTGATCATCTCGAAGCTAATAAACAAAGACAGTAGCAGAGGCACCAGGGCCCTACCAGGAAGTAATCAAAGCAGTGTGGCCGGTGCGCTCCTAAGTCGCTAGGGCAGACAATAAGAGGACATAAGGGCTTAAGATGCTTAAGCGACGCAAAAGCATTACATAAGCCCACTAACCGTTCCACAGCGCATGAACGCGGGAATCCCAACGCAATTTCAAGACAACCCAAAAAATCTCAAAGGCAACGCAAGCGCCCCTCCAAAGCAGCTGCTGACTCAGCCTCCCAAGGTTTTCTAGCCTGCAGCCTGTTTTCAAACTTCACCCTGCCTGTCTGCTGAAAGACTCGACCCCGGCCGCCCGAGTTCCAAGCGCCTCTCCGGGCTCGGGGATCCCTCCCAGGGTGGATCGAATTGCCCGAGCCTGAGGAGAAGCGAAAGGAAACGCTGCCGGGCAGGCGACGAAGGGTCCCAGCGCGCCTGGCAGCCCGGACAAAGATGAGCCCCGAGAGAGGCGCTTTCCCATCCGGTCGAGGAGGGGACGCAGCTTGGGCCCCGCCAAACGTGCGGCCACCTTGTAGGGGCCGAACGACCATCCCACAGCCCCCGAGCCGGCGACACCGGCAAGCGCAACCCCCAGGCATCTCAGGGCGGGGCGGAGGCACGAGCCGCGGGCCAGGGTCCCCGCCCGCCGCTGCCCCCACGCGCTCGTGGCCCCGCGGGCTCCCGCCCATCTCGGGCCTCTCCCCCGCCGGCCGCGCCGTCGGGCCGCGGGAAACAAAGGAGCCGCCGCCGCTCTACCCGCCGCGCCCGCCTCACCGCGCACCCTCCCCGGCTGCGGAGCCCAGCTTGCCTTCACCCCTCCCCGAGTCCGCGCGCCAGCCGCCCGCGGCCTCTAGACGGCAGGCCCCGCGGAGCCGGGGCCTCGGGTGCGCGGCAGGGCCGCGCAGGGACGCACTCACCGCTGCAGCACCAGGACGACGGGGAGCCGTTGGGGAACTTGGCTGAGTCCGGAGCGATGCAGACGCTTGAGCTGAGGTGCGGACACTCCATGGCCACGAGGAGAGCGGCGAGAAGGGCCGAAGCTCTGGGACCCTGCGAGGTGGGGACAGAGGGACTCCGAAGGCTCCGTCTGGGGTCGTTCCTGGCCGGGCGCTGGGCCGACCGTGGTTGCGAAGGCTTCCGGGCGCCGGGTTTTCCCACCCGCCGTGTCCAGAAACCCCGCTCCAAAGAACGTGAAACTCCGGGATCCTAGTTCTACCGACACCCGCAAGCTGAGCGCTTCCGTCTTCCCAGGCCAGCCCCGCCCCGCCCCTGGGCAGGCTCCTCCCCCAGTTCAGGCCCCGCCCACTCCCGCTCTAGCCTGGTGGGAGCCGGGCGCACGCTGGTGGGTGGCCCTGAATCGGGCATCGCTAGGAAGTGACTTTCCCAACTCCGCCGCCCGGGGCGGTCGTGGCTCTCCCCACCCCGGGAAGGGTGGGGCGCCAAGCCTGGGCACGCTGGGCTGGTCCACTGCGTTAACGGTGGGCGAGCAAGTGCTCGCGGTTAGAAAAAGCTGATTCTGCGTGTTGGGTGGTGGTGGTCTTACTACACTGTGGTAGAAATCTGGCCACTCAGGAAAGTGGGAACAAAATTAAGACCAATCGGACAGACAGGCACTATAGCCTCCATTGGCCCATGAAGACACAAGCTCAGAGAGGTTAAGGACCTGGTCCTCGGTAGCCCAGCGGGCTGCATAGGTCTCAGGGCAGTCCTGATTCATAGTTTTGCGCCCTGCGCAGGTGCGATACGTGACCCGGTTCTACGTTCAGAACACTTGGCCTAGATCCGCCACCATGAGTTTTGAGTGGCTGGGGACGTAGGGGCGCCATGACCCTGGGTTCGAATCCTGTCGCTGTGCGTCACCTCGAGCACGTGGCCGGACTGTCATACCTCACGGGTGGGAGTTTATGTGAGGACGACAGCCTGGGTTTGCTTAGCGCGAGGTCCAGGTTAGCAGCTGATAAAAAAGGACGAGACCTCCTAGCTGTTCAACATCTACGACTGTCCCTTAGCCAGGCACTGAGCACAGTAGTACCTCATTTAAACTTCACACCACCTCGTCAGCTATTTTTACGTCCCCTTTTTCACCTCGCGGGGAAACCGAGTCTAACTGGTTAATCTGTGCGGAGATGGGATCCTTGACTCCGGCGTCTTTGCGAAAACGTGATAGGGCGAGTCTCAAGGGGCCGCTGGGGCAGGCATTCCACTCGAGCCGGCCTGCGATCCCTCTGGGTCGCGGCCTGGAGGGCGTCCGCGGTTCTTACAAATACTGCCTGAAAGTCGGGGCTTCCAGTAAAACCCGGCGAAGGAGCTGAAGGGCCAGGAGGCAAGCAGGGGGAGGAGGGAGGCTGATGTGGCAATCCTGCGGCAGGACGCTAGGAGGAAGGAAGGTCAGGAAATGATTAACTGGGCAGGGCCGGGCAGTGGTTAGAACGGGGCACCTCCCCGCAGTGCCGCCTGGAGCAGCCCAAGGGCTCACTCTCCGTCACCTCTCGCCTCCCCAGCCCTCCACACACCCCCTCCACGGCTTGGTTCCTTCCGCACACTCCTCCGCCTAACGGTGTCCACTCACCTGGGTCATCGCTACAGGACCTTTCCCTCAGCAGTATTTCGGAATCAAAGTTCTGTCGCTTTTCAAGGTTTATTCAGTGGCTGTTAGAACAAGACCCAGTCTGGGAATTGTATGACAGGAGATGTAGAAAGTGCAGCTGCTCAGATCCTAATTCTGTTGCCCACTTGACGGTCAACTTTAGCAAGTGTTTCTGGTCCTCCCAAGTCTTTTTCTTCATTTGTGAAAGTAGAAAAATAATACTTATATCGCAAAAAAAAGGGTGAGAATTAATACGAATTGTCACCGGTAGTAGGTAGCAAATAATTTATAGCTTTTTTAAATGGCAGCAGGTGAGAGCATAATTCCCCAGGAAGGGAGTGGATAAACAATAAATCTGACCTTTGCTCAAGCTCTTTAGTCCTCTCCTCCCATCAACCAACCCCTTCAAGGCGGGGCTGGACCAACCTGTTTCCCTGTGGACATCACCCATTTAGAATCCATACTGCCTCATTTAGCCACGGAGCATGCCCTGACTCCTGAGGATTTCCATTCTGGCATGCCATGTTTCTTTTTTCACCGTCTCAGAGACTCCGTTTTCTTAGCTTCTAGACCTCAGCTTAAACATCACTTCTTCAGAGAGGTGTTTCCAGACCCTGCTCCACTCCCAGGTTACCTCCAGGTGTGTGACGATGCCCTGTCTGCCCCACACTCGAGCCTTATAAAAACACTCTTCATGCGTGTAATTATTTGTTTAATGTCCGTCTTCCCCTTGGAGGTCCATAAGGGTAGCAAACAAGTCTGTCTGGTTTCCTGCTGTACTGCTAACATAACACGTGCAACATGGAGGGTATCCAGTAACTGTTCTATAATGAATGAGTGATCGATTAGTAATGTCTACCATGGACAGGAGTTTAGGAAGTGCCGAACATGTGCCAGGTATTTGACACCCACCCCCAGGTGATCTCTAAATTTTCTTTTGGCACTGAGTTCATTATTTTAACTGCATCAGGAATGTGAAAGCATCTTGAAAGGTGTACGTTGATTTTTTTTTTAAGGGAGGGAGGGAGAGAAAGAGAAAAGAAAGACTGGCTTTTATTAGTCTCATCTCTCCCAACTAAGATAAAAACCCTCCAAGCAAGGGCCTTAATTTAGTGGTGTCTGACTGCTATAGTCCCCTGAGGGCAAGCTATGAGTATTATCAGGCAGTCGGGAGAAGTCGAGCAGATCAGAGAGGCCCTCTTGGGGCTTTCACTAGATTGCCCTACAACAAAGGGAATTTGAAACTTTCTTTGAAAGTTTTCTTAATAAAAAAAAATTTTTTTTTAAACCTCGCGGTGAGTAAATGTGTCAATCGGAGGAAGACCAAGAGGCACAGTAAGAAATCTGCTTTTCCGGTCCCTTGTTTCTTGGGTTACATGTAATATACAGGGCTTGCTTTTTGGTTCTTGGCCCGCACGCGTTTGACACGGAGGAGCTCTGACATACACACCAGCGAACCCCGGGGGTGCCGAGCCGGGTTCCAGCTGCGGCGCCCGGGGACGCGCGGCGGCGGGGACTCCCCACCCACCTGCTCGCAGGAGCCCCGGGTGGGGAGGGTGCGGGGAGCGGTTCTGCCAGAAACGGCCGCGTGTTTTACAAGTTTGCATCTTTCAGAGGAGAGGAAGGCACAATTTCAACCATACTTTCAAATATTTCTCTTCTAAAGGATATATATATATGTATATGCGGGTGGAGGGTGACCGGGGAGAGGGTCATACGTTGCCATGGGAACGGTGATCAGGAAATGTCTCAAGGTTGCCGTGACTTCCTAGCCTTAGACTTGAGAAGAATCGGTGGTCCCGAAGCAAGGATTATAAACTCACCAGGCGCTGGGGAAGACTCGGCTCTGACTAACCCACTCAGACAAGGCTTATTGGAAGCACCCAGAGATTTGGGTTAGTTATTTACTTTAGCAGTTTTCCTAGGAGCAAAACCTCCTCGGGAAACTGAAGGTAGACCTAAAGAAGGCTTGGTGAGCATTCAGAAGGTGGGGAATGGGGTGAAGAGCAGCAGCTTGGGGATTCAGTCACCTGGTTTAGTTTTCCCAGGGGCACTTCCCTAATACTTCCTTGCTTCTTCACTTGTTTATATAGTGTCAGTCTATTCCGTGACACCAGAGACCTTGCCAGTCCCGCCTATTGCCTGATTGCCAGCTACTGGAATTCAGCCTGGTACGTGGCAGGCCCTCAGTGACTATCAGTTGAACGACTGAAGGAGCGAAGGCAGGTGGGCTTGGCCTCGCAACTGCCCTCGGGCCACTTCTGCCTAGTCACTAATTTCGCACTATCTCTCTGCCCAAAATCTTCGATGGCTCCCCATCACTGGCAAAATAAAATCAATCTGAAACCCACTGCCGTCAGTCACAGGTACCTTCTCTTTCGCTAAATCTTTTTTTTTTTTCTGTTCCTGCAGTACCTAAAAGAGTTGCCTCCTTATAGAAATGTGCTCCCTCACACCTGTGTCCTCCCCCTCCTCTTTCTCTTCTCCCTGGTCAGCTCCTACTCCTTCGCCATGAAGCACATAGCCTCCTCAGGGAAGACCTGCCATACAGCCAAGCGGACTTCTAAGAGCCCCACACCCCCCGCATTTCCCCACCCTGGATCCCGGCTGCCCCTTCTCTCATTCTGTCCTTGCAGCTTGTCACAGGGTGCTGTT
The DNA here is from genome assembly GCA_032199065.1 of Smutsia gigantea. Lineage (NCBI taxonomy): Eukaryota > Metazoa > Chordata > Mammalia > Pholidota > Manidae > Smutsia > Smutsia gigantea. The sequence goes on along the minus strand of JAVSCE010007444.1, from coordinate 6,448 downwards.
ATGTTCTGTTTACATTCAGTCTCCCTTGGGAACAGACGCTTTCCTTTTCCACTGTGGATCCTAGGCATCTAGTTCATCATTTGCAGATATTAAAAAACTATTATATTTGTTGATTAAATATGGGAGGTGCCCCTTTTGAGAGTGATTACACTAATCATTAGGTGCAAGGGTCCCCTAGGTATTCACAGAAAGGACCTCAACTACGTAAGAATAGAAACTTACATTTATTGGGTCCCAACTAGGTGTCAGATACTGTATCAAGTGGTTTTCATGTATTTAATTCTACAACAAACCTGAGGGGTTGGTATTATCTCCATTTTACTGATGAAAGAACTAAAGCTCAAAAAGACTAAATAGTTGCACACATTTACACACTTAGTAATCGGCCTTTTATCCAAGTTGGTAGAGTTTCACCCCAAACATGGTCCACTGAAGGATTTTGCAGTATTACATGGGGGTAAGCTGAAGTTCCTGGTAATGACGACCCCTGGGGACCACAGCACACAGAAGAGCCTTCCAAGTAACTAAAGAAAGAATCATTTAGGTTCAGCACCACTGTACCAATCTTTACATCATCAACATCTTAAATTGTATTGTTTTTAATGCTTCTTTCTTTATCATTAAAATGTGAACTTCACAGCATTTTTATGGAGCTAAGGTTCTCTTGCTTAAAGACCCACTTTGCTGTAAAGCACTGACAGATTAAGCCAAACAGGGTGGCTCTAGCACCCTACAACTCTGCCGTGAAGGAGTCACTTCTTTCTCTGGGCCGCAGTCTCCCATCTGTAAAATCAGGGGGTTGAACTAAATGATCCCCAAGGGCCTTTCCAGAATGGGCATCCAGCGGTCCTGTGATAGCTCATGGCCACCCAGTGACACAGGCAGAGGAAAGATGGTCCTCCTGACCTGTGGCAGAGACTGCTAACTCTTCACTCCAAATCTGCTTTCTTTTCCTCCTGAGTTCACAACTAGAAATTTCTCAGCTTCCTTTGTAGCCACATGTAGCCATTTTTTGTCAAAATCACAAGCATCAGCCTTGGCTGCCACTGTGGACAGCTGCCCAAGACAAAAATACTTCTGTGTCCAGTTTTATTTATCAACACATGGAGGAAATAGGGGAAATATATTAGGTCAGGCCCAGAAAGAAACGAGGGTCTCCTAGGCTTCTAGTCAGCCCTTTCAGTGTTCTCTCTTCAACCATCCATTCATCTATTGAACAAATCTTTTCTGTGCTCCTGCCACATGCCAGGCACTGAATATGCAGGGACTTAGAGCTTGGTGCTGCAGAAGGTCCTTCTCTATTGACGTTTCTTGGCCATCATCAAGATGGAAAACTTTGTGATGTCACTCCTTTTCCCTTACTTATTTGTTGCCTAACTGGACATCAAAGCCTCTGAGTTTCAAAGTGCTGTCTAGATAAGGAACTTTAAGCCTTTTAATTGTGGAAATGGCTTCACATGTAAAGAGCCTGTCTTGGAAGTTGGTATATAGTAGACCCTCGATAAATGTGCATTTCATGGAGACCATGCCAAAGAGGCAGATTGATGTGGAAGATGGAGGATGATGGCCTGAAATCTTTGATTCTGCAATAACTGGTAGAGAAGGTTAGATTTTTGTCCTTTTAAAGGGATCTCGGTCTGATGGTTCATTCACAAATGTCACTGGTGCTCAATGCTCTTGGGGTATAAAAGTGAACAGCACAAAGCCTCGTCCTCAAAAGGATAAGGAAAGAGCAAGAGAAACAGACTAGCAAACAGGCAATTGCAACACAAAGTGATAAGTGCTAGGAGGGGAAGTACAGGATGTTGCTTAGCCACAAACAAGGGGCAACTAACCCAGGCTGGTGTGGGGGGTGGGAGAAGCATCAGGCCGGGCTTCCTGGAGGAACTGACATAAGACCTGAGACTTGATTATACCTAAGAGTTAGCTGGGTAAAGTGGAATGGGAGGGAGGGGGACATAACGTCTCAGGCAGTGAGGGAACTGTATCTGCAAAGGCTCAGAGGCTCCGAGGCGATCTGAGACTGCCAGTCGGGCTGGAGAGTCATGTGGAAGGAGGCAGAAAGCTGAGAGATGAGGCTGGCAAGGTAGACAAAAAACAAACCGTGAAGGGCTGCTGACTCTCTGTAACAGAGAACTGCCAACACAGAAATCTGGATCCCCAGAACACTGGCATCTATCAGGGTTGCACTTTGCCAGATCCTAGGAGAGGGGCAAGGGTGCAATGATGCAGAAAGTAAGAGATAAGAACAGAGTAGAGAAAGGAACTAACAATCATTAAACATTTATAAGATGTTTGGCTGCATTAGTCATCTGGGAAATGCAAATTAAAACCATAATGCATACCTACCTAGAAACAAATAGGCAGGGATTAGAATACAGATTGACTCCCACTACCTTAATCATGCCTGGATCCCTGAGACTGTGTCCTTTAAGAGCTTACAACCCCCACTGAGAGGGAGAGGCTTGTACACTTTAAGAAGTAGAATTGTAAAGGGGAAAAGAATCCTAGAGAACTTCCATCTCTGCCTTCCCCTTTTCTTTCTTAGCCTGAATCTGACCTGATAATTCAGCTATATGGAATATTCAGCTAACCAGAAAATCAATTTCTCAAGTATCCAGAACATAGATTTTCATAGTTCCAGACTCTTCTGTGAGGTACCTGATGCGCTAGAAAGAAGTGGGGCTTTGGGTCCCATTAGGCTGGGATCCTGCTTCTACCACTGGCCTGCTGTGTGGCCTGAGGCCAGTAGCTTGACCTCCCCTGAGGAATTCACGTGTTGAGATAAGAACCATGCTCTGAAGTCACCAACACCCCTAATTTATGCATTTATGTAATCACACCAAAGGTTATGAGCATATTTTGTAATTCGATCATCTAGAAAGCTCTGCTGTTGCAGACCGCATTATAAATTGGCAGCAGCAAGAAAAAAAAAGTATTTAACATTACTAACATCCAAAGAACAATGGTAGAGAGAAGGAGGGAAAAGGCCTCAGAGCCCTTTTAGCCTTTCTCAGTTACCTGTGGAGCAACTGGTGCTTTCAGGCTGGAAAAGGAGACAAAAGCAGCAAGGCTTCATGGAAAATTCCCCTTCCTAAGAGCCCTTAGGGCAAAATAAGAGCTGCAGGGGTCAGGACTTCCACAGAGGAGGAAACTGGGCCAGAGAGGTGATGATGCCCAGCACCCCCCAGAGTCCTCTGGCCAGCTCCTGACGCCAGAGGGCTCCTGCTTGCCAGAGTCCGCACAACAGCAAGTCAGAGAAAAGCTTTCTCACGCACTCCATGCGGCGTTTCCTGCACTCAGTGTCTGTGATTCTGTTGGGGAAGGAGATGGCTACAGAGGGAAAAGCACTAAATGCAGTAGCCAGTAGGGCAGGTCCCTCTATAAATAACCTCTGGATTCAAGCCAGTGAGCCCTCTAAAGGCAGCAGTAGTCCCAACGTAGAGCACCTGGCACACAGGAGGCCCTCAGGGAATTATATTAAACTGGCTTTAAAAAAAGGGGGGCGGGTATTTAACAGTGAGAAGCTCAGTCTGGACCTTACCCCGGAAGGACTTGCATGAAACTGGGAGCAGCTCTTGGTCAGGGGAGGGAGACAGGATGTACGAAGAGAAGGGAGGGAGGGAAATTCACTTTTAACTGTATACCCTTTTATTCCTTTTGAGTTTTGTATACCGCTGGTTATTTTAAAAATTGTGTTTAAAGAAAAAAAAAGTAGTCTAATGAATTCCCCACTCAGGAAAATGCCACTACAACAGGAGGGAGAGAGCTGAGTCTTTAGAGTCAGACCAACTTGGCTTTGACTGGCACCTAATCCTGCTAATTCCTAGCTGTGTGTCCTAAAACAAGTTACCTACCTTCTCTAAGCATCCCAGGATCTAACTACAACGGGGATGATGATCCTCCGCTGGGTTGTTGTGAAGGTGAGATGTGATAACTTTATCATCTCTTTCAGAGACTCACCATGTGCCAGGCACTCTTCTGAATGCTTTCCGTCTGTGTGTTGGCTCATTTCATCCTCAGGATGACCTTATGAGAGGGATACTGCTCTTTTCCTCTTCCTCATTTTACATATGAGGAAACTGAGGCCCAGAGAGACTAAGGAGCTTGCTTGGTCCCTCAAGCAAGGCCATCTCCTGAGCTTTGTTCTTCGCACCTCCACCCCTCCCACCTCCACTCTGCTGCCTTGAAATGTTAACATCTTCTCCTTTTCAATAGGGAATTCTTTAAAAAATGCAAATATTTTCAAGACATCCCCACCCCCAAAAAATGTTTTTGTAATGTGGGTTTTTGGATATGGTGGCAGGTTGTGAAGGCAGGGCTGATTAAGGAATCAGCAAAGCGGGTAGAAAAAGAGAAAGATCCGTTCTAATGAAGTTAAGAATCAGAGAATGTAGTTGAATTGTAGCATATGTGTACTTTTTCTATTTTACACTTCATTTCTGTTACTTTAAAATTTTGAAATTATATATTGGAGGAGGACACCATGAGTTCTTCAGACTTAGGACCTCTAAAAAACATAAGGGTGGAGCAAACTTTTAGGCAAGCCTGCTTCTGCCACACTGCTCAGATGGGCCTAAGGCTGAGTTATCTTCTGCTTAAGCTGCTGGTTCTGCCTGTGGTATCCATAGCAGATGTATTTATGGTTGACATTGTGATAGTAACTTGTCTATGGTCATTTACCTCTTGTTTCTTGTAATTCAGTCAAAAAACTCTAGTGAGTTGAACATCAGGGCAATTGGGTTCTTACATTCTTTGAGTTTTTATTATACTTGGAAGAAAAATTCATCTGTACTGCCTTAAAAAGGATTTTCATAGTCAGAAATGAGCCAAATTTGTAAGGGGTGAGGGCCCTGATTTTGCTTTGGCTGAGTTAAAAAGACCTCAGAATGTGTTTCCTTTCCATTTCTGCTGCCCACACCCACCGTCTCCTCCTACCCACCCAGGACCCTCAATGTTTCCCATAGCACCCCCTAAAAAGAATCAGGCCATGCCCTCCTCTGAGCTCTTCCCCATAGGCCCTGAAAGGGATTCATGCTTAACCTGTGCAAGATGGGGAGCTCCCACTGCTGGAAACAATCTTTTTCATGTCCTCCCTTGAGTGGCCGGCCTGGCAGCAGGTGGTGGCCAAGGAAGGGAGGAACCACACAGAGGCCTCATCCTGCCTGTGTTCTACCTGAAGATAACAGCAGCTCCCCACAGCCCCCAAAAGCAAGCCCTAGACCCATCCCTGGCATCAAGGCTCCCCTATATTTGGCCCTGATCGACCTGTCGGTGTTGCTTCTCTCTGCACCCCACGTGGGCCTCACTGCTGATCAGACCCTGAATGCTCCTGAGCTGGCTTCTCCCTCAGGCTGTTTGCCCTGCCCAGGACACTCCAGCCGGTGGAACAATTCCCACTGACTAAGGCACAACACAAAGCCTGTCTTCTAGAAAAAGTCTTCCCAGTGCCCATCTCATTGATATTTTCTCTCTCCTCCTCCCTCTTTCCTACTCCCTCCCTCCCTTCTTTCTTCTTCTTCTCCTACCCCTACCCCTGGTATGAATTGAGGTCTCTGCTTCATCCATGTTCCCGGGGACTTGGCTTCTACCAAAGAGACAGCACTTATTTCAGTCTGCCTTGGAATAGCATTCCTCAGGTCCACACCACTGCCCAGTTAGAAACTGCATCCCTGGAATGCAAGAGTTACCTCTCCCTCATTCATCTGCTCATTTATCGCAGTACTTGGACCCTGGGGTTTGCGCATAGTAGGTTCTCAATAAATGTTTGGCCCTTGAGTACAGTGACTTGATGGACAGAGCATTGGCTGTGGACAGAACTGAGTCTGAGTGCACTTCCACCCTTAATTGTGTGACCTTGAACAAGTGACCTCCTTTTTCTGAAACTCTTAGGTCCAAAACCCGTACAGTGGGGGTTATAATAGTGCCTGCTCATCGGGTGTTGGGGAATAATTGAGATAACACGTGTAGAACATGTAATTCTTGCCATTCATAAAGTAGGTTCCTAATAAACACGAGTCACCAGCTTCATCCTATGCATACTTTTGAAACTCTTACTTTTGCTCTAGACCCATTGGAGTGTTCATCTGGGGCTTTCGAAGACAAAGATGACTTCCTTGCACCCTGAGCCTGGTTAGAGAGAGGATGGCAGAGACTGAAAAGATTCTGAGGAAAGGAAAGTGGCACGAAGCTGGCAGCCCCAGGCCCTGTCGGAGGTGGGCCACAGCCTTTCCAAGTAAAGAGGTCAGACACTGCTCTGGAAACCAGCTCCTCCAGTCTCATTTGGATATGTGAGCACCTACTAGAAACCCTCCCCAAAGCCATCTCCATACCTAAATGGGCTCCTGAGTAATTGGAGGATGGGAAAGGCAACTTGAAAAATTCAATTTTCAAAGGAATTTGGCCAGTATGTCTCTGGCACTGGAGCGAGGGGAACAGAGGCCCAGGA